>JAPDSC010161819.1:126245-153795 GCA_026290005.1 Latrodectus geometricus | reverse complement strand
AAGTATATATAGCTTACGACATTGTATTATTTGATAGTATTTTTTTTTTATTCAGTTACGAACACTCCATAAAAGTTTAAATATAAAATCATTTTTGTGGAAATGCTCTTCTAACTATTCACAATAAAAACTATATCATACAAAGATTAGAAGTAAATATTGCCACATATTTTATGCAGGTTTAATATAAAAAGGATTTATTTAACTAAGTAAGTTTAATGGTTCAACAACTTATTAAAACTAGTTTTGTATTATCAGTTGGGTCTGTTAAAATAATTTAGCTTGATTAAATTTTTTTGATGTGAAAAATTTGAAAAAATTTAATTTAAAAAAAAATTATCATCAGTAGCGATTTACTCCATACTTGGATGAGATTGTCAATGGAATCAATTATTGTGTAATTTTTTTCTCCTTTATTTATTGTAATTGTACACCAACAGGAAGTGATTAAATTTTATCGCTGTATATATATAGACACACAAGGCTACTTATCACAAAATCTTTCAGAGATTTTTAAAATGTTTTTTGAAATTCAATTCAGCACTTGACTGAATGTAACATATTTACTGATAAAAATATAAGTCTACTTAATTTTAAGAAAACTGTAAAATTGAAAATCTTAAGAAATTAAATTCCAATCTCTTTTTGCATTTTGCATGTATTTTATTTTAATTTTAAATTCAGTAATATTTTTTTCTAAAAATTAACGTTAGAAAGTTATTAATGGAGTATATAATTTTTTTATCAAAAATATAATTTATACTTAATATTTTTATTAAAGGAAACATAAAATATGTGCAAGGTTGGAGGAAAATCTTTAAATTATAACAATAAAAATGTTAATTGGAAGTAATTTTTTTCATTTAAAGGCGATTATGAACGATTCATTATTTTCAAATTAATTTTTAAAAATGTACAATAAATAAATTTCTTCATTTTTTCAAAATTACTTATTGGATAATCTAAATTGTTCCAATATTGACAAATTGATATATCAATTTAAAGTTTATATATGTAATAATATTTTTCAAGCAATATATTTGCTTAATGAATTGAATGATTAATTCCAAATTTTATTTTCATATTTTCAATAACTAATATATTTTCTAAGTAATATTTTCGGAAAACCGTATTAGACAAATAAACAATTTTAAAAACATCTTAAAAATCATGAAAAAAATAGTAAAGTAAACATACACAATTCAGGATTTGTTCGAGTTTTATTGGCTTTTAATAATATTTTTAAACAGAAATACAAAAAGGACAGGTAAAGAGCCCCATATTTCAAAGACACATTTCATTATCCGTACATTTACTCAAATCTGCATATCATATAATCTAATTTAAAATACTTTTATACACTTTACATAATAATTAAATTTTAAAAAAAAACTACAGAAGAATATAAATAGTGGAGGAAAAAGGAAAGTTATTTTTTTATATTTAAATATTGAAATTTTTTACTTATAAGCAAAAATAAACAACAAAAATTTTAATTGAAGCAGCTTGAATATTAGATGTATATTTTTAAATCTATAGTTACAGAATTTTGCCAATATAATAGGTAATTTAATATAAATCATCATATAAATAATACACAATTAGGTATTTCTACATATATAAGTAGCATTATAAATATTTCACACTTTATTATTTGATTTGTAAAAGTGCCTTTTTTTCTTTTACTTACATATATACATCACCTCAACCTATAAAAACTTGCACAATGCTTAGAAAATACATTCGGCTATAATAATTAGCTATCTACGGAACAAATGCCTTTAAATACACATAAAACTCATTCATTCTCGTTTATAATTCTATTAAGAACCAATGCAAACTATATCCTAGCTTTACCTAACATCTTCATATAAACATATATTTAAAAATTTTTACATAAATAAGAAAAAAACATATTAAATGATAAGATGCACTTATATTTTTACAGAGTTTGAAAACAAAAATATTTAAAGACAAATTATATATGGAAAACCATAATTGGATCAATAATTGAATCATAGTTTTTATTATTATAATGAAAGTGATGTTCTTTGATACAATTAATTTATTACAAATATTTAATCTTTCAACTGCGAAAATAATTTCTGTTTAAAATTGATGTGAAAGTAAACTTTGGTTTCATATAAGTTTTTTTTTGTACTACATCATATAGAATTGTAGTACAAAATTTTTCTGTTAAATTTGATTAATTATAACAATTACTATAGGGTTAAATCATTTTATTAAGTTTTTCATTAGATTAAAATTTAAATTTTAGTAAAATTCAAATTATTTAACTTATATCCTTAAATAAGTTTGAAGAAAATTTAAGATATTTATCAAAAAAATTGAATAAAAATTTTTTTATAACTAAAGTAATATGTAGATTTGCATGTTATAAGTAAGATATATTAAAATAAATTTACAAGGGAAGTAATCATTAGTTTTTAAGCTATAAAAAATAATTATTTTTTCTTGTAAACTGGAATTTATTTGAAATATGTTTAAGTGGGAAAGCTGAAGGTGTATTCTACACAAGCGTATCACAAACTCCGAATATTTACAGCTTTGGCAATATACACATTTTAGTATAATCACAGTTCTAATTAATAAATAACTTAATAATATCAGCCTATATCAATTGGTATAAATATATTAATTTATATCTGATTAGTACATTTGATAAGTACAATATAAAATAAAATTAATTTTAAGTTTCTTAAAATATTAAGAGATTACACATATATTCTTGCTCAAATAAGCTAAGAATTTAAGTTTTAGTTGAAATTTACTCGTTTTGCAAGCACAGAATCGAAAAGGAAACGTGGTCTATTAAGAAGACAATAATGAGAAAATAATTCTTGACGAAAAAGTTTAGATACATTGTAAATTAAGAGAACATTTTGAGTGAATTCTTAAATACATTCTGCAAGAGAAACTGTAAAAACTCTTTCCTAACTTTCGCTATGTACAATGCAATACCTTTTTATCTACTTAAAAGTAAACATGAAAAGACATTTAAGACAGAAATCGTGAAATAAGTATACGTAAAAAACGATCATGAAAGACAAACGTCACAAGAAACACAAATTGGATAATGATTGAAAATATAAATTTAAATTAGTGTATTTTGTTTAGTACGATTTAAAAAAACGCATATTTTTTTATTTATTTGAGCAAATTTGCACAACATTATTTTGATAATACATAGTTTTAATCTAAAAATTTTGCTAAAATCAAAAATAATTTGGTTACCACAAGAAGAAGGTATAAAGTATAGAATATAGATTTATGCTTATCAAAAATTGAAATCAAATTAATAAAATTTGGACTCACTTTTTTCCCAAAAATTAGCTAACAATTGGATGAGTACATGAAAGAATGTTTTTATATTATTTTAAAGGAAACAAAGCGATGTAATCTAACTCTTCTCATAGTTTCTGTACAATCAATTTCAAAACATATTCTAAATTATTAAAATAAATTTGACAAGTTATTCGTTTTATTTTTTAAGGAAACATATGCGCTATGATTCTCTACTTTAATTGTGCAAGTGTATATATTTATCATAAACTAAAATAATCATTAAAAGTTTTAGCTATAAACACAAAATGTTAACTTCTTTAATAATATCTATGCCTCAGCACAAATAGGAAATATCGGTATGATTTTTTAAGAAAAGAAAAACATAAGTAGATTAAGATATGTAAATTTATCTGATACGAAGTTCACTAAGAAAGTTATAAATTAATTAATTGTTTCAATTTACTTCAGTTGCAATTTTTTAAAAAAATAAATTACCATAAACTTTTTAGAAATAAAGTATTTTATGAGAATTATGAAAGCAAAGTATTCTTACAGTAAATAAGATATTTTTTAGAAATTTCTATGAAATTAAAATAAACTTTATTTAAAAGTTATTTCTATTGATATAAGTCTTTAATGAATTAACTGCAGACACTTTAATTTATATACTTATTACAACCAAGAAATATATTTTATGAAATAAGTATTTCAAAAGAATCTGAACAAAGAAACTAAACACACATTGGCAGTGAAAATTTAAAGTACATTTAAAGAAAAATCAAATATTTTTAATCGTTTTTTACAGTCATAAAATATTTGTTGACGGGATTTTTTATTTCAATGCATTCAATAAATGTATGATATCCAAAGTTTTTGTTATGAACAAACTTCAGCTATTGTAATTGTTATTCCTTAATTTAAATATTGTTACATTTGATCTGCAAGGTTCTTATTTTAACATATCAAGATATTTAAAATTTGACGATCTTTATCTTTGCCATTTTGTTAATAAAGCCATGAAAGTTAAACACAATATATTCTTGGCAAAATTTGATGGTGATAAAATAAGCTATATTCTTTACGCTTCCTTTATGAAAATGGGGCCTATTAAAACCAACTAAATAACCATTGATTTTTATGTCCTTCTCTTTCAACAGGAAAATAGTAGTTGAATAAATTATATTGAATGCATTTAAAGATTAATAATTTCTGCTCGAGTGATAAAACCTACTAGGAAATAAAATTAAATATGCAACATTTTAAACATAAATATTAATTTTTGGATTTTAAATCAATAATAAGGGCCCATAACATATCGTTAATTAAATGCACTTTTTGAAAAGGTGAATCCCCCAGACAATAAATAACCACAATAAATAAAAAAAAACATCTGAAAATATATTCATCAGCCATATACGCATATCGTTTTAATAAATAAGAGGAAAAAATACTTTTTCTATCATACACACTTGATCATATATGATGGTAAATAATTAACAATTAACAAATAAAAAAGCACACATTCATATCACTGGATGATTAAGATGGAAAAAGTCCCGCTTTCCCCACAGAAATAAATTAATTGATTCTTTTCCTAATCACTACGATCTTTAGTTGGCCATCACGCATTCAGCATTCGACCGAGGAATATGTATTGTTCTTGTAGATCGACAATCTGGAGAAGGTGGTGAACTATCCTCTTCTCCAGCATCAATAATTTCAAGCAAATCATCACTTCCACTGCAATCCATATTGCTGTAATCCTCAGACGAGATGTAGTCATATATTTTGTCCATGTGCATGCTTTCCATAGGTACAGCATTGGGTCTGCAAGAAGTGGTCTTCCAATGCGTTCTCAAACCAGATGCACTGATGTACTTTTTCTTGCATGTTTGGCAAGTGTAGGGTCGATCATTGGTGTGCAAGCGTTTATGGAGCTTCAGATGTACGAACTGGGTGAACTTGCAAGGACACAAATCACAAGCATAGGGTTTCTGACCACTGTGTAAGCGCAAATGTGTCTTCAAATTGCTTGTGCTGCTGAACCGCTTTTTGCAAACTTCGCATTGATGTGGCTTTTCCCCTGTGTGGACTAAATGATGTTTCTGCAAATGGGCAAGTTGTGTGAAGCTTTTAGTGCAAACATTGCACTTAAAAGGTCGTTCCCCAGAATGTGTTCTCAAATGCACCTTTAGGTTTGATAATTGCCCGAATGTTTTCATGCATATGTTGCATTCATAATGCATTTTTCCGTCTTTCTTCTTTAAAGGGTAAGGTAGTGACCGGTAACCACGTGCGCTTGATTGTGAACCAGGAGAACTTGCTGGGCTAGTGCGGTTTATTTCTCCCATCTGTTGATGATAATTGTTTATAATAAGAGAATTTCCTTGTGGTGGAGATTGAGATGAATTTTGAATGTGATGATTATGATTAGGGGATGGAAGATTGTTTGAGTAAGGAGATTTCGGCTTAAGAGGCATTCTAGACAGAAATGAAGGTTGTGATTGTTGGTGATTTTGAGAATACTCTGTTGATTTTGAACCAAAACCATTAGTTTGCCCTTCTGATGATAGGGAATAAGCATACATATTAAAGTGAGCGGGAGAAAACATTGGGGGCATACTATACACATAACTTGCAGATGGAGCTGCTAATGGATAGGGTGGGCTATGTCTATTCAAGGCAGCTGGAGTTTTGTCTGTGGAATCTGGGCTTCTCATTTCAGGACTGGTATTGCCATATGGTAAAGGAGGGGTTTTCTTGGGAGAATAAGTGTTTATAGGTTGTTCTGTGCGTTGTGGTGATTGAAGAGTGCTGCTTATTTGTTGATCTGATCTAGATGAGACATCATTAGAAACAATGACTCGAACAGGCTCAGTTATTGGTGGTCGAGAATAAGGTATATGAGTAGTTACTTCACGTGTTGAAGTTTGTGCCATTTCTCCTCTTTGCCGCAGTAGCAAGTTTTCTAATATACCAGGAGGTGGCATTCCATCATGAGGCGGTAACGTGGGTGGCGGAAGTGGAAGACTGCTAGGTATAATAGATCTGAATGCTTTTGCTGAACTACTTTCATATGCAACAAACGCTGAAGAACCCCTTTTCAATAAATTGTCTTGTAAAAGAGAGTTTGAAACAGGTTCAAGTTGTTCTTTCGTTTCAGACGGGTGTAATTCATTAGATTGTTGATTAGGTTCTTGGCGATGAGGAGTGGGCACTACAATAACTGGTTTCTGTTTA
This sequence comes from Latrodectus geometricus, assembly GCA_026290005.1. Classification (NCBI taxonomy): domain Eukaryota; kingdom Metazoa; phylum Arthropoda; class Arachnida; order Araneae; family Theridiidae; genus Latrodectus; species Latrodectus geometricus. Next base: position 147,249 of record JAPDSC010161819.1, on the reverse strand, counting down.
GGTATCATTTCTTTCCCTGAAGATATAGAAGATGTGTATTGTGAAGATGTACATTCATTATGATGTGGGGATTCATCTCTTCGTTCTTGAGAGCTTCTATAATTAAGTGCTTTGAAAATTTTGAATTTTGCATCTCGAAATCTTCTATATTGATCATCGGCATCATCTTCAATTGGGTCTTCTTCATGATCTGGCATTTTCCTTTTAATTTGTATTCCCCTTGTGAGCTTAGCCTTTTCCTTTGTACTAAAGTCCAGTGCACAATCTTCGTCTGATATATATCCTTCTGGTGGAGTAAGTGGATCGTCATGAGTACCGTGACTGTGGTAACCTTCATCACTTCTAGCACAACTGTCTTTTTCGCAACCTTCTCCATTCTGTTCATGGTCATCATGAGGTGGCGCTGGTAACTCTGGAAGGGACATTTTATCTTCATCCATTCTGTTATCCCCTTCGGGAAAAGTTGGGGGTGCTGATCCTAACTCCATATGTTGTCCTGCATTATAAAATTAAAATGTTAGTTTTCTTAAAAATTGATAAAAAAAAAAAAAAACGCATATTCAACTAGTTAAAACATATCATGTTAATAAATCCTTATCCCTTATTAACATATTTATTTATAAATTTATTATTAACAAAGCATTTTAAAATAAAAAGTAATGTATGAATTTTTATTTAAAATTCATTTATTGAAAAAATAAATAAACGTTATACATACTTTTTTCATTTAATTTGTAACTTTTTAAGATGAAGCTATAAATCATAGTATATTTAGAAATTCACTAGTATATTGAATTTATGACATTTCCTTTAAAAAAAAACTATGTATCGTCGATTAGATAAATATAAAAATGTACATATGAAACAATTAAGAAGAAATTATATAGAAGAAGAGCATTACATTTATTTTTAAACTATATCAAGCAAGTATATATTTTTGGAAAACAAATTAGAGAGATTAGTTTTGAAGCTTTTAAGAAAAAGAAATTCATCATTCTTTAGAGTTAAAATTCTTGAAAACTATTTTGATTCACTTAAGAAAACCGCACATATTGTTACTTACTAATTCTCTGCAACATCAATTCCCCGGTCAAAGGGTAACCGAGACGCTCAGCAAATTCTTTGCAGTACCAGACTGTCAGCTCTTCATTAGGTAAAACTGATCGACATGTATAAAAGTAGATCTGCTGTTTGACCTGACATGCTACTAACGTTTGACCTTCAGTTGAATAAGCGGGATTCACATATCTCATCCAGTTAGACTTTCGAACATCCAAACAATCAATGTAATGGAAATCCTCCTTGGAGCTATATACCTAGAGTAAGAAAAATCTTCTACAGTGTGCGAAGTTTCATTTAGAGCAAAAACTTTGCGGGAATTATTTAATTAAACTGATTACTTTTGAAGTTACATCGTAAATATTATTTATAACAGCTTGTAAAAACGCGAATCTCTTTAAATTATACACAATTTTAACTTTATTGGTTACATGGAAAATATTTATTAATCGAGTTTTTTATAGTAAAAAGCTTCATAATAAATGAAGATCCTTTCTATAAATAATTAATTATTTTAAGAAATATTTTAATCGGATAACTTATGTAATTTTATAACTGAATATACAGACAATTATTCGGACTTGGTTTATTTTTGCAAAATATATTTCAAATTAAGAAAGGAAAATTAAAACACATTAATCAAAAAATGTAATTTAATTATATGTTGCTAATTAATATTTTGTATGTAATAATAAATAATAACGATTCTGTTTCAAATTTAAAAATATTGTTAATTATGAAAAGCAATATATTTAAATAATTTGGGCCAAAATGTGTTGAGTAAATTTGTTAAATCTCTGATAAGTCAACTCTTTCGTAATCAAAACATGTGCAATAAAATACGTTAAAAAATTTTAAGCATTTACTTCAATAAATAAAAATAATTCTTTTCATAAATTGAATATTTTTCAGTATTTATAATAAAAGATGGCTTAATGAATTATGAATATTAGTAACAATATTTTACGCGAATAATTCTAGGTACTGATTGTTTCTCATTGGTTACTTTAATTACTAACTACAATTTATTTTATGTTTAATAAGGAGTTATTAAGATATATAAATGTACAAATATGAGAATAATATTGTTACTTATTTTTTCAAAATATAAACCAAAATATTAGTTTTCAAAAATTAAATACTTAAATATTCTATCATATAAATTACATAAATGAAAGACAAAACACACATTTTTTTGTTTTCTGAACAATATAATAAAGTTAACTCAAATTATACAAATAAGAGTGCTCATATTTAAACTGTCAACTTAAAATATTTTTCACTATTGAATAATTTTATAAAATATAAACATTTTTTATATAAAGCTTTATTCAGTATATAGCTTAATATATTATTAGAAGAAACTTTTTTCATGGAAATTTTTATTAGAATGATAAATTGTCAGAGAAAATTATTATTATTTTATTTTGATAAACAAAGATTATTAATAATATTAATTAAGATCAATATTAATTAATTGAGATTGTGCTTACTCTCCAAAAGAATTTTCTGTTAGCTTCAGGCGGCACCTCGTCTTGTTGGTATATCTTACCAACCAAGGGGCCAAAACGAGTTCCCCTTGGTATGTAATCAGTGCTCCATATGCCTTGAACCTAATATGCAAAGATAGAACATATTGTTGAATAGAAAAGCCGTGGCGCAAATATTTTTATGAATGTACCTTAAATGATATTATCGACTAAGAAATTAATATAAAGATTGGATGAGTACCAGAGATAAAAAGGAGATGCACACTCTTTATTAAAGTTATGTCATAAAAAGAAGAAGTGCTATTATGAAGATGTCCTCTACTTCTTTATTAAATATCTAATAAATTTATTTTTAATATACCGGATCAACATTGATAGATGTATATAAATATGATTTGTTTACGATAATATTAATTTAATTAAATAAACACCTGTAAAATCAAACTTTTTTTTTTAAAAAAAAGCATTTATTTTGGGTTTATTAAAAAACATACATGCAATCTTTGATCTCTTTTTAATTTTAAACCTCTTGATGAAATATTCAACAGGAAATTAATAAAAAATAAATAGTTTACATTAATTTAGGAAAATTACTATTTCAAGCAATAGAACGAAAATCAAGTTGGCAATAGCATTATTTTGATACATATTTAGTATTAATCACATAAATGTTTTTAAAATAAGATATTTCTAAATATATTTTAAACATGTACCTGTTAAATGTTCAAAAATTGGAGATTCCTTTTATAAAACATAAAGATATAAATAATTTATAAAATATGCTTTTTCAATAGTTATAACCATATATAATGCCTTACTGAATTTTAAAAGGAGTTAATAACGGAATGAATTAAAAGAATTTTTCATAGTGGCCGTTTTTATCGAAAAGGAAAATTCTACTGCTGATGTCGTTCGTTTTTATCAAGGTTATACACGCTTTGGATAAGACAGCAATTATTCAAGTCGAACAATTTACTTTTTAATCTTGATCTACCTTATCAGAGAAAGTACTTAATGAAATGTGCTCCATTAGTTTATACGAGAAAGAAGCTGAACTTATTCGTCACTTCCCGAGACTGCGTAGGAAATAAGCTATTGAGTTTCTCAGTTCGTCTTGAAAACTATTAAAAATTTGTTGTTACAAGCACTTTTCTCTCGTTGTATATAAAACGTGATCTCATTAAGTTTATTTTTTTCCTTGTATTCATTTTTGTTGAGAAAGCAAATTTTAGTTCAACTGAATCAAGTTCAAGAATTCAACTGATTAGCAGTAAATGGAAGAATAGTTTAAAGTATTTCGTAAGAAAATTTATGTATTTAACGAAATTATGTAAATTTAATTACTGTCTCAAAACTGATTTAACGATGTTTGCTAAAATATTTTAACAGTCATTGGTAATATTGGTATTAACATGTGTGTCTGCAATAGAGGAATATTTGCTTTTTGTTGAAAAAATTTATGTGATGCTACAAAATTTAATGCATTTAATTTTTATATGCATTATACTTATGCTATAAGGTACATATGGAAATTCAAATTATGCGTCGTAATAAATAATAAACAATTATAAATTGTTAAAAATATGAAGCAAGATAAATTTGAAATTTAAGTTTTTAAATAAAATCAACTCTATCTATGAAAATTTTGAAATATTTCTTTAATAATGGAGTATAAGATGAAATGGGGTTTATGTTGACAAGCGAATAATTTGAATATTAGAATCTGAACTTAATTTTATTCAAATTACTTTATTTAGTTATTGATTCTAGCCTAGGTATTGTTATTACAACTTTTTAAATTAGTGAAAACATACTCATTTTGTATTCAGTACTACAAGAGATTTATAACTGAGAAGATGTTTGCAAATCAAATATTCCCAAAATATATAGTTACGAACTTTAAAGAATTGTTTAGATAAATATATAAAATAATATTTTGCTTTTATGTTTTTCCAAAAAGTAAAAGTATTTTTACAACTTTCACAAACAATATTCTTTATTAAAAAATAACTAAAAGGACTATTTCTAAGTTAATTTTTTTAGATAACTCAAGCATTATAAAATTTCTTCAGTTATGTGTGAAGTTTTTATGATTATTTCAGTAATAAGCTGACAATATATGAGTTCTGTAGACAATCGGGAAATATAAAATCATTTCATATTTCTTACAAATTAAAAACAACTTCATTAATCAATAAATTTTCTAAAAATGACTTTTAATGAAATCATTTCCAAAAGTTTACAGACTTTATTCAGTAATGCCCTGATTAAGTTTTAAAAATTCTCACCAAATCTTTACAGTTTTATTTTTATTTTAAAGCAAAGTAAATATTTTATTAATTTTTAAAAACCAATATTTTTTAAATTTTACAGAATAAATTGTGTTGAACTCCCATTCAAAAGATGTTAAATATTATTGTTCCCATAAAAATTAAAATAAATATAGCAGTTATCATTTCAAATTGTTAAATCATATTAATCAATATTGTTAGTTTATTTGTAACATGGCACTCCCTTTTTCAGTAAAATAAATGTTCAGTATAATATGAGATGCCAATAAATGTTAGAATAATTTCTATGTGTGTGTGTATAGACCTTAAACATTTCAATCTAAATAAATTCATGAAAAAATGCTACTTATAAATATTGCTGATGTACTTATTTTAATGTTTTCAATTTCAAATTCATTTTTTACAGTTTCAAGAAAATGATAAAAAAGCTATTTGAAAGTTAAAGATTCTCGCCATGAAACTTCAACTAAAATGCAGCTGCGTTGTTCAAATGTGATTAAAAAAACTGATGATGTAAAATTTTATCGTTGACGATTGTATTTGTCACAAACGAAGGCCAAGGTCAACTTTCACTCTTTTTTTTTTATCTCAACAGTATATTGTTTACTTTAACAGGATGATTTCTGTCTGATTTTAGATGTTAGGCGCATGCTAGTAAGCGTGAAAAAAGACAGAAAATAGTTTTTTTATTACGTAGACAAGTTATTGTCATTTGGTGGCTCTTTGGTCATAATTATCTCCCGCCATGATTTAATCCGCTATAATAAGTAAATATTTTATTTTAAGATATAGATACAAAAAGAGAATCAAAGTATTGAATGAAAATAATTTTCATTATTCTAATTGAAATATGCTAATTATTTTGAATTGCATTTGACATATATTTTTACATGCCTATTTTCTAGAGGAAATTAAAATTGCTCCTGTATTATTTAAGTAGAACAAAAATGAAATTGTTGAAGCAATAAATATGGATGAAAAATATTAACATTTTTTAATCACAGAAATCTTGCATTCCTTCTGTAAATGGAAAAAATTAGACCTACAAGTAGTGCAGAGTTTTTACCTACTCTAACAAGGTATGAAAGATTTCAAACTAATGAAAAGTTAAATGATGTTCAGCTAAAAAAAGGTAAAATATATTTTCCAATGAGCAGAGATTTCACTTTCTTATCTTATTAATTCAATTTTTCTACGATTTAAAACTAGCAAGCCAAAAATATGAGATGTATATTTCTTTTCTTTTTTACCAAACTATTTTATACTACTTAAAAACGTATTAAAATACTTTTTTTAATTAGTAAGCTATTTAAGATTAATAAATCATGTCACTAATATCTCACTCAAAAGCAATTTGACTAATCAATAATTAATGATTCAAAAATAATAAAATAGATTATCTGTAGTGATTTTTTTAACTATTGGTAAAAGGAAAGATATCGAGGATTTTTCTTTGGTTGCTGTAATGTGTATATTCAAAATATATAATTCCAAATAATTTTTACAATTACAGCTACATCAGAATTCCATTATATTTTCATTTTTTAAATTAAAATTAACTTAAGATAAAAGCTTTTGTGGTTAAATAATCAAAATTATGTCGAATTTGAAACTGTATTTATTTGAAAATAAAATAACTAATATTATAAATCTCTATCAAATTACTGGTGTACACTTTTTTCAGATTTGTATTTCTTATAAAAAAAAACTAAAGCATAAAATTTCAAATCTGCGTAATAAATTTATTATTCTAAATTCCGTGTGCTCAAGCCTTAAACTTTTCTCAAAAACAGCAAGAGTAAGAAATCTTTGAAGCTTTCTTAACAATGAATATTTCAAAAGTGGATTATATGAATAATAAAAATGAGTGGGGAGAGAATATTGATTTTGGCAGTGTTTTCTTGCATATGCAGAAAAGCAGAGCCAGAGGAGGACCATGGCAAAAAAAAATCCCTCTTTCATTTCTCTGTCTCTTCAATGGTAATTCAAAATAGCTCGTATATTGCTCAGGTATTGAAAAGTAAAAACGCAATATGTCTTGATGTAAGCTGCTTGGATTAAAAAGACAAAAGAGGAGCAATGAAAAGAAAAAGTTTTCATTTCATTAGTCGTTTCCTTTTCCTTGAGCTCCTTTATGGAAAAGTGTTTTATTTTTTGGGGGCATATCTTAAGATTTCTTACTTTTTTAAAAATGGGGCTTAGCGAAATCTCAATAGACAAAAGCATTTCATTTCAAACAACTTTCCAAATTTCCCGCTGCTTCTTGAATTACATTTGGCAGGGTGTTTTATTATTCAAATTTAACTCATCGTACTTTAATTAAGCACTCGAAAACATTTTCTTATTTCTGCATTGCAAATAATTGTATTTCTTATTTGTTATTCAAAAGAAATTTATTTATTTCTCCATCAGAAAAAATTTTACATTTATGTATTATTTAATAAAAGTAAATTCTAGTATATCAGTTCATATGCATTTTAATAAAGTGAAGAGTTCAATGAATTTTTTTCTACTTTATTCTCATACTGAATTATATTAGGAATTTAAGTTAGTAAAGATTTAATAAGAATTCCAGCACGTCAATGTATAAAATTAATTAAGGAAATTAAATTTAAAGTAATATATTGACGATTGCCCTTGAATTGAAAAATACGCCAAAATGCCAGAACATCAGTCTTTAACTAATAATGCAACTTCAAATTTCCATACTATAACTTTTTTATAAAATGGAATACAAATTTTAAAAATCTTTTGAAGGCATAGCATTTAAAAATGCATATTTATAGTAAAAAATTGCTTTATTATATTAATACTTAAAATCCTCAGGCATTTTAGTTTTATTATTTATTCCAAAACAAAGATGTCTTTGTTTATTTTTCAACAATGCAGTTTCTCCAACACATTTTTATCATTTTAAGAGCTACTAATTATTAAATTCTTAATAAGAATGAAAAGAAAACAAGGAAATATTTATTTTATTAGTTTAAAGTTGTAGTTTTCGATATATAAACTACAGATTGATTCACAATTATTCATTTATTTGATTAACTGGTCTAATTTAAATACCTAAAGTATGTTTTTTTTTTAAAAAAAATCCAGACTATTTTATTCATTTAGAGAATTTTACATTCACTTCATCTGATAAAAGGGAGTGAAATATATATACAGTGAAATATTGTGGCGAATGGTTCACTCTGATAAACATAAAGGACGGGAAAATTTTTTTTCAATTATTTCCTCTCATCTTTCATGAGATTCATTTAAAGTTTAAAACTTTTTTGCATAAATGTATGCTGTTTCATTAGTACATTTCTTTGAAATACCAAATTCGAATATTTTTACTTATGATTCTTAAAGTGATGTCTCTTTCCTTTTAATTTTTAGTAAAATATTTGGATGCATCTTTGTGAGGAAATTCAATTTTATTGGAAGTGGACGAGTAAGTTTATTTTAGTCCCAGGTCTAATTTTGACACTTTCTTCGAATCATATTCAAAATTTACTATTAAAATAAATCTTTAATGTAATGAAATATTGATATTTTGCATGTTTTTTAGAAATAAAAAATTTTCTCAATTATTTTATTCAGATCTCATAAAAATATTACATGAATTCCAAATTTAGATTCTGTATATAGAATAATATGACACATCATTCTTAAAACATGAATGAGAAATATTTTATTTGTTAGGTTATGCAATTTTATTCACAATGAATATGACATATAATGTAATTTACGAAAAATATTAAGATGTATTTAAAAATTTCAGTATTATTTTATTTATGTATATACAGTAAACACTGACGTTTTTAAATATTTTTTTAAATTTTAAAATATTGTACTATTAAAAATTGAAATTTTTAAATAATAATTTAAAGCAAAGTTATTTTTAGTGAAAATTCGATTTAAAATCGATTAATTAATGTAAAACAATTAGTAAGACATAAAGGTAGTATTTATATTGTATAAATACTGGATGATAGAGAGGAATTTAATTTCTTAAAGAATAAAAAAATATTGCTAAAATGTTATTCGCTATTTTGTACAATTTTTATCTTCATATTTTAATAAATTTATATTTTGCTGTATATTATTTAAAAATTATAAAGAGAAATTTTAACTATGTTGGTTATCCAATAAGCAGTAGTTAATTTTTTAAGTCAAATTTATTAAATGAATATTTTAGGAACTCTAAATAAAATAACTTTACTTGAAATGAGATTTTTAAGAAGATCCGTTCAAACTATATGAAATATCTTAGATTTGTATGATTTTATGTGTGTGAGAGAGAAAGAGAAAAAAAATATGATAAAAAAACTTCCATTTTGATTCGTTTTTGTAACTTGTTTTTTCTTTAAATATTGTTTATAGTTTGATCGAAAATTAATATTTATTACAAATATTTTTAGTTCAACCAATCATTATGGTTTGTATTCCAAAAATAACAAATATTTTATTTTTGCCATATTCTATCAGAAATTTTTTTTAATATAATATTCTATGTGAAAAGTAGATAAAATCAAATTTAAATTTATGTTATTAGCTCAGGTGTAACAATAAAAAATCAATCCATACATTTTCCGAAATAATCTATAATTATAGAAGTTTATGGTTATAAACTTAATGCAAAAATGTCATTATAGAAAACACCTACTAAAAGGATTAAATAAGTTTATTTATAATATACTAAAGTGTTTTATATTTCTGTAAAAAATTCAAGAGCATTATTTATTACTAAATAAAAGTTAAATTTTAAAATTTTGAGATTTTTATCTATCTGCTGTAAAAAAAAAATATTTAACAGTGAAAATATGGACCACATTTTAACGATTATGTAAAATAAATTTAACATTTTTGTGTTCTTATACTCTGCATTTACCATACCTTTGCACAATTTTTTCACAATACTTGATTTTAGCAAGTATCTAATGATACATAACACCATTCAAGTGGCACCCATCCAATAACAGCATTTATTAGTCTAATTTTCTCAATTTAGAAAATTTGATATATTAGTTCAATTTTGAAGCATAATTAAGTTTTGAGAGATTTTATTTGTATTTGTTACAGATAAATTATTTATCAAAAGCATAACAAAGCAATAATTTTGTCAATGTTTCACTTTAAGATTAGTATTTGATCGGAACTGCAAATTTTAGTAACTTTCTAGCTATTTTTTAAAAATAGGGGAATAAAATACGATAGCAATTTGTAACTATTTTAATGTTCGAAATTAATTTAAAACCTACAGTATTTGCAACATATTATGTAATTCCACTAAGTATATATTGAAAAAAAATAATTAATTTTAAAAAGTTGAAAATTCAAGAGCGAAATAAGGCACTTACATCGCCGAGTGAAGGAGAGGCTTTCAGTACCAGATTCCTTGGCAGGCTAGCTTCCGCCCTGTTGGGGCAGCCTTCCTCACATGGTTGGTCTCTCACTAGGTACACTGCTAACAAATCAAACTCTTCTTCACGAATTGTATTAAGATCCCACTTGGCAGCATCTTCCATTCTAAGGACTTGAAGTATCCAATCCAAAGAGAAAACAGAAGGAGGACATTACAAATCAACAACAGCAAATGAAACTCCCTACACTAATAATAATCGTTCAATCAAAAGTGATTTAAGGGTGCAAGTAATCACAGCAGAAAGAAAAATGATTTCAGTTTTATGTATACTATGTGATTAAAGCATAGTATAATTTACAAATGAATTATACAAACTCTTCCATAGTGGCGACATCCAGGTGATTTGAAAGGCTAATTTCTTAATTATACTAAGCATTAGAATTAAAAAATATCATTAATTAAATAATACTTTAAATTACGACAGCTTGCATATCGTTTTATTTAATTTCTTTAATATATCTGGGAAGTCGGAGAAATAATGAGATTTATAAACTGAAATCATCATAAATGAAGTAAATAACTTAAGACCGTAAGTTAAACTCTGAATCTTTAGTTTAATTACCATTTAACCATTTACCATTACATTCATTTAATATTAAGTATATGTTAACATAAGTATTTTGAGTGTGACTGGACTTGAGTGTGGCTGGAAAACAGTATTTTTGGATTATTATTATTATTATTATTTTTTTTTTTTTGATAATTACTCGTTTTATTTTTAGTATCAAATAAATTATGAGTTTATAATTCTAAGAATTTATTTCAAAAGAGCAAAAGTCCTAATTTAATAAAAATCGATGTTTATTTCTAAACTAACTTGTTGCGTAATAATTTAAATGATCCATAGATTGTTTTCAAAATAAAAAATATTATTTTAAAACAATAATTATTTTTCCTTATTTATTTTAAATTACAAATAGTAATAACTTTCCAAGTGTCTGAATTATCTCATTTTTAAATTAAAATTAAACTACTTTCAAATTGCAAATGAGTTATCAAGATTTTTAAATGTATATAAAAAAGAAATCAGATCCATGGAAACTTAAGGGCAGATTTATGATATTTTTATCAATTTTTGAATCAAACAATTGCTAAAAACAATAAAAATGCCACTTTAACTTTAGACATTTTATTCTTTCCAATTTTTTAATAGCGAAATAAATGTGAAAATTTTTTTATATATTTATTAAAAATTTACACGAGTATTATGGCGATTGATTTTTAAGAACAAAATTAAATGAAACTGTAGTATTTAAACTTAATAATTTATTTCTAAATGCTATCTATTTACGTAAAATCAACTTTTTGTGATTTCTACTAAACTATTTAGACAAAATTTGGGAGCGTTGTTTAGAGCGACACCATTTGAATAACTAATATGCGTTTGTCCACCATTGACATTTTCCTATAGGTTTTGAAATAGATTTTTTTCTCAGTAATTATAAGCAAAGTAAAATAAAAATGTTAAGCTTAAGATTATTAAGCCTTCCCTGAGATTATTAATTTAAGCAACAATCACTTTTCTTTATTTTAAAAAAGCCAATTAATGAATGTTTATAGCAATTAATTATTTCACCATTTTACATAGAACTCTAAAGAAAATGTTAGGTTAAGATTATTTCTAGAGGAAAAAAAAAGTGCTTTTACTTACTTAAAGAACTATTTATCCATCCATTAATATTCTTGTTCCTTTGACTTGCTTATCTGAGACTTACTTCATGGCAAACTGGTTGCTTTCTTTAAAAGAAAAACTAAGAAACAACTATTGAAAAAGAAAAAAACTCACCTCTCTCTAAAAGAACGTCCTACCATCGGGAGGATGTGGATCAATCAACACCTTGTACATCTTCAAATCTATTAAAAACAAATCACAAATTTAATAAAAATTCTATCAATGTAAGATTTGATATTTATTTTATAATGTATTATTCACCTGATTCAGTATCAATTGAACCATCATATTTTTATCTATAAACATCCAAGATAAATTGCTTAAAATGTGAGCACTATATATTTTCTTCATATAGATTTCCAATATTCACCATTGTTCAGTGCATTTTGTTCTATGCAATTATTATATAATTATCGGCAGTTTAATAAAACAATGTTAATCTATTTTTAGGCTTTAAAAGAAAAAGTGAATTAAAATGGTTAAATTCTTATATACAATTTGAATTTTTCTGCACATGCAGAGGAACATAAGAAAGCAAAAGATTAAAAATTAACAATAATTTATGGACTATTATATTACTTACAATATAATAATCAAATTAAATGTGAATGCGAGGATTAAAAAATATTGCTGTAAATTTTCAGAGAAACTGATTTTAAGGATGTGAGATTTTGATTTATATTAAAAGAGCAATTACGTAATGTCATGCTTCTTACTTGATTAAAGGGAAAAATAAATACTAAAGCGCTGAAACGGCAGTTACTGATATCTCAAAAAATTAAAAATTTGTTATCAAACAAAATCTCAAACTGAGAGAGAGAATAATCGAGGTTTAAATGAAATTTTTTTATTAGATTTTGTAAAATGATATTAACAATCACGCAAACTTGTATTCACTCTTTGCAAGAATGTTTTATTATAACTTAATTCTTGGTGTTTAGTTTCCGAATACACACGTGGTTTATAGGGTTCGATTATAGAGAATAATCTATGATATTTCAAAATATTCCATACAGCATTTTTAAATAGAATTTCTCGTCTTTTGCTTAAGCTGGCATTTATTTATTAACTTAAACTCTTTGTAGTCTAAAAAATAATGACTATTTATAATTTAGGAGTAAAGTTTAAGAATAATTTATTTACTTTGCAAATATAATTTGTATAATATAACATAATTGTAAAATATACGCTCATAATATAAATGCGCAAGACGTTTTTGTCTTCTTGTTAGAGAACATTTTTATGGTTTTTGTAATCTACAGTAACAATTAAAATAAAACATTTAGAGTCAAAATTTTTGAGCCAAAAAGTGATACTAAATATATACAAATGAAAAAAAAGAGGTATTCAATTTCATTATTCAACAGAATTCAATGAATTCATACAGGAGTATGTATATGTAAAATTGCTTATAAATTTTAACTTATATATATATATATATATATATATATATATATATATATATATATATATATATATATATATATATATATATATTCATAATTAACTGAATTAAAAATAACTCTAGAGGAAGACATATTACCCACATAAAATGGAATGAAATTAATTTAAAATGCAGAGAAACATCATAGTAAAAATATTATTAATGTTGTACTTTTGTTAGAAGTCCTTTTTATTTTAATTATAAACTGTACTAAAAGATTTTACAGTGCATTTTTGAAGCCCTTTTACTTGATCTTAAAAATGCAAAATTTTTCAGCATTCGTTTTTGATAAATGAAATGAGGTATTTGCTCATTTATTTTCATAATTCGAAGTTTTTACGGTTTTGAAGGCAAAAGTATGTGCTGTTGAAAATTACTAAGATATATAGATATAGACCAGGGGTGGCCAAACTTTTGGGATCCGGGGTCTACTTCCCATTTAAAAAATTGAATGCGGTCTACCAATGGCAGAGCTAAATTAACGTACATATTTATTTTTGGTAACAAGAAAAAAATGGTAAATTATGAAATTTTTCTAAAAAAAACTTAATATTAATATTTACAAAATAAAAATTTACTGACAAAAATAATCAAAGTATTCATATATCAAAAACAGACCATCCCATTCACTTCGCTTAGTTGAAATTTGGCACTGTATATCTGCGACAAGTTCATCATATCGTGGCTGGTACGAGCTTATTGCAATGCATAAACACGAAATTAAATGTTCATCTGTTAAATGCGACCAAAGTTTATTTTTTGTACATGGTTGAAAAAGCAGATTCGCAAAGATACCTCGATCCAAAGTATGATTTCAAATACAAATTAAATTTGTAAATATTTGGAAACGTTTCCACAGAAATAAATTTCCAAAAATCAGTATAGCTAAATATGCTCTGGATTTAAGAAATATATCGCATCTAAATTTAATAATTTCTTCCTCGACCGTGACTGATGTGATATCTATTGAATGTCCTATTTTTTCAGATACTCCATCAATGTTGACATTTTCATTAAATGGAAATATCATAAAATTGAGTATTTCTTTCAACCTAATTAAGTCAGCGAATCTCCTTTCTACTTCTTCAAACAAAACAAGTAAGTATGAAGCGAAATCTTCGAAGTCTCGGTTTGGATTATGGATGCACTCTTCCTCCATGTTTTTGAAGTTTCTCAGTTCATGTTTTTTTAATTGAGATGCATACTTTTCTATAGTTTTTTGAAAGTTTTAATCGCGCTCATCATGTACGTTTTAGGTTTTAAATCGTAAACCTTTAATCATAAATCTTTGGACATTTTGTTTTGAGTTTTAAAGCGTAGACAGTAGTAAATTTTTATTTTAAATAATTCATTAATTCTATGTCATAAGTCATAAATTAAATTGTTAATATCCGAGGTCATTATCGAGATGGTCACGTGGACTACCTAAAATGTCTTCGCGGTCAACCAGTCGACCGCGGTCGACGTCTTCGCCACCCCTGATATAGACTATGGTGACAATTGTTTAAATATATTGTATATTTTTTTATTTTCTTATTATATACTTAAATTACTCTGGAATTTTAAGTTAATTACTTAAGAAATTTGTGAAATGTTTTTAATGGTTTATGAAATGTTGTAGAATGTTTTAACGGAATGTAAAAAAATAAATCTGTATGTTCATTATTAGAGTTTCAGAGCATACAGTATTTAAATTTTATGTCTTAATGTTTCCAATTATTAAAAGTCTGTGACCTCAATATCAGACTTGGTAATAAGTTAGATCACATGCCAAGCAAATGATTTAATTGCGATCAATTTTATATCCGTAACAAGTTGTTACACTATTTACATCTCTGATGAGGAATCGAGAAGGTCAAGCGAAATGAAATCGAAAGAGAAAAGTGCTCAGAAGAGAGAGCACATGCAGAGGGAGGTGTCTCTTCACCAAACAGAAGTAGATCAAGGTCAGAAAAAAGTAAGAAAGAGGGCCTTGAGATTTCACTTCTTAAAAAGTAGTATGAGAAAGTGAGTAGGAAGCAAGAGTGTTTTTTGACCGTAGAGCCATTGACTCTCTTGGGCAATCAAAGAAACTTATGCAACAGTTACAAAACATTAAACAAATATATAAATATTGATACCGTAAAAAAACATTATTACTTCTATTTCTATTAAGCAAGGATTCATTAACATTATCCAACGTAGACACCTTCCAAAAAGTTTTTAATTCATATGCCTTCTCACATGTTTTATCTATATTATATAGCACTCGACAAAATTATGATTGTAATAATGGCCCAAAGGAAACATTTTATGCTAACAATTTGTTTAAGATTATGAATAAAACCTAGTAAGTGCAATTAACTAGGTTTATGATTTTTGTATTACTTGTTTACTATTTCATCAAATTTTCATAGACACTCAATAGATGTTTGGAATTAGGTAGACATTTTTGATTTCTGGCTAACTCAATCGGATTTCTACGATAGAGTCTTTTTTTACAGAAAATATTCGCATTTTCTTTTTTTTTTTAACAAAATGCATTTAGCTTTTTATAAATTATTTTAGAACAAACTTAGTTTCAGATAATTGTATTTTTTAATGATGATTATATTTTAGCGTTTATAAATATTTTTAAAGATGAAATCATTTTAAATTATATATATATATATATATATATATATATATATATATATATATACACGAAAAACAGTCTTTTACCTAATGAAGTTCTTAAATTATTCTAATAAAACATAAATATATTTTGAAATAGTTTTCTTTCCTTTTTGCAAATGAAGAATTGTGATATGAGGAAATATTAATTTCCTTTATTTGACTGTTATTATTATTTTTGGTATGAATCATGTGTTTTTAATAATTTTTTAAAATATATTCATCACATTTTATGCCACTTATATTAAAAAAAATCCTAAAATGTGGCTTTGATAATCCTAGCTTTGATTATGATTAATGATTTTTTCACTTCTAAAATACCTACAATGTAGATCTCATTGTCTTTCAAATTATTTTTTACACTACTTTTACTAAAAGTACACGAAAGATATGCGAGTTATTTATATTCTTATTGATTGAATAAAAAATTTTAATAAATTATTAAATGTATAGTATTTAAAATAATTAATTTTTCTTATCATAAGATTTGAATTTAGAATTATTTATTAAGAAATATCAAAAACTTGTTTATTTTTTCCTGTTATTGGTAATCATTCAAAACATATTTTATCCCGAAGAAGAGAAAATTGCTCAACTAGCTGAAAAAGAAACCTAAATGAAAAAAAAGTTTATCTTAAGAATCATATTCTCTTAGTCCGGAGTAAAAAAAAGGAGTAGATTATATTGGAAACTAGGATGAGAGTATGGAAACAGTTACTAGCTTTGCACCTCTTAATCTTTTTTCGGCACTTCAGCTAAATCCATCAGGATCAAAACCGAGAGCAATACCGGCGCAGTACTGAAACTATTCTTTATTTCTATATCCCCGTATGAAACACCGCTGGGGTTGAGATTGGGGGAATAAAGAAACCGATTCACTTGGGGAAAGTCAACGCAATTCACCAACAATGTAATTCGGGTGGTTTGGAAAAACTTACTAAATCCCATGTTTTCATTTTATTTTCGGCCTCTCACAAAAGGTGAGGAAGCGAGGGGAATGGGGGACTTGTTGTGTCCAGGGATGCGGAGAAATCTGTTAAATCCCAATCACGCCCCCAAACATTTTTATAGAGCCTTTGAGTGTGGTGCTCCCCTCTCTATCACCTCAAAATCTTCAATGAAAGGGGACTAAGTGATTTATCCTATAATATTGTTGGACAGAACTATTCGGAATAGGGGATTAGAATCATTTTGGGCAATACTGGGAGTGTCTTCTAAAGAGATGCTACCTATGAGTATTAAGGATTGTGTTATAACAAGGAAAGTTATAAATGTTAAACAGTCCCTTTTGGTTTTTTAAAATATTTATTGAATTATTCCATATAATAATTATCAAATGAAACTGAGAATAATAGCTTAACGATACTTAAATGCAAAAGCTCATATTTATTTTTTTATTAGAAAATTTCTGAACTTGTAGTAAAGAAAAAAATAACATCTAAATTATTATATCTAATTAAAAAATTGCAATTTTTTGTGAAGTTATTCTTGCATTTCATCGAATGTAAAATAATCTTTACTTTATAAATGATTAATTTAATAATTTTCTATAAATATTTTTATTTTACATAAATGTTTTTAAATGTTAGAAAACCGTAAAATTATTACGAAAGATTTTTATTAGTTTGATACATTAACTAAGCAAAAAATCTTGGTTCAATTTATTGTTTCATAATTGAATGATATTGATATTATTTGAAATACAGTTTCGTAAGCTTTAATTAAGTTCTAATTCCTTTTAAATTAGAATTATTTGGATTTTGAAAATTTAGAAGAGATTTACAAGTGTAAGATAAATATAAATACTTTTAAAGTTTAAAACAAACAAAACAATAAAATCTACATTGTTAATATTTAGAATAGTCACCTATTTCAGATTTAAAAGCTATTTCCTTCAAAACTTATTTTTGTATGAGTTTAAAATTATAGTTTTAAATTCAAGCTTATTTAATCTTAATAAAATATGCAAAAAAGTTAATTTTGTAAACTTCTCATTAGAATGAATTATAGTTAATTTCTTCTGATTAAAATCCTTTTAATTATCAATCAACTTATTATGATTTAAATTATTAAATATTAAAATATTTAAACATTATGGCAACTTAAGTTCTTGTAAGAATATCTTCTTTTAAGGAACATAAACATCTCTTCAAATTTTTAAACAAATATTATCACCATGTTTTTTAAATGCCTAAATTATTTGATAAAACTTTTTCCTAGAGATTAATCCTAGAGATTTTCCAAATATTTTTTTAAAATAAGGTTTCCCCCCCCCCCCAAATGTTTTGTGCTGATTAATCAATTTTTTTTATGTTTTTTTTAAATTGGTTTCCTTTACTCATAATATATACTCATAATATATATTTTTAAAATTTTATTCATGCATTTTTTAGAGATGATAATTTATCTAGATGCTCTCAATTAAATTATTATATTTATTAGAATTTTTTGATTATCGTTTTATGATTCCTTTATATGTTAGACTAATTTTTCTCATTTTTTTAAATGATATATTGTTTTACTTATGGATATTTATTGCTCTGAACAATCTTTTTTTCAAAATAAAAATAACAAATTATGTTATTAATAAGTGTAAAATATTATTATGAAAACATAAATATCTTAAAAATTTATGAAAATCCTTTTTATTCAATGAATTAAGGGATCACTGTCGTCTTTATGAAATGCTTTCATTTTAATAATTTCGCTGGCTGCATTTTTACATCATTAATTGGGAACATTCAAATGATACATAAATTTTTCTTTGTTTCAATGATTTGATTGCATTACATTAATAAAATAACAATTCAAAGTTGTTTTTCATTTTCTATGAATAAAATTGAATCTTTTAAACAAATCATTAGAAAATTTATTAACTTATATAATTATAGATAATTTTTCTGTAAATATAGAGTTTAAGATACAGTACTTATAATTTCCAATAAGTTTATAATAGTTGCAGGGCAAATTTTATATGTTATATTTAAATTCTAACACTATTATAAATTTGCAACACAAAATATTTATTTTTTTTTATTGAATTCGTTTCTTATTTTCTATGCAACTTGAATTTTTTTAAAGAAATTTTAAATTATTTTATGTGATGAATATATCTATATGAAAATATAAAATTTAATAATAATATCTGCAGTCAATTTAAGCGAAGTTAGTGAAAATTTTCCTTACCCTGTAAATTTGGCTGTATTTCCAAGGGTATAAAACTTTGATTACAAACAAGTATGTGCACTATAAGCTTCTATTCATGCACTATAAGCTTCCGGAATGGAATAAATGTTTCCGCCGGCTTTCTTGTTAGTAATATTGGTTTCATAAAGTAAAGATGCAAATTGGGTTTATATTACAAAATCCATGACAAATATTCCACGACTATATGTTTTAAGCGTGATATTTTCTTATCAAAAGAATTGTTTTAAAAGTAAGATATTCTAAAGTCCCCGTAGAAATTGAAATTCCCAAAATATTTGGTGAAAAGAAATAAACCTTTGTCATTTACTTTGTTTATTTAAAGTAAGTTTAAATATATCATTTATTTGCAGCCTGTTTATTTATTATCCATTATTTATCCATATAAAGGTGAATGTTTTTTAAAATATAGTTAAAAATAAAATTTTTATTAGAAAGTAAAATATTTGTTCTCAGAAATTCTCTTATTTGCGAGTATTATGAGACAAAGCTTTATTTTCAAAGTTCATCAGTTCAAGATAACAGTAAATTATATTTATTTCACTGATGATTAATTACTTCAAAGTAAAAAATGTTTTTATTTCTTATTTTTAATATAAACAATCTTCAAAAATCTCGAACCACGATATTTGCTACATATGTGAATAAAAGAATGTACCATGTAAATTGCATTTACACATCTTCCAAACTTTTAATATTTTTTTAAAATTAAAAAAATTACTGGCAATGAATGCAAGACATTAAAGATTTACATGATGTCAAATATAAAAAATTTAACATTATAAAAAATATTTGGTAGGATAAGAGATTTAACCTATGTATTTGAATTCATCTAACATATTTTTATGAAGCATCCCCAACCTTGCAAGCCGAAATCTACCTTCAAAAACGCCAACTTCAGAAATCCCAGCTCACCCGTTTTTCTATCCCTAGGATGGGAAGAGAATGATATATGCACAAATTGGAAATTTTGCTCTCCGCACCACAAAAGCTAAGATCTTCGTGTATATCCCTTTCTCAGGAAAGACCTCACCTAAACTCTTTCACGGAACCTGAATATAAATCCAGGCTTTCGTTACCCTTTAAAAAAGGTGGATTACGATGTTCTACGAGAAAGTTAAACTCGATTGAGCTGCTGTGACAGAAGCTCTGCTTTTAAAATTATTCACAAGTTTCTTGGGTTTTGTGCAAAAAATATGAGGAAGAAGGCAAAATTTTATTTAGTTTGAATTTAAAATATCTCTTCAGAGTTTATGCATTAAGTATGTAAGCTCTGTCTTTCACGTATTTCCCGATATTTTCTATAAAATTTCTGTGCAGATTTATTACTATAGAGTGTAGTTAAAAATCCATTATAAAACATTTCCAGTAAAATTAAAATATGTAGATGTTTTTGCTTACGAAAATTTTATTTATTATTTCAGTATTTAAATACAATAATATAATAATGAGTAACATAATACAAGATAATTATAATCAACATTTTTTGTTTATTAACTAAAATATATAAGTATGTTACAACACTCTGTTTTTTACCCTTATTAGATTAATTTGCTGATGTAATTATGGAGAAAATAAAAATAATGTATAAGATAATTTTCTTTTTCGCATATTTTGTATTTGTTCTATATATTCATATTTTGTATATTTTCTTTTTCGCATATTTTGTATATTACTTCATATTTTGTATTTGTTGTCATTTTGTCATTTCTGATAATTGTATACACAAAGAATTTATTACAAATATTCCTTTTGATTAAATATATATATATATATATA
>JAPDSC010161819.1:115507-126145 GCA_026290005.1 Latrodectus geometricus | reverse complement strand
AGTTTGTTAAAGGGTTGCTCTCACAGCAGGATTTCGCTTTCATTCTTTGATAATTTACATTTGAAACTGGCTCAAAATATGAAATTAACTAGCAATTAACTCTAACTCAAAAATGTAGTCAATATTGCACTTTTTCAATTCATCTAAATTGAGAATGTAATATGCTTTTTATATGATGACGTGTATAATATTGTAACTAACCAGATAAAAATCCTATTAAATAACTTTTATCAAATTTATTATTTGGGCTTAATATATTGTTTAATAAAGTTGTTATATTTTTTTATAAAAGCTTTATTAAACAATAGAAAATTAATAGGGAAAACACATTTACTTATACAATATAAATCTGGTTTTTTCTTATAGCCATTTGAAATGTAATCATAAAACATGATTTTCGAAACTATGATTTCTTAAAGAGAACAATTAAAAAAATAATTTTCACGAAATGTTCTTAAAATTATAAACCACAATGCATCAAACGAAGATTAAAGCAACGTTCATTTCCTTTAAAATTTCTCATAACATATCTTTCTAAGAAAGAAATTTTAGAGCTGGCACCTGAATGGTTAGCGCTTGACCTTCGGATCAACCGTTAGAGCTTCGGATCCCACTTAGTTTAGATTCGGAATCTACTTTAAACTGTATCTCCGTTGAGATTAGCCCTCATGGCCAAAATATTTATCATTGAATGATATGTTTTAAAACAATATGATTCTAATGTTATTTAAGTCTCACACAATTTAGTCGACAGTGGATTGGTGTATAGGACTGTATTTTACTTAATTCATAATATTTTTCATGAATTATTAATTTCAAAAAATATTCACTTTCTAAAAAAATATATGATGCAATATTTTAATTCGTGTCTATTGAACTTATATTCTTATCAAAGAAGAAGCAGTTAGACTTTTTTCAACTAAACAATGATATATTCCATGTAGCGTATTTAAAAACATATTCAATATAATCGTGGTTTATTATATCATATCTTATTTATAAGCACTCATACCTTGCTTTCCTTGGCATTTGAACTCAATTTAAATTACGAATTCTGTCATACATAAATTTTCATATAATTTTTCATACATAAATTTTCCTTCAATCATTTTTTTTCTTATTTAATAGGAATTAAACATGTATATAATATTAAAATAACAGAAAATTTAGTCTGAAATGATTGTAGAAATTAAGATTTATTTTTTTACAGAGAAATTATTATTGTTACTTGAAAACAGGGTCTTTTAGAACAATTGCCTTGAAGCTTATTCAATTATAAAAACAAAGCAAAAGTTATTTTTTAACAAATTGTGTGTGCATGTTTTTAAAAATCACATATTCAGCATTGTAAAAGGTACGCTAATTTATAAATATTACAATTTAAGTACATTGAAATAGCAAAACAGAAACATGTTTTTAAAGATCAAGTCAATTTTCCCCGTATGAAAATATAATGTATTTTATATGTAAAAAAAATAATAAAATTATTGACCCACTTTCCGGAGCGGCGAAAGCAAATTCCGAAACGGGTTTTTTCAAGATCACGCCTGATGAAAAATAATGATAATAAAATGCAAAGCTCAACTTCCTCATCATCAGAAATTCCTTCAGGTATAATTTGCTCATTGCACTGTGTTACAGTCGCTTTTGTTTTTCCAGAAAATTGAAAACCTCCGATTTTTAACCTTCGTCTGCGGCCGTGAGTGCTTCCATCATCCACCCTCTCTTTATCTGATGACGACATCTTGACCCCTCGTTGTTCAAATACTTCCAGTTTTCTCTTTCACTTAGCAAGAAATTAACATTTCTTTCATTCTTAAAAAGAATTGATGGCATTTGAAATAAGTGTCTATGGTGCTAAATGAATAAGAATCGACAAGACTCTCTGACAACATAATTTAGTGCTGTTATCCGAGAAACTTCCTTGTGAAATTCTGATAAAAATAAATGAATGAATAATTTAATGAGATAAATAGCATATTTATCACTCGATTCTAAATAATAGCTTGAAGCACTTGTGTTCCTATTATCTAAAAAATATTCAATGTTGAGTGTTGTAATTTTTTTATAATTTTATGTAATTATTATAAAAGACAAAGAATAATTAATAAATAAAATTTATAACTTATACATAGTAAAACATCTTATTATTTCGTCCAAATGATAAAGTTCTTTATGATCATAAAATTGTTATTTCTGTTTATATTAAATGACAGCAAACTATAAAAATTTGTTTTTATAATGATCATCAATAATAAGTTTTTAATTTATGACAAATATAGACTTATTGATGACAGTCTTGAATGTATCCTATAATGTTATATGCGATCAACAGAAGATTAGGGATCATTTAACAAATTTATCATAATAAAAATAGATGGGTAATGTATAGGAAAATCTGTATGTAATACAGAAGCCTTAATTTCTTTGCTTAAAATTAAACGCGAATCGAAAAAGAGAGAGATAAAGAGAACACACACACAATATTTATAAAAATAATTTATTAAATTGAAAGAAAAATCTGGACGAACTTATTTTTCTATTTTTAAACAAATGTTTTCCTCTACTAGATAATATTCATTTTCACTAAAGCGTATGACAAGATGGGAATAATTTTATACAATTATTAGTTGTCTTAATTCTTTTATAAAATAACTATTTTGAAATACTGCTAAGAAGTTGCATTTTGATAAAATGTATAACAAAAATACATAATTTTATGTTTTCTTTTTAAATATTTTTTTTAAAAAGCAGCGAATCAAATTTGTTTTCCATTCTTGTTTGAAACAGATATAATGTCAATAGAAATGATTTGTTTTATTATTTTATGTGAAGTAAAATATTCAGAAAAGCAATTCAAAAAGTATTTAAGCACTAAAATAAGATTTTGAATCATCTTATTCATAAATACTATGAATTCAACAATACTTCTGTTTTGCTGCAAAAGTAGCTTTGTTAGCTGTAATATTTCACTTTGATCTATACGAAACGTTTCCATTTTTTTTTTAATTTTTCTTGATATTTTGAATGCTAGACATTTCTTTGATTAGGTTAAGAGTGCACATTTACTGTGCAAAAGGACAGCAAATGTCCAGATATTTAAGGTTCGAAGAATGACGAACAAAGAAAAATTAAGTTGAAATTCAACGAGGGTTGTAAAGCAATGTTAGGCCCGCCTTTACTGGATTTCTTAATAATTCTGAAATCAAGCTGTATCACGTCGATTAGTTAGTTGTTCTTGAATGTTTTCTATTTTACTTCATCTTTAACACCGACCAAATTTTCTCAATACCTTGAGTTGAACATGATTTTTGCATAGATAAAAATCTATCGAAGCTCTAAATAAAAATCTATCGAAAAGGGACATTGAAATCATACGAATTTCATCATTTCATTGTGCTTATAAATAATATTTATAAGCACAATTTGAAAACTATAAAATTTCTAAGCACATGAACTCATTGATAACATTTTAAGTGGATTGCTTTTAAATCTCCCTATTCCTAATTTTTCGTAAATATTCAATAAATAAATTTTTATATACTTTGTGGCTATTCACAATATAATTTTTCATAAACTTTCTATAATAAGGATAAATATAACACCAGAAATGTTTCTCTTTAATTATTATTTTTTTCAAATTTTATCTACAAGACAAAGTTTAAAAGGAAGTTCTGATTATTTTGCCAATATAAAGCTCTTTTGAGTCAATATGAGCTGAACTTCCTGAACTGTTGAGTTTGTATATGAGTTTGATATTTAATTGTAAAGTAATGTATAAATGTCATTTGATATAGATTTGGAGATAAATTACGAATTCAGTGAATAAGTTACCTTGGAATATAAATATAGAATCGATGCAATAGTCTTTATCAAAGTATTCACATATTTAAAATTCAATCAATTGATTAATTTTCTTATGTAATATGATTTATTATAGAGGAAAAAATAACACAAATCTTTGTATTACCTTAAAATTAATTATAGGGAAGAGTTTGATTATCATCAAAGTTGGAACAGAGGCCATAGTGAATGTGATAATAAAAAGTTTTTTGACCTTTAAAGATACCTGACTATCCATTCCTCTCATCTCTGTTACTTTCTCTGCATGGTTCGAGCTGAAATTTGTTGAGGATAGCTTTTTGACAATTTTTATGATTTGAAACACAGCAGAGATCTTGCTCATAATGTGCATTTCGTGAGGGAAAACTCTTATTACATTATTGGAAAACTATGCTCGAAAGATAAGTCTCTAGATAAAGACTGCGAGTACTGATTTCAACTTTTAAAAATCTTTTATATGATTCTTTTAAGAACCTAGTGATATTTGCTCTAACAATAATCTCTTTTTCAAATAATGTGAAATCTGTCGTTTTTTACGTCATTCATCGTGAAATACATTAACACTTTACTTAGGAAGCATTTTAACGACCTGGAACCCACGCCATAAAAAACTTGCAGGTTTAATTCCTCGCAAGTATTTACATGAAAATCTCAAAAGTTTGTAATTCATAGGTAAGTGTGTGCATCTATCAAGCATTATTATTAGAATAATGAAACTTTTATCGAAAAGGGCCATTAATAGACTTTTTAGATTCACTGTAATTTATTCGATTGCCATTTTCCTAAATTTATTCTGTTGATTAAAATAATACTTCTCTTTACCCGATCTAACTTACAATTAAAAGTCAGATGTTCATGTATATCGATTGTAATATCTATTTGAATATCTAAAATTAAAGTAAAACTATAAATAATCAATAGTCATTTTTTCCTTAATTTTCATATTTCATAATAATGTTAAAATATTTTTATTCATTTTTCATTTATAGTTTTGTAATTAATATAAACATCATATTTAGAATATATATGGTAAAAAATATAAAGAAGAATCTTTTGAAATAATAAAAAAAATTGCACTCTACACATTAATCCTATCAGAATACTATATAGAAATTATTTCAATTTTAATACATTTTCGTTTGATCGTAGAATTTTGATTCAGAGTTTCATTGAAATAAAAATTAATTTTATTTTAAGTCTTAAAACAAATGCTTCTTTAAAAGTGAGAGTTTTAGGAGATTTTATTCGCTACACAATTGAAGCAGATAAATATTTGAATTCCAAAATTTATTAAATGACCGATTGACAAAAAACGAGATGTTTTTATTTATAAACTTTTCAAACTCATATTTAAAATGGTAGGACATATTTTTTATAAGCATGATATTTTTAATTATAGTGCAAGTGAATTCTGAAATAATATCAATCTTTAAATTTTGTTAAAGTTTTACTGAATTTTCAGGATGTAAGAATAAGAATATAATATTTAAATAAAAATTAAAATAGGAATTATGTATATCATTATTGAATATGATACATCATTAGTATACAGAAGAAGTAAAAAAAAGTTAGAAATAAGAACTGGGTTAATAATGTATTTTTTTATCATCAACTTTTCATCCTCAATTATCTTTCTTCAACTGATGGAGTACTTTTTGTTTTTATAATTTGGAAAGGGGAGGTGTGAAATCATTTCAAATCGTGTTTCGCAGATTTCACTTCGATAGAGCCCTTCTTTTGAATGTTGTTGGCCTTAACCTACACCGGAGTGAAATTTCAGTTTTTCCCTTTCAAATTTTCTGCACCCAAGGATAGTAGGTGAAAACCGGTGCAGAGTCACTTTCTTTATTATTTACTTTTGAATTTTACAGAAATCCAGTTCTAAATAGGCCAATCTTCCAGAATTATTTTTTACTTTCTGTTTTCAAGGAGAATATCTGTTTTTCAAAGTGTTTGCATTTTGAGATATAGTTGTTCCTCGATTTCGACCTTTTAATTTTACAGGGTTAGTCCTTGAAAAGATAGGCGTTTATTTGTGGTTTTTTGTATTGTTTGTTTGTTTACGAGTATTCACTTTCCTTACTTCACGTGTGTTTATTTCGGAGGTGATATATGACGTAAGGCTTAAAGTAGTTATAACAAATTAGCATCTAAATGAATTCCTTAGATGCTGGGTTTAAAAGGTTTTGTTTGGAGTAGTGCGTTAAAATCTATTATTTGAAATTTTAATTCTCAACCAACTCAAAATAAGAATTAGTAATAGGAATTACTAATTTTAATAACTTTTATTTCGTTAAATAATAAGAATGTACAAATTAGTAATTCTTATTAGAATAATACGTAATTTTTTATAATTATATTCATTTTTAATAATTATTTATTATTAAAATTTGCTTAAAAATTACTTAAAATTCATTCCAAACCTGTTAGAGACAGATTTTATTCAAGCAAAAGAAATTTATATATCAAATAGTTTTTGAAAACACAATTGAAAAAATATATTACTAAAAACAGATAACATTTTAAACATTTGTACAACAGTTAATTTTTCATTTCTTTGTACATAATTAGATTTTTTTCTAATGTATTAATCAAGAAATAAAACTTATAATAATGTTTATAAATATGCATTATTTTAATTTATTTCTTGAATATATGATTTATTTAATAATCTGTTTTTAAACAATTACTTAAATTTTCTTATTTTCATATTGTGAATCATTTGACGTTTACATTGCTTCGATAAAAATAATTATTGTTTCATACTTAAATTATTTAATCAAAATTTAATAACACAAAAATCCTTGACTCTTGACTTATTCAAATTAAGGTTCCGTATACTGATCTTTTCTGTAATATGCCTAATAAGACAGGTTAAAATGAAGTCACTTTCTAATTATTTTAGTATAAAATATTAAGTTTAACTACTGACTAATTTAAGAAAAAATGTAATTTAATTGCAATGCATTTCATTTCTTTAGAAAGAAAATCATTTTAAATGATTTCTTTTCAATGTATTTTCTATTTTAATTGGAATATTTGTAATCTTATTATATTCTATATTAATAATATTAAAATAGTCATTTTTGATCAAAATAATAAGTAAAATTTATTTGCACCATACAATTTTAATTTAAAGGAAGTATATTGAATTTTAATAGCTAATGTTTACAAAATGAAAATTTTTGGAGAACAAGCTAAAAAACAAAACAAAAAAAAAATGTGAATGGTAATTTTATTGCAAAAGATGTTATTTTCTAAAGAATGTATATTTGTAGCAGAAAAATATTTTAAATTAATAAAATATATTTTTTTCAATTTGGTTAGTAAAAAATATTTCTTAACTTTAAGATATATTTAAATACATCTTTAAAGTAAAATCTATAAAAATTTAAAATTATTCTCCTTAGTTAAAATTATTCATAGCAGAGAAAATAAATAAGTGTGAATATTGCATATTTAAGAATTAAGAGTCCCAGTTTTTTGTGTTTATCGGGTAATATTTTCTAACTTTCATTGAATAAAAAAATCACATAATGAAATTAGGAATAAATTTTAAAAAATATTAAGGATAAAAGGAAATTAGAAATAGTTGCACATTTGGAGTTTTTCCTGCTTGCAGCTGATTACATTCAAAACTGAGATTTTTATCCACTATTAAGCAACACATTAGGCAAATTTTACGCTTGTTGGATTCAGTTTCATGCAAATTGAGAAATAGTAATTAAAATTATCTACCAGATATACATCATACACTCTCGAAATCTACTGCTGCTTCGTATAATAACATTGAAGAAATAATATATAATATCAGAGCAATTTATCACATTAAAATAACTTTTTCTGCGTCTTACAAGATTCATGGCTGTGAAAATGAAAGGACAGACATCATTATTCAAATATGCAAAAAAAAAAAAATTTTTTTTTTTGCTATTTCAATCGAAGCACAATGAGTGGACTTACGGCGCCTGTTTTATAGACAAAATGAAGGCCATTGGGTTGACTAGAACCCCAGGCAAGGACGGTCCACATTTTCTTCTCACGTGATTATTAACAACAGAACTGGTGCTAGGGAAATGAGTTATTTAAATACTAATCACCAAGTAAAAAAAAATTAAATTGATATTCGTTTGTTTTATATAAGCAAAGACATATTTATTACCTCTTAATTAGATATTGATTATGTTGAATGTAAATACAAATTTAGCTTAGTAAATGTAACCATAATAATTACGCTAATATTAAGCAAATAAATTCTGTGATAAAGAAGCCTGCAAATACTACGCATTAAGTTGCTTATTTTTTTAATGTCGAATGTAAGAATAACTTTCTAAAAAGCATTAACGAAATTCTAAATTTTATGTAAATATTCTAAGCATAATTTGAAATATTAAACATGAAACCTTTTTTTTCATTATGATACATTTTCTGTTTCATAAGGAAAGAAAAAGTGTTTGAAACTTATAAAATAAAAATAGTTTTCAATTATTTTATAAAACTCTGAATATATTTTTCTAGTTTACTAAAATTTTTGCGAGTGAAATGAAATTCATAATGAGGATCAACATTTTCTTAAATAAAAAATTATGATTTCTCTTATAATAATATTTAAGAAATTATATAAAATAATCATAAATCGAATTTCTTACTCAAATAAAGTATCTGCTCACAAGACGTTTTGATAAATTATTTTTATTATTAATAAAAATATTTTGCTGTTATTTCATTGCCATTGCAACTTTTAATAATGAAATAATTAAGTTGTATTTAATTAAGAAAACACTGAAATGTGTTTTATAGAAAAATATTTACAAAAAATTTAAATGTGATTGAAAAATAAAATTATATAGTTTAATTTTATGCATTTATTATTTTATGAATGGAAAGCAAAATGCTATTTGCAAGCAATTGTCTAAGTCCGTTGAAAAATAATTAATAAAAATCAATAAACAATTAAAATAATTAATAGTGATTAATAAAAGTAAATGATTTTTATGATATATAAATAAATATTTATCACATAGTTCTCTTTTTTATATATTAGTAAATATTTTTACATTGAATATTACCTATGTAAATTGATATTTATGCTTACTGAAACATAAAATTGTCTTACTATAATTCGACTTGGAAAGATAATATCAATGAAAACAAAATAGATAATGTTTGCATGAAAAACATTTTTCAATAAGAAAGGTCTATTTCTATTTGTTATGTCACTAATTTGAAACAACAAATATTTTCCTTTCAAAGACATTTTAATTATATAGGTACAGGAATTATCTGAGTAATATTATTATAATTGTGCTCAAAAGGGTAAAAAAAAATCAAGATAAAGAAAATGTGGGTCTACTGATATTTTGATATCAGCAAATTGTTTTGTTTTCGAAATAAAAATGGGGAAACAGTTTTAAGAAAATTATTCATCAATGTAACTGACAGAGAATTGGGTTTGGGAGTTCAATAAAAAATATAAATATTTAGTTTACTAACAAAAAATAATAAATTAGACTGGAGTATCTGAGAAGAAAATATTAAATTGTATTTTTGGTTCCATCTTCAAAAAATTACATTTCTTCTACACATTCATACTCTAAAATGTGAAAAAAGAAACCCATATCTGTCATTAGATTCATATAGCGTTATCTGTTTAATAAAAAAAATATCTTGGTAATTAATTTTCGGTGTAGCAGATGGAATAATTTCTGAGTGAGTGTTAGTTACCTGCCTTCACTGGTTGAATCTTATTAATAGAATTTTAGATGTAAATTATTTCTTCTTAAAAATGAACAACATCGGAACTTCCATATAATTCGTCATATATGGAATTCTTTAATTCTATTGATTTCTGTAAATTATCATATCTTTCATTATAGTATACGCAGGCAATAATGTTTAATAGATGATCTATGATGAAAGCTTTACTTATGGTTAAGGAATTTAATACAGATTAATAGAATAAAAAGAAAATAAAACTTTAATGTATGGATAAACTGACGCTTCTTAAACCGTTTCTAGATTTAGATTTTTGTGACAAATTAATGATACACTAATAAAAATCTATTCCTCTGTTTCAAAAATCAGGTATAACATTAGTTTCATATAGTTTATATTAATCATTCAAACTTAATTTTCATTCAGAATTTTGTAAATATCTTTAAATGAAACTGTTTATTATTATTATAGCGAAAATATGATTTATAAAGCGAAATGACTCTTTAAAATATACTATCAAATTCAAGATATTTTTAATGTAGCAAAATATCTTTCGTTTAATAATATATGATTATTAAATGATATTATTGTAAAATTTTATATGAAAATTGGTAGATTTGCATGCATTGGCATAATATAAACAAGTATAAAGATCAGATAAGTTTTTTTTTATAATATGTAGATATTATTTCTGAATAATATACAAAAACATTGTCCGTATTATAATTTAATAAACACATTTTAAAAATTTAAATGTATAAGGGAAAAAGAATGCAACAAGCAATATATGTTTTAATCATTAAATTAGATTAAAATGAAACTAGAATGATATTTTTCCTCAAAAGCTTCAAAGCTTAAACAGGTAAATCTGCGAAAAATTTTAAAAAACTTCAAAATTTTAATAATTTATTAACATTTTTGTATTACTTTAATAATAATTAAAAATATAATATAAACTAAACCTACGCATAAAAAATGTTTACAGTTATCTTTTTAATACAAGCATTTTACAAATGATATAATACATATTTGTAAAATGGAATTAAATCGTTTTAACTACTGTTTAGTATTATCTAGATA
>JAPDSC010161819.1:38141-115107 GCA_026290005.1 Latrodectus geometricus | reverse complement strand
GAAGACTTCCACTAACTTGGTAGAGCTCAATCCTTGACTAGGTACAGAGAAGATATCCTGGAAGGTTGGCTAGGTATGCTGGAGTAACATCAGAAAGCAAACATTATACTATTACTGAAAATGAAAGAATATGTTTTTCTGTTCTTTTTTTCGATTCAACAACCTTTTTAATAGACATTTGTTTTATATGTGTCTGTGTCTGTTGGAATTTAGATTCATTGAAAAAATGATATATTTGTTTTGTTGAGAAAAGTGCTAACATCTAAGATTTGGTGTCATCTGCAAATGGTATGAAATAAGAACTATAACTGAATATATAAATATTCATCAAAACGCTACAATTATTTTCTTTATATAAAAGCATAGCATGTCATTTCTTTAGATCAAGAAGTTAATAATGTCTTAGAAATACTAACGCATTTACATTTTGCCTATAAATTTTTTTATTTTTTTCAGTCAATATGAAAATTTTTGCTATTTTTTTTTTTTTATTAGATTTTTCCAATCAAGTAATGTGAACATTTTAGAACTTTCATTCAAATATATTTAGAATAAATACAAAACATGTGCAATGCTGTGTTTTGGTAGAAAAATTAAATTTGATTTTTTCAAATGTTTAAACCAATAGGAAAAACGTCCATTATTAATTAACTTTTCTTGCACCATAGTAAAATACATTTAAAATGTGAAAAACGATAAGATAAAACTAACAAAGATCAATGAATCTGGATTGATTATTCTACGTACGCTCTCATGAAAATTGAATATAAATAATACAGAAAATAAACTTTGAAAAGGTGATAAAAATTATTTATTAAAACCGATAAAAATAACCGATTCTTTATTCTAATTTCCTCACCCGTCACAACCTGGAAATTCATTAGCGTCAGTGCGCCTTCTTTTTCCCGTTCTTGGCGGGAGTACGCACAGAGGAGCGCGCGCGCACTAAATAACGAACCCTCTTCTAGGTGCACGCGGAGAGTGAGTCTCTGTTTCAAAGGAAGAGCCACGCACAAAGCGAAATGTCCGATTGATAAACCTAGGATCTTTTAACCGTGGGGGCACGATGCCTCACCACTTAAATTCAGTTTACGGTCCGAGATGGCTTGTTAGGCGGCACGAGTGGCCCACCTAAATTGGCTTGTTAGATCAAAATATCGTTTTCTATTGGATGAGTAGGCATGCGTGTGTTTGAGGTAAGCCAAGTCTCTGATCTCAAGTACCTCGTTTTCCTATTGAAGCGACGAGAGATTTATAAAAGAGGTATTCATCTGTATAAAGAGAAAGATAAGGGGTGGGGATAGGTATGGAAAGTGGTGGCGGGGGATGTACACTCGATGCATCGCATCAAATTGCAGGAATCTTTGCATCTTGAAAGATATTTATGTGTGTGTGTGGATAGAATCTCCCCTCTTTTTTCATTAGGTATTAGAACTGATATTATATTATATGAATTTTAGTATGTAGAAAATTTCATGTTCATAAAACACATTTCTTCTATTTTTACTGTTGCTTATTATATTTTATGTAATCATGAATCAATTAATTATTATTTTTCAATTATTCCATTCCCTTTAACAAAACAGATAATTT
This sequence comes from Latrodectus geometricus, assembly GCA_026290005.1. Taxonomy (NCBI): domain Eukaryota; kingdom Metazoa; phylum Arthropoda; class Arachnida; order Araneae; family Theridiidae; genus Latrodectus; species Latrodectus geometricus. The sequence goes on along the minus strand of JAPDSC010161819.1, from coordinate 113,514 downwards.
TAAAAACAAAACGTTATTTTTTTAATATATTTCTTTAAAAAATTTTAACAGACTAATATTATTATTTAAAAGAATATAAGGAATTAACCTTTATTTGAAATATTTAATAGATTTCTATGTGAAAGAAACGAAAAATTAAAGGAACTGTGATTAACCAATTTTTATTTTTTTGATTTTTTTTTCGTGCATACCTTTTATAATCCAAACTTTTTTAAACTGTTTTATTTAAAATACCTGACTTCTATAACATTAAGAAAACATAGTAAAGACTAAAAATATTCGACTAAACCAACAGTTTTCTTAGAATTTTTAAATTAATTTTCCCCTTTTATCAGTTTTTTGAAATTTACAATGCTTTTCGTATTAGTAATTTTATTTTAATTTTAAAAACAATATTTAAATATACACCATTCTGTGAACCTCAATTTATTACAGTAGTATATAATTGTCAGAAAAATATATACTACAACCAATTCTTACAACTTCTGTAAGTAGTATAAAAATTTAAAATTCGAAAGGTTTAATGAAATTAACATTCGGGGAACATCAAAAAGATCAAGATCAACAAAAGCAATTGTATTTGATTCACTATTCTTTATTTATAGCGAATGAAATGCACTTCCCACTGCAACAAATGGTTAGAATAGTTTACTTAACCATCAGAAACATAATAGTAAGTAGAAATTTCATTGAGGGAAGGAGTGATAAATTAAATGTCAAAATGTACTATGGGAGGAGCCCCCGCTTCATATTGAAGATTTCTCCTTTTCAGAAGGCTTGGTTTTGGGGTCTAGAGAGCACTTCACTTTCCTATCGGATGCCTTACATTATTATTTCCATTTCATTAGCTTATTTAATGCAGCTCCATTTGAACGAAAGGAAAGTCTTCATACATGTGTCTTCAAAGACAAGGAACAACAAAGCCACAGAGCTTTTTGATAGAAATTATTTCAATCATTGACGGCTTTGAAAAGGCATCCTTAAATCTAACTTTCAAAGGAATTTATCTCCCTTTACCGGTATTTTTTGCCATGTTTCTTTCTTCTGGAATAACATGATCTTATTAATTAAGAAAATAATGATCCTCGTGTATCTATTTAAACGAAAATTTGAAGGCAGAATATTTCTAAAACCGCAAGAAAGTCTTTTCATCTTTCAGATGAAGTTTGTGATGTAATTATGTTTCAAATATAATGATCAAATGAAATTTACTTTAGTGGTTTATTTAATCAAATTATGAGTACCTTATAATGAATATCAAAAACCAAATATTAGTAAGAGGCATTTTTTTTAAACAGAGATATTATTTGCAGTAAAGTAAATTAGTTAACTAAGAACAAGCAATCTGTTATTTTCGATGAATGTAGTTACATAAATTTCCATTTAATTAAAATCATCAGCTAAATTTCTAATAACAGATATAAGAAATAATAATTTTATACAAATTTAATAACATCAAATTGCTTTTTAATATGCACAAAGAATCTAAATTTTTTAAGGGTTTCACTGCACCAGAAAATGTTCAAATAAAAGAATATTCATATCATAACAAATTATATCTCTCATAAACATATTCCATGATATTAAATTATTTAAGAAATTTTGCAAATCTTTAAAAACTGAAATCAAGAGTTATATGGATAAAAAATTCTAAATAAGACTGAAACAAGTACGTAATTCATTCGTGAATGGTTGGAAATATATTCACAATATTTCAATAAAAATGAAAATACTTAGGCATAATACTTAAAGTTTAATTCTATTTTGATTGTAGTCAATTATTCAGTAAAATATTCTTTAATCATTATATAAATACACATACCAATATAGTTTAAAACTATCTATTTGCATTTAAATTGCAAATTATAAGTAACCGGCGATTTAATTTTATTGAGAAAATCAAAATAAATTTTCTTTAACAATTTTATTTATAGTAGTTTGATTAAGTAAGACATTAAATATTAAAATTTGTTACATTAAAAATTATTTCACATAACAAGAACAATTTATAATCTTTGCAAAATAAAATTTTATTTAAAGTTTGTAGATATTAGTTAAAGTAGAAACATTATAATTTTGCAAAATAATATTAACCCCTTTTCAATCATTATAATTAATAAAATTAGTTTGAAGAAAATTTTAAATATTAAAACTTTATTCAAAAATTTAGCCTAAAGGAATGATTAATATCTTTGAATGAATAGATTCAATAAATTGCTGAGTTTGACTGATTGGTAAAATAATCATATTAACAATTACAATTTATAAATAGGGCATCATAATTTATTTAAAAAAACGTTGTATTATAATACATTGAATGAGTTATTTGTTTACTCAGTATTTGCAAAAATAATACATTTCGCTGGATATTTTGGAAAAATTATGATATTAATGAAAAACTTTATATTTAATAAAATTAAAATTTTCCATAAAGTTTACTTTAGTTAAAGTATAATAAAATAACCACATCTAAATGTACAACATTAAATTTCCCTAATTTTTTTTTTAGATTAACAAACATATACATAACATTATATTTCATTGATTTATTTATAAATTAGATTAAAAAATTTGTTATCACAAATGTTGGAAAAGATGAGTACTAAAGACTGGAGAATTAGTTATGCTATATAAAGATTCGTACAAATTTTTTGAAATATATTGATAGTATTGTCTAGGTGATTTTATCATACCATAAAGTATTACCATAAATTTAATGCTAATTGTTATTCTATATATAAAAAAGTAATATTTAAAATTTATAAAATTAACTGTTAATTCAACCCTTAATTTAATAAATTGTAAAATTAATTTTACACTATAATATAGTTTTGCGGTTTTTCACAATAATGTATTCTTAATAAAATGGAATAATTATTGATTTAAAAATAGACTTAATAAACTTAGACCCTCTTTAAATTATATAAATTGGTAAAAAATAAACTTTTCTATTTAATAAATAATATTTTGATATTTTAAATATTAAAATTATTATAAGAAGCAATTTTATGCCTAATATTTACGAAATTTGTTTCTAAACTTATTATTTTGAAATACAACTTGAGCTTACTAGTTTGTTAGAAAGCAATAAAATATTCATAAATTCAAACATGTTTGTTTTAGATTTATTTAAACTACCTTGCTTATTCTTTTTTATATTTCCTGAGCAACGAATGACATCATCAAATATTATTTTCCTGCTACATTAACTACTAGTTCTACACTAACTACATTTTTATTTAATTTTGTTTAATTCCTTTTGTACTTTCATCTATTCTTAATAGTTTTATTTGAACTAATGATACTGTTAATTAAAATAATGTAATTGTGTAATCAACTTATTAAATATTCCAATATTAAAATATTTATACTAAGAGCAAGTACATCATTTATTCAGTTTAACATGAGAAGGAATAAATCTCTTCTTGATCGTATCTAAAGAACTACTAAGATGTGATTTGACTCAACATAAAATATACTAAATTATTGCAGTATGTTCTAATTATAAAATTTTATTTTTTAAACTGTGTATTATTTACACACTAATTGCTAGATTATCATATTTAAATGGTAAATTAAATCAAAAAAGAGAATACCTATTATAAATTCAAGAATTATTAGCAAAAACTTTAATTTTATATGCAATTATAAATAAAATTGTAAATACTTTTTCTTTTATGTTTTTTACTATATTGTTTTTGAAATCCGAATAGAAAATTTGAGTTAAGGAAGTATTGCAAAAATTAACTATTATAAATATTTTAAACATTCATCACTTCATATTCTTAATAATTTAACCAGCAATGTTGGTTTTACAGTTTCTTATTTTTAGATATTTTGAAATGTTGAAATATTGATCAAATTAAGGAATCGATTTTTTACCGTACTTTTTCAAGTTTATCAATGTGTGAAAATAGAGAAAAAGAAAACATGTCATTTCTTATTTACAAAAATATATAACGATATAAAAAATTTTATTTACATAATAATACATCATATTTTGATTACATTTTATATAGTAATTATCGTTTATATTTATAGCAAATTGATGTTAGTTTAAATTAGTGGCTGAACGCAGAATCAAATACAATTTTTTATTTTTGAGCTGTACAAAATTATGTTACTCTATATATATTTCCTGTTTCTCTAATTACTATTATCAGGATTAAATGGAATTGATCACCAACCCAGTTTGATGCTTACATTTTAATATTATATATAATAGATCTCAAGCACTACTACCTTTTTCACTTGTAAGAATAAGTAAACAAAAATGTTTTAAATTATTTTAAGCATCATTTGAGCGAAATATTGTACAAGTGCATATTTTATTATATATATTTAAAATTTGAAGTTTCGCTGTATTGAATAAAACTACATAAAAAGATAACGTATTTCATAGATTTTCAAGAATATGGGGGGTAATAAATGTACGCAGAATAAAATTATTAAAAAAGGTTTCGAAATTTTACCCGAAGTTTAGTATAACATTAGTGCTTTCCACATAAATGATATTCTTATATTTTGTTGATTTATTTAAAATTTATTAGCTGTTTTATTTAGTGTTGCATAATGTTTATCATATACGTTGGTAATAGTTAAAGAATTTCTTCTTGTATGTTAGTAATATAAATTTTAAAGGTTTTGAAATAACAAAAAATTTCAGGACAATTTTAAATTTAATATTTAAAAAAGTAATTATTTTAAAGTGCTGTTAAGGGTTATTAAAGTACTTTAAATGATAAGAAAATAGTAATTTTCTTATCATTATTCAACTAGGATTAGTATTATTATTAGGTTGGAATAATCCCATTTACTATCAATTCGAGATGTAACTTCTACTGTATAAGCAGCGTAAGACCGTCGCATGCAAAGTGTTACACCTTATCTTACAGCTTCTCGAAAGTAACGGTACCATGCAAATACGCAGTCGTGCGTACAAAATTCAAACGAGGCTCTAGCATTTTGGAGCTTAGGTAGATTGCATTTTTCCAAAAGAATAATAATAAATAACGCAAATAAGTTCTCTCTGGCCTTGAGGTTTGGGCCAGGTGACGCTCTAGTTGAACGGGCCCTACTCATCTTTTTTGTGGCTGTGAATTTTTTCTTCCTTCCGATCGCAAAGGTGAATGTCCTCTGTCGGCCCTCGTGGCCCACTGCCCGCAGTAGCGACACCCCGTGGTGGTCGATGGAACTAAATAGAAGTCTCCACAAAAAAATGTAAAGTGTTCTGTTCAATAAATGTGTATATTTGATGATATCACACCTGATTAATATTATAAACTGCGCTTTTTAATTTTGATATATTTATAACATTACGTTAATAAATTGCATATACCGAAATTAAAATTTAGCTAATATATGCTGGCCAATTTATAATAAAAATTTCAACAAATAATTTTGAGAATTATTTATTTTGTAACACAAATTTTTAAAATTTAAAATGAAGAAATTATTTATATTTTCAAATGTTCAACTCTTGGGTTCTTTACTTAAAGTGAATATTATTACTTTGAGCCCAATGTAATTACCGAGATAAGAAATTTAAATTTTATTCTAGAAATAATTTCGGATTAATTTTCTTATATTCTTAATTCATTTAAAATTTAATGGAAAAGTATAATAGTGGTAAATTTAAAAAATACATCCTAAAAATAGAGTCATAGTAATGAATTAGGTATGCAGTATAAAAATGGAGCTTATAAGTCAATTTTATAAACTTGAGCAATAAATAATTTTAGTATCAATTTTTAAAATTAAAAGATCAAATTTTTATTTAATTTTTGTCTTATGACAAAAACATGTATTAGAAAATCAGATAATTTGTTCATTATTACTTCAAACATTTACAACTATATTTAAATACTAAAAGCTAACAGATTTCTCACATTTTGAGAGTCATGCGGACTTTTTAATTTATTTTATTTTTCAATCGTTCAGTCAACAAATGTGATAATTAATTCCAAAATTATAATTTTTTGCTTACAATAGCTTAAAGAACTTAATGATAAGAGAATAAAATTCGTGTAAGCAGAAATGAAAAACCTTCGTTTCTTTATAATTTATTTATAAATTTTTTGCATAATAAGAATTGTATTTAATTGAAAAGTGATTAAAAAGGTAATTTATTGTTGTATAAGAAGAATTTCTTTTGCTAATTATTTATTCATGGCATTCGGATTTCTAAAATGATACAATCAAAAAAGGGTCTATATGATTTATTACTCCAGTAAAAGTTATATAAATGTTTCTACGACAAGAGAGAGAAAGAGAAAACTGCAAATCATATCAAATAAATTATAAATCCATCTACGGATAACATTTTGGTCTTTCTTTTTCATCACACGGCAATACATCATTACTGAAATTTTCTCAAAATAATAAAATACTTAAGTTTAAATAATACCAAACACACACATGTGTATATATTGTAAATTTGAGCTAAAGATTTTAAATCTTCATTTTATTATCGATGTTTATTTTAAAACTTTTATAATAAAACCAAGATTTTAAGCAAATCGATGTTTAAAATGACAAGCCTTATCTAAAAGTTTTTTTTAAAGAGGGGAATACACAAATTACTGAAATTAATCAACTAAAAGAATAAATCCTTTATCAGATTACTTTCTTAAGAGACGTGTAGTTCTGAAATCTTGAATTCTAATAATTTTTCAATTAAAGTAATCAAAGTTTTTCAATTTTCAACTAAAAACTTTTTAAACCAAAATAAGAGCAAAGACAAATTTCATTGCCTTTAATGAACCATTAATCCAAAACTATTGTTTAAAACTATAAAATTTAATACTATTATTTAGCACATTCATTTAGCTTTAAACTAATTCATTTTATTGATTATGACTCTATATATATAGATTATTAATTTCATATAATTCAATTGACGTCAGAGGCCATGAGTGTAATAATATTTATCAGCTCATAATGTTTTTTATTCTTAAATTATTTCTGTCATTATAAACAAAACTAGAAATTTAAACTAGTTGAATTTTTTCTTAAATTAAAAAAATGATCTATGCGTTATATTGTTACAATTTTCACGTTGTATACTGAGCCTCATTTGTCACTTCCTTGGTAAATTAATGTATAATATTTAAAGATCATATCTAATTTGTTTTTAGTTTGATATCGCTTACGATTTCCATTTCTACTAAATTCTTTTTATGTTAACAAGTATTTGGACTCAAATCTAATTTTAAATCATATTACATTCACATAAATTATTTGAGAGTCAAGAGACAAACAAAATTTGATTTGAGATTCAGAATCAAGGAGATTTAGCATTTCTTTTACTTTTAAATAAAAACATTTTGTTTAAAAGTGAAAGATTTATCGTATTGAATGATTTACCAAAATATAAAAAACTTAGTTATAAGGAATATATACATATGTATTATTAGTAGATTCTTTTTAGCAAACAATCTGAATGCCGTCACATTCGCCCTCCATCGCACAACAGGAGGCAGAAAGGGTGAAGCCCCACTTGCCTTGTGCATTTTATCAGCATGTATGAAAATTCACCGGAATGCAGTTTCAGGACGAAGCAGCTGTATTCAAATTCGGTCAGGGACGAAAAGCACTTCGATTTTGATTGAACCGAAAAGAATTTTAAGTGTTAGCATTCGCTTTTTTAAGTAAAACTTCCAACATGGGTTAAATATATGATTATGAGACGAATATTCTTCTCATAATCACATATTTGTTTTCTTCAGTTAATTCTTAATATTCATCATTATAAATTGTTTAATGATTACATTAGTTTCATCTTAGTGCAAGCATCCCTTAAGGTATTAATCTTAAAATAAATTTATACTTGATATTGAATTTTTATTAAATAAACACTAAATAATCATATGCGTTACTAACAAGAGACTAATATTCAATTGAAAAAAAAAACTTTATAAAAATATTTTGTGAGCCAAAAACTCTTTTAATAACACATTTATTAGCGATATACATTACTTGAGAACATAGTTTCAAATACCATGTGTTTTTTTTTATAGTTTTACTGATGTTTTCCTTATATAATTACATATCTTTTCATATCAAAATTAAATTACTCTTGCTTATGAAATTGTTTACTTATGTTTTGTGTCTTCATTAAATTTTTCTAGTTCCTTCGAGTGGCCTTCATAACAAATGCGCACTTTTAGTTACAATTAGTTGATTGAGTTCAATTTAATCTATTTAAAGCCGCATTTATAATTTCTTTTCTAACTAGATTTATGATTTACGTACGAATAACCATAAGATTTTAACAGAGAATTTCTTTAAGGTTTCAGTAAAAAAAAGATATTACCTTTTTTATATAAAAAAACAGTTAACACTTTAATTTTACAACAGAAATCATTGTAAAAATATGTTGCAAACTAACTCATTCAAAATTGTAATGAATAAATATTTTTTATCTTTTAATTTTAAAAAGTTAGGTATAAAATTGCTTACTCTCAAAAACTTCACGAATTGTTAGATTGTCTACCAAATTAATTGACTGCAAAGTATTTTGAATAGGTATGGTTTTTCCTAGAAATTAAAAAGTGCTTAAGGTTTAACTACATTCAAATTTTAAATTATTTCATTTATGTTTACATTATTTTTGTAATATAGTATTAATATACTTGATATTTGGGACAAAACAAATGAGACTTTGCTTTCAAACTATAAGCATTATTGAAATAACTATAAATTTTTACAATGTATATCTAAAATACGTAAGCGTTAATTTAAGTTTAAAATTAAATATAAAATCTAAATTCATTTTAAAAACGATAACTTCCTAATTATAAATCGTTCAAAAATATTTAAATTATATTCATGTTTTACATTAATCAAATGCACTGTAATTCATAAAGTAGCGAAAACTATGGGTTTTTTTTTCGACTTTTATTACCCTTCATTGTTTAAAATTTAAGTTTTATTTTTAAGCACAATATTTTAAATTTATTTTACTTGATTTCATTAATTCGTTTTCAAAAATATGTTCATATTTAAAACATTAAAAATACTACATAAATTTGTTAAAAAATATTCAAAATTGTAAAGAAAATTTAGAAGTGAAAAAAATTATAAAAAAGTATAAATTGAGAAAAAAAACAACTTTTAATATCTTCTAAAGCTCTCCTTCCCATATATAGCACATATTTAAAAAATATTCAAACCACAAATATATTTTGAATGATATTTCAATGTTTCTATTAATTAAGATTAAAATAACTTTAATTTTTACAAAAATTATTTTAATATTAATTTTACAAATATTATTTAAATTTAAAATGGATGTAATCAATAATTTTCTATAACATTAATATTTTCAGCAAACATGTTCCTTTGATCTATTTTATAAACAATAATTTTAAACTTTTCTTTTCTAATGTAGATAATACCCGTATAAGGAATTAAAAGAACAATAAATGTAATTTATTTTTTTTAATTCGTTCCCATTTCAGCTGATATTTGGCTATCAAAAAATATAAAGTTTAGGGAAGTATTAGTTTTTCTCTTATGATAACTTTTATTTTTTTCATATTTAATGAGATTTTTTTACATTATAATGTTTTTGTATCAGCACTCAACAGTAGATAAAAAAAATTTTGTATTAGTTTAAAACGATAAACACAAGTATAGATAAGTATGGAATTAATGAGGTGAATATTGAATAGGCAATTTTATTAATTAATCATTGAAATTAATTTTGTATGCTAATTTATTATATCATTGAATTTTCACCAGGAATAAGTTTGCATTGATTCTATAATTTTTCAACAAATAATTCATTGAAGTACGAAAATTCTTTTTTTGTTGAATAATTGTATAATAAAATACTATTTTAAAAACTTTCTTTCAAAAATTTAAAAACAAGTAAGTATTCAAAAGAAAGCTTACTTGATGTAATTATATTTTTGATAGTCAGCTGAAATTTAACTATTCTTAAAAATATAAAACTAACAATTTGCATGAAAGTTTTACTTCAATTTTAATATACTTTTACAATTAATACCGTAGACAATATATCCGAAACAAGAAAGCATTTGTATTGTATTGCTAATGACAACTCACGGGCAGATTCTTTTCCAAACATTTTTTGTCAAATTAAACCATTGCAAAAGGAATTCTCTAATAAAATTACGGAACATTTTGTTTTTCTATTGTGATAACGTTTCGCACACGGCAAGAAATGAATGGGAGAAACGCGGAAGTTAACGAAAGGCGTCGTGACTTCCATTACCTTGAACTTGTTCAGCCTATCTCTTTAGAAAGCGACAGCTAAGCGTTAACACCCTGATTTAGAATAGAAATAGCTTCTTAAAAGTTAGAATTGCTTTATTACAGTTATATTAATCTATTCTCATTCACCTTTTATTTGTACACTTAGAAACAGGTTGTAAAGAAAAAGAAACATTTGAATGTGCATCGTGAATTTGAACATGCGTATGGATATTAAAATATTTTAATATTTTTAATAAAATCAGAATAGTGATTCCCGTTATCCATTACTTAATAGTTCTGCAAAATTAAAAATAATTAAGAGACATATTTTTAACTAAATATTTACTCTAATGTTTCTAAAGATTACCATAAATTATAAAAATATTAATCATAGAGGTATTTAATCTGCGTGTCTTAAAACGAATAAATAAAGTTAATTATTTTATATCCATAGCTGAAAGAAAATAACAAGTATCCTCTTAAATAATACCAATATTCTTGCAAGATTTTTTTTACTTTTATATAATGAAACGTAAATCATAACAGCATTTTACTTATGTTAAGAATTTTAATCGATCTAAAAAATACAATAGTATCAAAATGGCTTGTCATACTAGAAATATAATTTAAAAAATGTGAATGAAATTTATAAATAGTCAGGGATATAATACTATAATATTTTTGTAATTATATATTAAAAAATTAGGGAATTTAATAAAATTGTAAAATTTATGTTATAAGTACTTTTACTTATTATTTTTCTAACTTTGATGTGCCATATTTTAATGGGTGATTTTATCTGATGAGAATAAATGTATCTCGATTAAAAACAATTATTAAAAGTCTTTATGTTATTTAATCAAATTTTAAGGCAGATAATATGAGGAAAAGGCCTTGGATCGAACTCTGGAAAATCAAATCGCTTGAAGAATTTGCGGAATTCTTATGTATATATTCGTATAAGTAGTATTAAAAAATATCAATTTGACTGGCAGAAAATTATTAAAATGACACTTTTTATATATTCTTATGTACTTAATGCATCATATTTGGTTATTACTGAGACCTCAAAACGAACAATCTGTACATTTTTATTACTTGAATAAATATTATATAAGATTTTCTAAGCCAATATTTTAATCAACGAAAATCATTTTTTAGTAAAAAATAACATTAATTTTATAGCAAGAAACTTGCAAAGCTGTTGCTGCGTTTGATTGATTTTAAATTCTGGCACCTTTTAAATGTTTTCTAAAGGTTAAATTATATAAAAATTAAAATCTTAATTTATCTCCATATGAAATGTTTGATGTAATTACATTTGAATATGAAGTAATTATAATATTTATTAAAATACATATATATTCATTAGAAACCTTGATTAAGTTAATTTGGTGGTACCAAACAAAGAAAACTATTAAATTTCACATTTAAATACAAACAATGTATTATAAGACGCATATTTAAAAATATTATACAAAGTTTTACAATTCTTTAAGTAGAAAGAATTTTACAATGTTTCCTTACAACAATTAATTAAAATATATTTTTTGATGGATGGATATTCTCAGCTCTTAATCGCAAATTTTAATAAAAAAATTTAAGAAATGTCTTTGAAAAATATTAAGTATTTGCAACTTTGAATTAAGAAATGAAGTATTTTAATTTATCTAATTTGCTCTGAAACACACGCGCTTAAAGTACTGTTTGAACGTATTTGTATATAAATTTTTCCTGGTAAACCTTAATAATTTTTAAACATTTAACGATACTTTTGAATAATTTTTTTATTTATGTTAGGGTAAAAGCTTATTGCAAACAAAATTTAAGGAAATAGCGTCATAAATTACTTCAATTAAAAATCAAAAACCAAGATAATCAGGAAATATAAATGCTCTCAAATGATTTTAAAATCATAAAAAGAATATCAAAACTTTTATTTTATTTCCTCATGAGCAATGTATAAGAATGCTGCTCATTAACATTTTGCTTTCATTGTCACCCCTTCATTTCCTGATAATATGGAAAGGAAGAATGTCAACTTCCTTTTTTTCTTTCTTCCAAATGACCCTCAATGTAGCAGCATGGATTCAACAAATCTGCGTATCAAATAGCCGAACAACAAAAATTTCCACCACCACGCAACTGCACTAGGTGAATCGGTCACGACTTTTGTTCTGCGGGAAGACCAGTTCTCTCACCCCTTCTCTCGCTCTCTCATACTCATCATAACGGTGAACGCTTCCCTTCCGTCAACCCGTTCGCCGCAACCCTTCCTTCTTCCTTCTCATCCGTCCCGCAAGTGCGGCACTTACGGAATTCCTTTAAATAAAACATTGCTGCGGCTTTCTCAATTAATTTGCTTTAACCAATAAACGGTATCCACCATTTAACAAGAGTGATCCAATCAATAAATAATGAAATAAATTATTTTAGTTTTGGAAATATTTTGAGAGAGAGAAGGTTGTTATATTATCAACAATCTGTTAAAGAAAAATTAAAACTGTTTTCTCTCAATAAAAATTTTATAAAAAAATTAGTTCGTAATAACTTTTAAAATTAAATGAATTTACATAGAAACATAAAATTAATTCAAGGTTCATTATATGAATCCATTTTTGGACTTGTGAGAAGATTCGCGATATTATCATCTAAGAATTAATATTACCAGTTCATGACATTTGATATATGATTTAACAAAATACATTGGATTTGGAAAACAGTTAAATTCAAATTTCACAATCAAGGTGCAAACAATATGTTATAAGCAACGAAAGAAATATGTATAATTAAAAATAATATGTACAATAAGCACTAAGTTTGAAGTCCATATTATTATTTTATTATGCTGGTTATAAATTTGTTTGTGAATAAAATGTGAAGTTTGATATTTTTTTAAAGGATTAATCATATAGTTTTTTTTTATTTTAAGGATCCAAAATACATATCTGTTAATAATAGATTCAAATTATTTTAATACAGAAAATATTCTTCCTGTACCTCTAATAGAATGATTAGATATGAGATACACAAAACTTTGCATTAACTTCATTCAGTATTTGCAATGCAATGATAATAAATTGTAAAGGTTTTCTCAACTTTCAATCTCAAAGAATTTATTTTTATTTACCTTACATATGTTTTATAATGCATTTAAAAAAAGCTCCAGTGAAAATAAAATTTCCTGATAAATTTCTTTGGATTAAATATATATGAAACTTCCATTCAATATGGAAAATTTACGCTTTTTTTCTCACATATACTGAAAATTTAGTAGAACATTTTCTTTATAGATATACATCATATTTTTATAAGCCTTTGTTACTTTAATCTTTTATTTATGTAAATCTTGACTGAGTTTTTATGACAAGTTCAACGTAGTTAATCATTTTAATTTTAGAGGAATAATTCAGACAAATTATATTTACCGTTAATATGTTCATGCTTAATACTTGACATAACTATTCAAATAGTTTATAAGTAAATATTTCATTATTATATTTTTAAATGAGATCTTCTCAATTATCTTGAAAAATAGAATAAATATATTTTCAAAACCATATATAATCAATTTTATTTAACTAGATGAAATTTTTTTATTTAGATTAATCTGTAACCAATCTTATCATCTTTATCATGACTAAAATTTATAAGCAATTTGATCTCACGTGGAAAAATTGTTTAAGTAATTTTTTAAAAGTATTAAGTGTTTTAGTATATTTGTATTTTAACTCATTAATATATTTAAGAGTTATAAAACATTTACTCTAACTAAAATAAAAAATTAAAAAATTATTAAAACCGCTGGTGCAAAGTGACAAGCTAATGTCAGTTAAGCATTCATTTAATAATAAATGCTTATTAAGTTAGGATTATAAAGAAAATAATAATTAAATACTTTTGAAGCCACACTAAAAATAAATAGCGAACATGGATGCATTTATGTTTTTAAACTCAGTTTATAGTTCTTTGTTACAAAATAATTTAAGTATTCATTTTCGATTACATATTTTGCTGAATATAATCATGCAGTATTAGAATATTAAATTTTAAAATGCAATTTCTTCGTATCATTTGTAATACTTATCAAAGAATTATTTATACATATACAACTTATTAATTTTTTTCAAATATGCATAAATAAATAATTGATAATTATTTGGATAATAAATACCAAAGATATTTTAAGTTCTTTATAAATATACTTTTTAAGAGTTCCCATACATTAAAATTTTCAAATTTTGTATTTAATAATATTAAAATATATTGTTATACAAAGTTGGTCTTGCTATGTATCAGAAATAAACTTATATAAAATAACAATAAATTTATACATGAATCAGAATTGAAAAAAGTTTTAAAATTCACTTATTCTTTCTTTCCTAAAAGTTTACGTTACAGTGAGTAATAATTTATTTTATTAATTATTCAAATACGAGAAAAAGAAATTAAAAGGAATTTAAATTATTGTATTTAAATATAATACAGAATCATATTATGCAGTATATTCAATGCATCAAATTAGTTTCATTTTGATAAGAAAATAAAAGATTTAATTAAATAATGCGTAGATAATACCTAAAGATTCTTCAATATTCATATACAAAATATCAAATAGTTTTAAATGTACAGTTTAATGAATTTCAATAGTACATTTTGCTTAAAGCAATAAATTAAAGAAAAGCATGTTGATTTTATATCACATAAAATGAATTATTTCGAACAAATTTATTGCATTGGAATAATTGTAAGCATGAAATATAACTAATAACTAAAATAATTATTTTAAATATATTTAAATAAGATAAATTCGTAGCCATGTGATGGAAGTTATTTTCATTTTTAAGCTACTTTGTACTAAAACACATTATTTAGATAAATATTTTTTTGTTACGTTTATATATACAAGTTTACTTAACTATTTGTAACTAGAGAAAAGAAATACATAAAAAGTACTCACGATTTGCTGACTTTTCTTACAGTTATCTGAAAAGTTTATGAGGAATAACTAATAAAGCAGCGTTAAATGCAATTGAAAGCCACAACTATAAAATCCTTTACAGTTCAGACTGAAAGAATAGAAAATATTTTCTGTAGCAATACCATACACGTGAAAATTTCAAGATGAAAATAAGAAAGTTTTCCAAACAAGTTAAGGTCCTTAAATTAACACTTTTCAAAGTCAAAACACTGCGTAAAATAATTTCACAACTTTTGTTGGTTGTCACAACGCCTCTCAACTGACCATTGTCCGTCACAGAGTTGTAGTAAAAAAGTTCAAGTTCAAGCGGTCAAACGTTGTAGCGCTGGAAGAGTGCGATTAAAACGTGTTTCACTGATGAACTCGCGGAACCAAGTGTTGCTCTTAACCTTGCCGGGGAAGCCTCGTTTCCGCCAAGCATGCACACACGAACGAACTCATACGGGTTTCGTTTTTGAACAACCCAATAGGTTTGGCCCAAACACCTGTCCCCAGGTGGCGCTCTTTTGCAAAGTTTGAGCATTCTCTTACCTTACCTTCATTTTCCATCCGACCCGCGTTCTTTTGAGAAGACGATTCTCAAAGCTATGCAGAGAAGACAAATGAAGGTGTTCAGCGAGAACAAAAAGAAATAAATAAAACCATTACGAATTCAGTTAATCACAATAGACAAGTTTTAATTCTGTAAACATATTGCTTTTTATCTATTATCACGTAAAAGAAGTATAAACTTTTTAATAGAAAAAAACTGACTCTTCTTGCAATAATCAGTAGTGTATCATGATAAATGAAATTTAAACAAAATAATTTACTGAAAATCAGAAGTACCTTATTTATGTTCTAAAAATTTTTTAAGAAAATTATTGAATAATGTGTTTTTAGCCGCACACAAAATAAAGCATTTTATTTAAATGAATATTAAGACATAATTTTGCTTTAATATTCATTAAAATAATATATAATATTATTAAAACTTTAAATTTATTAAATTGAAAATAATTAGTTTGTTCACAGTTTGAGAAAGACATGTAACTGTTGTATTTTCTTTCAAAATTTTAAATTTCATTTTTCATTATTTTTATAAGTACTATAATTAATCACTACACTAAAGAAATAATAAGATACAATCTTTCATACCATTCAGTATTCAAATTAAATATATTTAAAGTAATCTTTGTGACATCATTTATTTTGTATAATTTCTGTTTATAACTAAATATTGCTGATCTATAATTTTCTAATAAAACATTTAATCACATATACAATGAGAGTTATTCTTAAAACTTTGATTTAAATGGTATTTCAAATATGAGGTCTTAAATTCTGTTAAAAAAATTACTCTTAAAACTTTTAAAAATAAGGCATATCTTTTTGTGAATAAATAATTTAAAAACATTTTCACAAAAATGACTTTCATAAAATACTGTTTACTTAAAAGTAAAATATATATTTTTAAATAAAATTTATATAAATGCTAATTACTAAGACAAGTGCTTATTTTAGCCTTACAATTATATTTACAAATAATACTTAATGAAAATATTATTAAATATGTAAAGTTTTGTCTGTCAAAAATAATTTGGATGCTTATTACATGGAATAGCTAAAAGTTTGTTAAATTTTTGATGCCAACTTTATAAAATACGTTACTAACTGAAAAAAAACGTATTTTTATGAAATAGTTGTGTAAATAGTGTATTTATGTAAATTAATTAAGTATGCAAGTTCATGTATAAGTACATGAAACAGAAAGTAATAATACTGTGATATAGAAGTAACACTTCATAAAAATGTTCAATCAATTTAATACAGTCGAATTTCATTAAATTATCATAAACCAATCACATTAAACTAAAAAATATAAAAATAAAGTATTTTACAACTAAAAGAAATTTTTCATCTCTAAATATATGTACTTTTCACTTTAATAAAATTAAATTAGAGACTGAAATAATTCCTGTAATGCAGTTTGCTGAAGAATCATTATTTACCTAAGATATTACAATTCTTTAGAGATATTATTAACTACTAGCAGAAAAGTGTAGAAAAAATAGTTTAAGAGCTGAGCAAATTTCTGTAAAACTATACAAAAAATGCATTTAAAATGAAATTCAATTAAATTCTGATTTACTTATGAACGTATGTTAGAACACAATAAAGCATTAAGATATACTTAAATTGCCTTATTAAGAGGAAAAACGATAATTTTTCGAAAACAGTAAAAAAATTTCTTTCGAAAACCCTAAAATTAAAATTTTGAATAAATGATTAAAATTATTACTGGATGTTTAACTTAATTAGTTGAGATTTTTTTTTAAATATTAAGTAGTATGATTAAAGTTCCAACAAAAAACATTAAATGGAATTGAAAAGTTGCTTTTGAAAAAAGTATGAGAACAATTATTTTTCAGGAGGGAAATACATTTATTAAGTGAGCTTAAAAATTTAATAGCAATAATTGGCACATTTATATGATATTCATTTAACTTATAATTATGGTAACTATGAAATTTTTTCTCCATCAATTTTTTGTTTTCTATAGCCTGTCTAAATTAGAAACGAATTCTAATGAAACCCATTTATAATATTTTAACGAAAATAACCAGACGAAAAAAGTCTGCGCATTTAATTGCTGATTATTGCTGTATTTACTGAGATATCAAGCATTCTTATTAATATTTTTGGATTTTTGCGCATGACGTCATTCTCTAGGTTCTTTCCGATTGATCTATCCCCAAAAGAGGCGTTTGCTCTTGGTTGTTATGACAACATGATGGAGATACGTTACCAACGCGTTCTAGATGGATATGAATTTTTTTTAAAAATCAATTTAATTGTTTTTAAGTATAGTTAAAAAAATCCTATTTAATAAAATTTATTTTGAAAATATTTTTAAGGGTAGAAGAAATAAAATTATAACCAACAAATTGTCTCATAAATATTTAAATTCAATCAATATGCTAATTTAATTACATTAAAAAAATTGCAAAATGGAGCAGTTATTTGACAATAAATTTATATATTTGAAATTTTCATATATATATATTATTATTATTCATTTCTTGAAACGTAACCAACTTATATTTCTACTTAAAAATTTTTAAATTTTAAATAGTAATATTTAAAAGTTTTTTTTAATGTACAGTAAATTTATTTTATGAAAATATATTTTGGAACATTTTCTTAAAATGCATTAATTATTATTTGTAAAAAATTTTATTCTGGATTACTTATAATAATTTTATAAGTATTACCATATTAGTTTGTATAGATAATTGTGAAAAATTTGCATATCTATCATATAAATTTTTGCAATAGGCTTTTTTCTTCTAAAGTTCTCTTAGTTCTTGGAAATATTGTGATATATTTCCAAGAACTACAAAAAAAAGCACATCTAACCAAAAACATTATGTAGGAATATGTTTATCTGTCTAAATCTCGAATTATGATAAAGAACATAAGACAACAAAAACCTTTATTTTGTTTTCATGATCTTGAATATAAAAATGAAGAATTTTATAGGAAATACTTGAATTACACAAAAATGTTTATAGGTTTAATACTGTTTATCATGTAATGAAACACTCTCACATACTAGCATTCTTATTAAATTCAATATCAAAGAATCTTAATCAATCTTAATTAATTTATTTGTAATTCTTACTTCTCACATAAAAGTGAGAACTTCTGAGCAAATTCGTTTCATTATAGCTAAATAGCCTTTTATAAGCACATTCATATTTACTTTTCTTTCTAGCTGTTCCAAAAGATTTGAACAAAAGGTTAATCCTGTGATATTTTAACAGAAAAAAATGACTTCATAATAAAATGTTTAAGTTTGTAATATAATTTTATTACAATACAACAAACAGGATATGCATTATTTATGAGAGTAAGCACTTAAGCACAAATAATTATAATCAATATAATAAAAGTTTACAAAACAATATGTAATCCTAACACGAATAACTTTCATTTATTTCAAGATGAACATTGAAAAAGATATTCATATGCAAAAGGAAAACAAAACTGAGAAACGCAAATAAGCTAGAAATTACTCCATGAAAAGGGAGTGAAAAATGCTCTAAATGAGCTCCAATTAAGAATTTAAGATTGATAAATCTTTTGTGTATTGATAATAATAAACAATTTCACTTTTCCGTCTTTGTCTGAGATGATATAATAAATAGATTCACCCATAATTATCATAATTTCAACTGAATTTTTTACACTTACTGCAACTAAGCCATCAATAATTATACCTATAGAAAGAGTAATTGAAAATAATTAAAATTGAGTATATATGATATAGTTTTAATCATTCGATATATACCTATCCTTCAATTTACAGCGAGTTATCGGTTTCTTGGAGAAAAAAGTAAATGGAATATATATATATATATATATATATATATAACTGAAAAACACTTTAAATTGGATTAATTTTCTTAAACTAATGTAAAATTAAAACAAAATATTTATAAAATGCGAAAATATTTATGAAATACAAATTTATAAAATCTTAAAAATATTTATTTCTCGAAAATTTTCCCCAAACTTATAAAAATAAAACATCTAATGCTCGAATATTATTAACTGATGCATGCATTAAAAACTGTAACATTTTAGTATAAAAATATAATTGACTGTATAAAGTATTATTTAGTATAAGCAAATGAATTTTAATTTTTGTAAACGACCCAAATTATATATGTAGCACATTAAATTCTTTCTGTTGTCCCTTAAGGCTAGAATATTTCTAATCTTGTAAAGATTATTCTTTTTAAAAAGAGTACATTTTGCAGATATGCATGATTATTTTCTAAAGGATAGCAATCCCAGTAAAAACATCGAAATTATTCTACAGTTATTTGTTATTTTATTATCCAGTCTGAGTAAATTTATATATTATATATAATTTGATATATTTTTGAGCAATGAAAAAATTTATAATAATATATTTGTATCATATTCTCAAAATTCTAGATTTTATTCTTAAAATCTAAAACATAAGAAATAAAATTTCTGAATTTAATGTTACCATACAAAGTTTGTCATTAAAATATAAATTATTTTAAAGATATTTTAAACAACACGATAATCTGATTGTAATATGATGCATTTGAGTAAGAAATTTTTTATAGATAACATGTATAAAATTTATACAAAAACTATATCTCGAAAATAATTCACACTGCAATTGTTAAAAAAGTAATGTTTTTAAATGCTTCGTATTACAATGGTAATTTTGTATGAGTTAGAATGTCTCAAAGAACTTTTTCAATAAATGGCTTGATTCGAAAATTTCTAATCCAGAAAGTATGCAGCGAAAATTGTTTTCTGATGCGGAAGTAAATACTATTCAAGTTCCGCCATACGAACTCATACCCTGACATTTTTAACAGCCGGACAAATGATGTTTATTAGAATCCCGCAGAGAAGAAAGTCATAAGTGTCAGTACACTTATTTATGCAGCATGTAAAACGAGCGCGTCGAAATCGAATAATACTCTCCCCAACTTGCTTCCAAACGCCCTTTCTTAAATAATCTGACTGGTAGACATCTTTACGATTTCACGGACTATGAAGACGTTTGAATGTCGTCGTGGGAGTGTTCTCCCTATCCGAAGAAGTCCCTCTTCTTTTTGGAAGAAACTAAGTTTCAGTGAAAAAAACAAGGTCAAGATTCCTATAAAATAAAAAAATCTTTTTACCATCATTGCAAAATTTCATTGTTGACTTTTCCTTCCTAAAATCTAAAAATATATATAATAGCATATGAGAAACGAGACAATAAATACTAAGGTGATATATTTCCACAAAAGAAATACTGTGAAATCATACGAAAATGCAAATATATTAAGTTTATATTTAGAAGTATAAAAATCTCTGTTAACAAATCATTTTTAATATTTCTCAAGTTATTCTTACATTTTAAAATTCATTATACAATACAAGATATAAAATTACTGGATATTAAATTTATTATATAACTCAGTTGAAAATAGCTCATACATAGTATTTTAAAGCCATGAAGTATCGACGATATTAATTAGTATTTTTGCATTATTTTATAAATAAGCATTTATGCTTGTAAATATAATTTTAATTTTAGTTGTTTGTTCAATGTGCTTATAGCATTTTATATATTCCATTCATAAAACGAAGCAAAAGAGGAGAAAAGGATTCTGCATTTTCGGAAGTCAAAAATATAGTTTTGGCGCCTTATAATTCCAATCTAAAACAAAATTCAACTAATGTGACTAAGTTCAAAACGTATTTATATAATCTTATAAATCCATACAAAGAAAGATATAACTAACAAAGCCTTAATTCCTTACAAAATGAGTTCTTTTTAATTTGTATTCATCATTGTTTTCAATATCTTCTTTATCTGATTCTAATATAAATCCATTTTGTTTTAATATTATTATAAAAACATGATAAAAGCGAATCGGGAGACCAACTTCCTTAATTTATGACAATATTAGTAAATTAAAATCAAAATCATGTCATATGAGCTCTATTATAATAATATTTATTGTTAAAATAATTATTAAAAAATATTTATTTTTTATTAATGGCAATACTGTATAATATAACTAGCAAGAAAAACACTTTTACTTGCTAGCCAGCTTAAAAATTTTATTCAGTGTAAGGAAGGGCATAATTATATGCCATATAATAGTTTCATAGATTATTTCTTTTTACTTGGATCATTACATTAAAAGTTGTATTTATCCTTTTATGTCCTATTCAAAATGATGCCTAAATGGCAGCTGAATTATTATTCTCTTATTTTCTCATCAATAGTTTGTGGGTTCGATTCCCACTTCCCACATATATGTTTGTAGTGGTTCTGAATTCATTTTAAGGATGTGATCAAGTCAAATTAGCCTTCAAGTGCAAAAAGTAATCGCTATAGAATCAAATAAACCAAACTTTTCAACAACAGATCAACATAGTATTCTAACTTAGTCTCTAACTGACCTTGTACACCTTTCCAATGACACCGCTGTTCTGCATCCAGACCTGGCAATAAAGAAAAGTATTAATAGATGTTTCAAATGTTTACTTATTATAAGTGAATCTTCAAATATAATCTAGATTAATTTGAATAGATAAATACATACAAAACTCATAAGTACAGCAATACATTAGCACAAAAGCAAATTAAACAGAACGACCATAAAATAAATATTCGAAAATTGTTTAATATTCGGAACAAATATAAATATTCAAATTTATATATTTATTTTACTTCGTATTTATTTGTAATTTAGCTGTTTTGGAATTTAATATTTTATCTTTTCAACTTTGAATTTCAATTTACTTTCATTCTTCGCTTTATATATTTTCAATTTTACAGATTTGAAATTTAGTATTTATGGCAACTATAAATTTGGCATTTTCCTTAACTCTTTTTCTTGTGTTATTTCTTCAATTTAAAATTTTTTCAACATGATTTTGGGGTGTAATGACTTGATTTATACATTAGCCATTGCAAAAAAGCCATACTTCGTTATATTGTGGTCAATACCCACTGGTGAATGTGGCCATGTTGATACTTATATGCATTTAAATTGATTTATTGTGAATTTTTTGTTTTTTCTTTGGATCTGCATAATTATTTAAATGACTGAAATTTTAAAATGCATTTTGTAATATATATAAATAATTAAATTGTTAATATTTTAATTAGGAGCATTTTATTTGATACTGATTTAATGTGAAGATTTCATTTAAATTTTCTCTGTAATTGAACAACGTTGCTTCCTTTTTATGTAGTATTATTGATACAAATATTTATATGTAAGTGAAATCAAAAATTAAAAAAATAGCTGTACAAAAGCAGAGATGTAAAATGTCTCTTGATGATCAGAATGCTTACATTTACGGCCTAAATAAGATCAATCTTTATGAATTAAGGATTGTAAACACATGAAAAAGAATTCATAAAAGTATGTAAGGATTTAGTAAAACTAATTAATCTTACAATATAAATCTAGAGTTTTGAATATCATTATATGAATCATGCATTTGTTACAATAAGAAAGCTAATAAATCGAACGGGAATGAAACCATTAAAAGTACTAAAACGGTTATTTACTTTTAAAATTCTCTTAAATTTTTAATTCTATTTGCGTGATTTAAGAGTGCGGAGTATAAAATTTAGAATAATTAAATAGGAAATATAAATTAAGATACTATTTGTATGGATACAAAATGCAGATCTTAGAACAGTAACCGAATATATGCTTGCAATTTTCCATTTCAATTAGTTTTTCCTTCTAATAAATTTATTCAAATAGATATTACTTTTATGCATACTGAAATGTGATCCATGAATCTTTATAATTCCCATTTAATTTAATTTCTGGGTGCAATTCTTAGATTTATTTACCAAATATATTTCTGTAAACACGCTTCCTATTTAGTTTTACAATCAATAGCATTCTTTTAATATAATTAAAATGCAATATTATTTAAACTAATTAATTTGCACAAAGAACGTACTATATAAGAATTGCGACATTTTCATATTTGATGCAAACTGAAAAAGAAATGACTTATAGTAAATATATTTTGTTATAATAAACGCTTATATATTAATTCCTTCAGTTAGATGTATTGCTTCTTATCACTGAATTGAGTGTTTTCTCGCTGAAATTCCCTGACATTCTTTCACATTTCCGTCATTTGATTATCAAAAAAGGAGAAAGGGCTTAGCTTTCATATGTTTAGAAAAATATCAGTTACCATTTAAAAGTACTCCAATTCAATATGTAGACGAAGTGAGTTTGGGCTAAGTGGATTAATTACGCTCTGGGAAAACCAGCAGTAAATATTCATATTCTTGTGTCAGCAATGCAAATAAGACTTATATTCCTAATTTTACGATTTCAGTTCAATAAAGACTCTCAGGCAAAGTTAAATACATTCAGCTTTTCTCTCTGGATTGTTTTCAGTTTCTAAGTTCCAAAGGAGATATTTGAATCCCTGCTGTAAACCAATGGCCTTTCCAATATAAAACCAATATAAAGTAAACCAATATAAAATAGAAAAACATACATTTATTAGAGCATTTACCAGTTTTACCAACGTGAATTAACTACTGTATTTTTATTTTAAAATTGAAGAATATTTTTAAATAGCAATTTTTAACTAAAATTATATTATGTTGATTTTTATTTAGAAATTTAGTTAAGGATATGCACATTAATCTTTAAATGTATTTTAAAAGAGTATAAAATTTGTGTGTTTCAAAGAATCAAAAAAACAATGTTGAATGTGTCTATTTTGAGCTAGATTGTCTTACCGATGTCATGTCCATCAATAAAGCACGATACAGATAATATCAATGCAGAGATTGCATCAGATTATTCTTTTCTTACCAAAGTAAGAAAAGGGTATCATTATTTCGGAATTAAATTAATTGATTGTAAATTTTAATGTAACAGACCACGTATTCCTTATGCAAAAAGTGTGTTTTGCATACATAGAACCATCAATTTATAATTTCACTCTTTGAGATATATTTGCGTTACGTAAAGTTAGGAGATAAATTACAAGGATATATATTACATAAATGAATTTTAACATGTAATCTAAAATATAGTTTTTCATCCAGATCTTTTTATAAGATATTATTATTTAATGTGTAACAAAATTAATTGTATAGTTATTATTGCGATTTAAATTGTTTGATTGTACACTTGTAATTATTACTTTGAAAAAAATCATTAATGTTAAAAATAATTATTTTTAACATTAATGATTTTTTTCAAAGAACAATTTCTAGTGTATTATGACTGTATATAATGTAATTCATAAAAATGTTGGTAATATTAAATTATTCTGTCAGTTTTTAAAAATATAACACTTGGATTTTGCTGGCATACCACACTTAACATTATTTTTTTACTTTTCGGACATTCATAGTCAAATTTTCTTTGTATTTTACTCCAGATGGGAAATTAAAGCAAACGATTTTCCTGATTTGTGTGATTTCTAAGAACACAAAAGCATTTGAAGCTGAATAAGTCTTTGTCTACTAAACACATGTCTATTTAATGCTAACGTAAGTCCTCTTTTCTATAAATTGTGTATTATTTAAGCGAATTATTTTGCTTAGAGTTACCACATTTAGAAAACTGAAGTTTAATCTTCGCAGTTTTGGTTATTGAAAGGTTAAATTGAATGTCATTAGTGAGAGTTCCCGAAATTATTTCCTATTTGCGAGAAATGCAAAGCTCAGTATCGTATTGTGCATTTTAAAGAAGTGTACAATTTTAAAAGGATCCGAAATACGCTTTCCTTGTAGCCACCTTTAACTGATCCAAATTATAGGAGGGAGTCTTTAAAGAGATTAACTTGCTCACTGGAATTTCACACAATTAAAATGAGAAGCTTCAACAATAGAGGATTCAAGTTCTGCATTAAAACTGAAAGCAAAAACAATGGCAATTACGAAAGACAGTTGGTGATTAATTCCCCGTTGTAGATGGTTTTGCTATTAGATGAATACAATAGGGTTTTAATACCTGAAGCTTTATAGCGTAGCAGACAATAATTTTTAATGATTCTAATAAGATCAAATTCTTATTATTCTGAGAAGAAAGGATTGAGGGAATCCGAATATCATTTTAATTCCACTTTTAATGAAGATCACGTACAATCAAGAAATTAACAAATTTATTTAGCTGAATATATTTCATCAGATATCAAGTGATTTACGCATTTTATCAGTATTTAAAGAATGAATTGTGTCCTTGATCGCATGTTATCTATTTTTTAATATTTTGAATTTAATTTTAATGTTTATTATTCTTGATTAGTGAATTGTTGAGTTTCTACTCTTTCTAATATAAGAAGATATGCATTATTTGTGTTTATTATTTTCAATTTTTGAGTATATCTCTTTTAATTAAAGCTCACAATTAAAATAAAAGTCGTAATTATACTATTCAAGTTTTAAGTATTCAAATTAATACATTTATATGAAATTAAGTAGAACGTATTGTTAATAAAGCTGAATTTGAAAAAAATGTATTATCACGTCTTTATTACATAAGAATAGTTGATAAAAATTTACAACATTATTAGAATTTAAGAGGATTGTCTTATGTAATTCTAAGAATATTTTAAAATAAATTTCGACAAATATTTTGAACAATAATTCTTAAATAAAAACAGAAAACTATTTTATTTAATTCTTAAATGAATTTCCGACTATATTTATAAAATGAGATTGCTTTATCTGAAAATATTCTTCTTCTTTTCATATTTCAATGAGACAGATAAGAATATTGTTGTGCTGTAATGAATTATTTTTAGAGCTAAATGCAAATTTTCCTTTTTAGACTATGAGTTCTATACCACTTTTTGTAGTTTTTCTTCCCATGAATTTTTAAAAAAAGTACCAATTTTTGATTTTAATAACTTTTATCAATCATATGCAACTGTAGTCATTTGAAATTGCAGAATTCTGTATTCAAATCTTTTCTCTCTATAGAAGGATTTTCGCTTGTGTGTGTTCTTGTTTTTTTATAAACAAACATCCTTTCTATTTTAGGAAATAATATTTTTGACATTTATAAAGAACAAATAGAAAGCTTTCTCTTATATATTTGAAAAAATGTTTTTCTTTCATATTTCAATATTTCAAATTTTTTTCAAGGTATTTGAACTTTGAAAACTATTCTTGATTTTTAAAATTTCAAAAGGAGCACAAATATTTAATATTTTGTAACAATTAATCACATTTTGTTTGGAAACTTTAATTTCAAACATCTAATGCATAAGAAAGATCAGTATGTCAGCGCGAGAGTGTTTTGCAGTATTCAGTGCACGAGTATTCTGCAATAATTAAGCTTCTCTCCACTCTCAGGTTGAAATAAATTAGCTTTCAGAAAATTACCATTTTGGATCTGGTTCAGAAACTAATTTTTCTGTTGGTTGACTTGAAAGAATGGTTCTTTATTTCACCCCGAGTGTACAACTGACCCCAAGAAAACTCGACAATACATCCTTCTTGAATATGGGATCTTACTTCATACATGATGTCCATTGACGCTCTGGCAATTACCATCACAAACGATAAGCAAGGATTAGGGCTTTTAATTTACAAGCTGTTTTGAAGAGCAGTCGGAATATTGACATGAAACAATTACTCTTCTCGTCACTTATTTGAAAGCTGAGTTAAGTGGAGTACACGATTTCAACTCCAACATTTCACTGTGGCCAGACTGCTGTGAGAAAGGATTGATTGTTGCAGGAATTTAGCGGAAGGGTTCGTTTAAAATACAGGGGGAAATACGCAATTTCATTTATGCTTGTTTATAGGTTCTCGCAAAAGAATAAAGTTTATACATTTTTAATCAGCATTTCTTACACTAAAGTTAAATAATACTGCTTTATTTCACATTCAATGATGAAAACGATGGAATACTTTTTTTTTTTTAATACCAAACAAAAGAAGTATTCAGCTTGTTTTTCGAAGTATGTAACATCTTAAAACCTTGAATCTTTCAATAAAAATGAACATTTCATCATAAATTAAAAGGTTTTACCGTAAAAAAAATAATGTTTAAAATCATATTAGGAAGAAAAATCTAAGTCAACAAATATTTTAAGTGCAATCATTTATAGATTTTATAACTTTTCAAACATTCATTTTAAAGAATATGCTTTTATGTTAAACTTTGTGTTTTAAGATGATATAACTTATTTTGAGTATTGTTTATATACTGATGTTTAGTTTTTATAGCTCGAAGCATTCATTTTGAAATTTAAGAGTTTAAAATGTTTTTGAAGAATTCTTATTGAATAAAAGATACAAACAACCTATTTTAAAATTTCAAATTTTCCATCAAATGATCAAAATATACAAGATGAAAGTTTTGAATTCATGAAATACATACAAAAATTGTAAGTAATTAGATTTTCAAATTAAATTTTCGAGGGCTTAGAAAGAGTATAATAACATTGATTAAGAGAATTAAGATTATAGAGATTTCAACAATACTATGAAATATTAAATTATATTAAATAATAAAGATTTTTAATTAAGACTTATTACTGTCTAATAAAATATATTTTCTATACATTTTTAAAACATTTATGGATGCTCAAGAATTCATTTATTCTAGCAAATCATTTGTTTATAACAAACCCGTATATGGTTGACATTAAGTGGTGACGTATATGGTTTTTTATCAGAGAATTAAAAAATTGAAGAATATTAAAATGTGTTAAAATAGGCAACTACCAAAACTAAAATAACATTTCCACCAGGATTGATAAGTACTATTCCACTGTTGAATAGCTATTTTAATATACAATTCACAAAATGTTTAAAAATACAAGATTACAAAACAATTTGCAAAAGAACAAGCATTTATAAAATTTAACGAAAATGTCCATTTCTCTACAAATAATCGATGACTAAAAAATTGGCGTATTTAAATAAAACACACTGATTTAAAGCTTTGAACTTATTTCACTTAAAAGCATTTTAAAATTTTTTTAATTGGTAAACTATAAGAAAAAATTCCCCATTAAAGCAGAATCATTAATTTATAAAGAAATATGCTTTGTTAAAATTGTGTTAAAGGAAGAAATTCTAAATATCTTAGAATATATTTCAAATAAAAATATTAATTTAAAATTTTGCATTGCCAATTCCAAGTTTAATTTTTTACAAAAAATCATAAAATCCATTAACAAAATAGTGCAAATGAAACGATATGTATGCCAAAATAATATTTAGGACTTGTTCCCCAACAAATAACCACTTAATTGTTGACGACATGTCAAATTTCCTTCACGGATAGGAGCTGAAATCTCAATCTAAGTATATCCCTTCGATTTTCATGGAGATGGGATTTAAGGGGTAGTAGGGGAGTCACCGGATCACAGGGGGGAAGCTTTGCTCACTCTTTTGTCCCTCATTCAAATCTCAATTCAGTGAGAGATTGAGTCCCCGTTTCACAAATTTGTAAGTCTTTTGTAAGCTATACTCTCCATTGTTTAATAGCTTCTCTGCTTATAGCGAACACATCTCTTCTTCGTCATCTATGTAAATCTAATCCTAAAATTAAAGTTTAAAAGTCTGTAAATTTTAAAGGTATTCTAAAGAGATGAACACAGATAGCTGCATATGCGTACACATACATATATTTAATGTATAACTTTTGCTGTAGTTTCCCTTTTCAAGATGACACAAATTGCGAAAAGGCGGAGTAACTCTTAATATCATTCATATAAAGGTTTGTTATAAACAAATGATTTGCTAAAATAAATTAATTCTTGAGCATCCATATATGTTTTAGAAATGCACAGAAAATATATTTTGTTAAATAGTAATTAGTCTTAATATAAAATCTTTATTTTTTAATATTATTCAATATTACATATTATTGTTGAAATTTCTATAATCTTAATTTTCTTAATCAATGTTATTATATTCTATCTAAGCCCTCGAGAATTTAAAATATTTTCAGCTAAGCATCTTGATTAAAAAAGTTTTTAAGATTTCAAAAAGTTTTTAAATTTAGATTTATGTAATAAATTTTATCTTTTTATTTGCATGATGCTTTTTCTAACTACACTAAATGTTTTTTGTTATATCAAATGATATGTCCTCTTAACGTAATTATTTTCCAAAATTACAATTGTAATCACATGTGATGTAGTAAACTCTCGTGCACGTTGTGATAAAATTAATCAGTTATGACATCTTGTGCGCAATGTGATATTAGTTACAATGCAATGCAAAAAAAGATAAAATATGATATATTTAGAAATTTATTCACAGTCTTGGTGTTGTGGTTTCCTATTGAATCCTTTAAATTTAACGACATATTTAAATTTTCAATTTACAATTCGTCATGATTTAAGGAAAATGTAGTTTTAATATACTGTAATACATTTTATGAATTTTTCTCCCATCTTCTTTATCAACAAAAATGTTGGCTAATTATGATAACATATAATTCAATATTGCTATAGTATTCCTCAGAAACGAAACATTGCTAATAAATCATGTTTTAAAAATGAGGCGAACTTTCTAAAAACATTATATATAAGTATTATTTTTTCATGGGTAAATAATTTTAAATAAATGACATATGAAATAAGTTAATAAGCATCAATACATATATATATAATATTTTTCAATGATTTCATTAATATTTTAAGCATTCATTCGTATAGCTAGTTCATTTTTTAAAATGTACCAAATTCAATGTTTGACAAAGAGTTCTTGGCTTCATTTTTGTATATTCTAATTAAAATTACGTATTTTGACCTTATCGAAAGCATCGTTTTACAAGGCAAAAACCATTTAAATAATACTCGTTTGTAAGGACCGTTTTGACAAAAGTGGCCATTTGAAATTCCCAAAACATATATTTTGTACTTAAAGGGAGATCTATTTCAGTATCGACTAATTAAATAAGTTTTGAAAATTTTAAGTGAAAATTTGTCAAAATATCTTAAAATTTAGGTATATTAAGCAACTTCCAAGTGAATTTTGATAATATTTGAGTAAAGTTGCCATGAAAGTTAAGCCAAAAGAACGTACAATTATTTTACAAACATGCATGTCATATACAATTTGGGTGTATTTAAAAAAATGTATTTCACTTTGTAAGTATTGCTATATTTTGTAACTTTGATTATATTTTTAATATAATCTATAATTTTGAACAAATTTCTAAATGAATCCCATTGAATAAACATTAAAGAATAAAAAATATAAGAATTAAGATTAAAATGGTGAAAAATATGATTTTTTCTATAAAATGGAGAAATTTTCTCATTTCAAAACATTGATGTGCCTATTTTTAATTATTTACCACTACTTCCATTTTAAGTATAGAGATCCGTTATTTCTTTACACTTCATGGTACTAAATTTTTGAATACATCAAAAAGTGCCGAAAAAAATCTCAATATATTGTTTACTTTCTAGCTTAAAAAAAATTTGCTTATTTTTCAGAGTTTCTCTAATCTTTTGGTTGCTTTCAATTGAAAGAAGCATCATCGCCAAAGCAAAATGAGCGGAAGAAGAAACATTTCAATGAGGCGCATCTCTTCGCTCTTTGAAACTGTGGCAGAATTTTTCATTCTCTTTTCCAAGGAGTATTCCCTTTTATCTCCCTTTTCATGCAGAAGAGAAATGTTTTCCTTAAAAAGGGGAGGATATAGGCACTTGAGAACAACTACGGGGGAGGAGGCATCTTCAAAGAAAGCCCTCACAATGAAAGAGATAGTGCGGAGGCGTCCCTTCAGAAAGAGTTCACTTGACAACCTTAGATCAACAGGATGCGGAATCTCTATATGGATGTCACTTCGGCTTAGGATGTATCCTGCCTCTAACAAAACGGGAGAATGCAGATGGCACAGTTGCCGAGCTGAAAGGGTAAACAACTGTTATTTACCATACAAGAGGTAAGTCAAATAGGGAAAAGAAATCTTTTGTCACTTTAAAATATTCTATCTCGTACGTACATGAAAGATAAAATACAAAACAAGCTAAAACCCTTTTTTACTTGGATTTTATCAGTACAAATTTATACAACAAATTATGGTATTAAACTCTTTTTAACAATAATACAAATTGTAGTTTTTAATATCATATGAAATAACGCATTGTATTTATTTATCAAGTATGATTCTTATATGATAAAACAGTTTTTTCTTTATAATTCTTAAAAGAAACTATGCATTTCTGCAATTTTGAAGTTTTTTCAGCATTTATAAAATATTTTATATATTTTGTATCAATTACAAAATCCTAAATTTTTCTTAAATATTTTGGAAAAATGTTTGGATTAAACTAAAAATTATCATTATTTTTAAAACAGCTTAAAATGTTAGACATAATTTAAGCAACTTTATCTTATAGGCATTCAATGTTCAACTAACTTTCTTTACAAGCACTTTTCTTGAAAATATGGGAGATATTGTTTTCGGTACTTTAGAATATCAGTAATTACAATGCTGAATATATGCAAGAAAAATACGTGTTTTAAATAATAATGAAACTAAATAGAAAATTATGAAAATATTTTTGTATTCCAGTTTCATGCTTATATTTTTTGTTATTAAATAAAAAAAAATTGTAATAGATCCGGGAAATTTTTTTAAATATTTTTCTGAAAGAACAAGTGTTTGATGATATTTAATTGTATTTTAGAAAAAGTGAATACATTATTTTTATGAAAACAGTCTCTAAATATTTAAATAAAATATATATGCTAAGCAAAAAATTGTAATTAATTTTTTGAAATTAATTACAATTTTTTGTTTAGCATATATTTTTTTAATTAATTTAATTAAAGAATTAATTCAAAAATTTTTATGCTTAAATTTAAAATTTATTTAATTTCAGAATTTTTTATTTGTATTTTTAGGGATATTATTATGATATTTCCAAACGTAAATATTTATGTTTAACTTATTTCAATTAAAATTTTTATATCATTTAATATAAGCAATACCATGTATAAATAAAAAATATTTAGTATAATTATTTTACAAAATATTTTTATGGATCTCTTATAAAAAAAAAACATTCCAGATTACAATTGTCGTAATACCGTTCCAGGAAAAATACCGTGCGCACTTACGCATTTAAAAGGTAAAAATTTAATTCTACGGTGTTTCTAACTATGTATTATAAAAAACGAGCACATATAAAAGTGTTCTTCAGTGGCTTAAAAAAATGATTTGAAAGTGCATAAAAGTCTGGGAGGATATTACCAGTAATATCAACAGTCAAAGATGTGGAAATTAAATCATCGTACTAAAAGATTTTATTATAGATGTTGTGACAACCTGGAACATTTATTTTGACTTAATGCGGTGTTTCTGTGGCATTTAAATTTTTTATTTTCCTCTCGTAAACGTCGAAAAATAATCAATATTATGTAAGAGCTTTAATATGAAATATTTTTAATATATTTATTAGGGTGGGAAAAAGTTATCCATTATTTTTCCGGTAGACGTCTGTAGGGATCGCTATCTCGTGAGGTATCTATCAAACAATTTCAAATTTATGCTCATTGGAAAGTTGACATTTGACACTAAAATATCCTCTTGTGGTTTTTTGTTTGATTAATTCAGTTACGAGTACAAGGTTTCAAAAATGGAAAACAACAAACAGAAAATTCGATACATTTTCGTTTTTCTCTTGTAACGGCGAAAAAGATAGCCGGGTGGCTAAAATTGTGAAAGGTGTTTATCGTCCTATATATGACTGTAACAACCAGTTACGCACAATTTTGGTTTCGTCGATTCCGTTTGGGTATTTGGATGCTAAAGATGCACCTCGCATGGATACAACATCGTCGAGAATGTCTATAAAATATCAAAAATTATCAAACTTGACAGCATGTCAGCAGTCGTAGCTTCGCACAAGACCTAAAAGTCTACATGAAAACTGTTTTAAACCTTTTTACAAAGCGAATCTGAAAGAAGTTACAAAAAGTTCACGTAAAAATAATGGATTTCTTTTTCCCTAAACTAATATATCTATGTATTTCATTCGTTTATCATTAATACTTTTTGGTATTTATTATTTCAGGTACTGTTTATCGAGAAACAGTAACCAATCTTATGCAGCCAGTCATCCAAAATCCAGA
The DNA here is from genome assembly GCA_026290005.1 of Latrodectus geometricus. Classification (NCBI taxonomy): domain Eukaryota; kingdom Metazoa; phylum Arthropoda; class Arachnida; order Araneae; family Theridiidae; genus Latrodectus; species Latrodectus geometricus. The sequence goes on along the minus strand of JAPDSC010161819.1, from coordinate 79,663 downwards.
TATTGCCTTACTTACGTTTGATGTACATAATACTTTGCCTAGTATTGCAAATTCCCTGATAGGCAGGACCGACCAAATTGCCGTTGTGGACTAAATTATTTATTAAAAAATTTTTAGCACTTTGTAACTTAAGATTTTTACATGGTTCTTAGTACTAAAATTTGTTATTATGGAATAATACTCCGTGATTTCTTTTACTGAGACCCAGAATTTGGAAACAAAATTTTAGTAAATATTTTAGTGCAATAATGAAACAATTTAATTCAATTTAAACAAAAAGTTTTTTCAGTACTATTTTGTAAATTATTTTAAAACTATTTTTTATAAACGTTTGTTTGAAGTTTTTCTAAATTATTTTGTGTGAAAGTAACCATTTATTGAATGTATAGTCAGCATATTTTAAGTTTTTTTGTTTAAAAGTATGTAAAATAGTTTTCTGCCTATTTTTAATACTTTTTGATATTTGTCAAGGTATATTAAAATATGAAAGTATCTGAAATAAATTTGTTCCCATTGTCACATTAAGTGTTTAAAATCAAACAATTAAATCAAAATTAATTTTTCTTTAATTTAAAACATTGAGAGAAACATAAGCATAGTCCTTTATAAAACGGATAATTGTTTTCCATTTTAAAAAGGATAATGTCTTTGCATACCGTATGAGCAAGTACTGTATAAACTGCAAACAAGCCCGTTTCCTGTTGAGAATATGGATTATTTCCCTATAATATTGCCACTCGGACTGGTCGAATCCCAACGAGTATAATTAGAATATAGAATCGATGAGTTACTGAGGATCCTATTGAACGCCGTGCAAGACCTCGACACCTTCCCATGACGAACGCTTGAGAGAACCGTGAGGTAGACATTTCAAAATCGTACAACTACGTTATGGATCATTTCACAGGAAATAGGCCTGTTGGCAGCGCGTCCAGTACCTCTTCATACAGTATGCAACGACGTTTTGAATAGCCAAAACTGTCAGAACGATGACCATTATTTCGGTTTCTTTTAACAGTGCAGCGTAAAAACAGATGGACACGCTGGTGCACCCAATGATAAAGTACAGGAGTCGATCAATATTGTCATTTCAAACGAGTTTCGGTTATGTGTGCATGGTTTTGATGTTTGTATACTTGCCTTGACGCTTCAAGAACACTCATCACCTAGTAGCATTCAATACTATCTTAAGGATCCTGAACTTGGTATGATGGCAAGGGCACTGATTAGGAGTACGACTAATAAATTTCTAGCTCGAATCCATTGTAATTTGAATGTTGATTGGTACATTTCTGACATCTTAAGGTCAATGATTGTGCCTTACTTGCGAAACCTACGAAATGCAACCATTCAACAAGAAACTGCAAAAGCCCCTTCTTTAATACAGAAATTATTCGATTCTTATCTTGACCTGCATGGTATCGAGACCTCTCACCAATTGAGAATATTTGGTCATAGATTATTCAAGAATTTGCCTGCCACCGTTGTCCAGCTACCGCATTTAATGTACTGCGACATATATTTGAAAAAGCGTGAAGTGAATTGGCCGTTTCTGTCATCCAAACCCATATTGACTTCATGCTTAACCAGATAAGAGAAATTTTTGTTGCCAAGAGCATAATTGTTTCAATTGATTTCCCATCGCTGTAAAACTCCAAACTGTTTGCAAATGTATCAATTATTTTTCTTCGTGTCTTACTGTTTGTGAACAATAAGTATCGTTTTTATTTGTTTTCTATCATGATGTTGCAATTTTAGTAATAATTCTTCTATATAATAATAATGGATAATAATAAATTCTTATTATAATATTGTAATACTGTTTATATACAATAAATATCTATTTTATTCTTCTATCATGATTAATTATAGATTTGATTATACTTACGTAAAGATTTTAAGTAAATATTATTAAGATTTTGTCACTTAGAATGTTATTTTCTATTTCTATTTGGTCGCATTTATAGATAATTTTATAGCATAAAACTAGAATACTCAGATATTAGATAAAATTAATCAGAAAATGCTTAAAAGTAATTTTTCTTTTACTTCAAACTGCTATTGATATAGGCTTTGAATGTGACCATATTTAAGTGGAAGTTTAGAATGTCAACTTCTATATATATGGATTTCTAAAAAAAATTTGATGAAATCCATACATAATATCATTTTATAAAATTAGAATATTCAACATTTGTTTTGTTCTCAACAATTAATAAGACTATATTTAGAATTTCATGATAAAAAATTATTTTGAAATTTAAACTAAAATATCATAAAATACATTATCTATACAAGATATACACTTTTTAAAGGAATAATAATACCAAATAGAAAATTAAAATAATTCAAATTAGAGAAGTATAGGGTTGGAATAGCAAAAATATTTTTGTTTTCATAACAAAAACAATGAAAAACTTCTCTGCGCTATAATATTTATACACTCAATAATCATATAGACTTCCATTATTTATATATTTTTGAAAACAATATCCGGAGGAATTTTAATATTTTCTTTTATTTGGTCTATTTTCTTTTCATGTTTATCTCAAAATACATATAACTGTGTTTTAAAAATAAATCTTATAGGTTTATTAGTATTCTTATGATAAAACATGTACAGATCATTTCTTAGTTATAAACTCCAGGTAACATCAGTATGAATAGATTTTTTGTTGATATTTATTAGTGTTATTGAGCATTTCAATCTATTAATAGCTAAGCTAAGAATAAATTCTTTTTCTCATTTAGTTATTGATAGCTTGAATTATTCAATACGTCTAATATATATTACGATAAGAGCAGATCCAAATTAACAGAAAGTTTTGGATCAGTTCTCAACTTTTACAATCCCAAAGAAAGTTTTTTTTCTCTTGAATTGGTATTTGACTTACTTTTATTTCTATATTTCACTCTCGTAAAAACATCCTATATATTCAGTTGCATTTAGAATTTTCAAAAATGTTGCTAATCTTCCAATATAATAAATTATTTAAACAAATAACTCAAATATTATTTGATTTAAAAAGTAAACGTAGAAGAATAATTAATATACTGTAGAAGCTTAATATGAAATATTTTTAGTATATATATATATATATATATATATATATATATATATATTTTATTTAGTATACTTTTGTTTAAATATACCTTGTTTTAGTATACCACTTTATTTTAATTGGACTTTTCAAAGACTCTTTTGCAGTTAAATTTAAAATAGATGAACATTCATCAAAGAATAGAGAAAAACTAAAATTACTACTTTGTAGAAGTGATACACATAATTTTCCAGCATTCTTTTATCCTCGTGGACAGCTTCTAATATCTCTGTCTCGGCGACCGCTCAGATTCACCTAGCGATCCCTCAAAGGTTCATCGACCTCAGGTTTGGAAAAGTTGAGGCCAAACCTTGCACCAGTGGACCTTTTGCTTGTGAGTCGCTTGACGTTGATGGTATGGAATACACCTTCACGTGTGATGGGGGGCCCAAACGGAGACCTCTTACTTCACTATTACGTGAGTAAATTCTTACCCCCACCACCGTGTGTTAAGAGTAAGATTGCAAAACCTTTGATTACTAAAGAGTTGACATAAGAGAGCTCGTAGGAGGAAAAAATATTGGAAAATACTGATAATACAATCGTAATGTTTTCGTTACGTAAGAAAATGGTTAGTTTTTCTGTTTCAATGAAAAATTGAATTATTTTCTTAAATATGTTCAAATTATAGAGTATATTTGAGTGCTTGCATTGAATTCAGGAATCAATATTCCAATAAATATTTTATTTAAACAACCAAAGAAATGCATTCATTAACACAGTATATAAATGGACAGTTAATTTCTTAGAAAATTGAACCATAATTTTTCTAAGAGCTTCATAATATTTATTACTTAAATGTATAATTCTGATTCTTTCCAATAGTTTTGTATTCTTGATTCGCTTATGGATTATACCTCATAGTTTTATATATCTTATAATTTGGTAAAGTTCATTACAATCTTTAAATTTCAAAATTCAGAAATTTACAAACTTCAAACTCAATAACATTTGTATATATAGCTAATGAAAGAGTTAAATATTTTATATCTTATTTAAGAAATATTTGGGAAAACTTGTTTTTAATGAGTTTGGTATTTTTCATGTAATTTTCATATTTGAATTTTTCAGTTCAAATATAGAAATTACATGAAAAATACAGAAGCAGTATTACATGAAAAATAAGAAGCAGTATTTAAATTTTAATCGAACAATTCCTGGTATTTTTAATTACGAAATTATTTAATCAAAACTCCTTCTTCTTTACTACATAATTATGAAAGACAAAAAATTTAATTATATTTTTTGTAATTTTACTTGATATTTAAGAATCAGATAGTTATTTTATCCCGAAATAAATATTAAAATTGTACGTAAATTTGTCTAATAAATAATTTGAAGAATTAATCTCTTAAAAAATTATTTTATCAATTTTTTTTTAATTTCTTGTTTTAAAATACCATTACTACAAAAGTTTATAATGAAAAAAAACTTATGTGAAAATTTTCTACTTATATTTTTATTTATATTCCTTATATTATATATTATTCCTTATACTTAGCTTAATTTACTTAATAAATTAAATATCCTAATATTTATCAAAAACTCTGAAATTAGGGGATTTTTATGTTCAAACAAATCCATTAATAATATCTTTTAACTCAAAATAAATATGTAGTCTATTTAGAAACTCGAGAGACATTTTTATCAAGTCTGCTCTGAATTAAACTTGCCTTTCAAAAATAATTTTTACATCGCAAATAAATTTCCTGCATGTGAATAGCTAGTTAAAAAAACGAAAATCAAATAATTATATAAAACATTCTGAAACTTAATCATCTCTGAAATTTTCTCCAGACACACACACACTGACTCTTTGACTATCTCGTATTATGTCATACACAGATGATCAAAAAGCTCGAACTTTTATTTCAGTTATAACATCCACAACTACCCACACACTTGCATACACAAAAGCTCAAACTTTAGGTTTTAACCATCAAAACATCATAAATATTTATATTTTCACCATAAATTCAGTTTATTAGCTTAAAACATTTGTTAGGAAGTTATTAGTATTAAAAGCTTGTAAAAATATATTTAGTAAAAAAAAAAGAAATGTTTGCTTTCAGTTTCTAAATTTAAATTTATAAAATTTTTTCTTTCGTAACTTTTTGAAAAGATTAAGGATATAGTAATAATATGAATTTAAAAAATTATAAACATAACTAATATTTTAAAAAATATATTTCTTAACATAAGAATAAAATTTAAATTCAAAGGTTTTATAACTCAGGTTCGTTCTTTAAGCTTATCTGTACATAATGCATAGCATTTTTTAATTTTGAAAATATTTTCTTAAAATTTTAATGTCAATTAAAACATAATAAAAGCAATAAAAAATATCAATATAGCATAATTCATCAATATTTCTTTGGCAAAAAAATAGTTTTATAATGAGAATCTTACTAAAAATGCATTTTTTTCGTGTATTTATAAAAGTTTAAATTCTATTAATATCCATGGTTAGCGCATTCTATGAATATTATTGTATAGCGTGATACTTCAATATAATAAAACCATGATAATATGCACATTTCATGAAAATTCGTGAGTATTGCAATAATTATTTCAAATTTCAACTATCCAGGACACTATACTTTAACATAATCTCAAGAGAGATAATGTATAATAGTAAAGAAAAGATTATTTGATATTCCCAAATATTTAACTGATGTCTGCAAATTATTGTACAAAATTAGCTTTATTTCTGATATGTTGAGGAAGTATCATTTTGTTAGTCTGCAGCATGTTTCTGAGCGAGCTGTCAAAGTGCTTGATCCGAATGCCTCATTGACATGCATGAAATGCACCCCTCACTTATTGAGGGGGGGACGGGAGAGTGCAAGGGAAAGCAGAGTGTGAAAGGAATGAGATATTTCACTTGATACAATGAAGAAGCACCCTCACCAACAGAGCTCTCCACCCAGGAGGAGGCCTACCTGTAGGAGGGGCAACAATGAAGGGACCCCTCTCATTTTGAACTCACCTCCAGGGGTGCATCGAGAGTGAATTCATATAAAAAAAAACTTGGCAAAAAAAAAAAGAAGGAATTATTGAACGAGGAGACTGTGGGGCTAAGTTAAGGTGTATAAATTTCTTAGCAGACATTGGCAAGTTCAAGGTCAGGCGATGACACCTTAAATTTTAGGAGACCGGTTATGGACGTCATGAGATGGACCTGACAAGAGGGAAAAAAAAGTTATGTTGTTTTTATGACAAGTAAACGTTTTCTTTTTCTATCGCCTTTTTTTTTTTCCATGCCTGCAAGTGGGAGCGTTTTTTTTTTCTTTCTTTATTTTTCCTTTATCTTTTTTTCCCTTTTCATTTTGACTTTCGCTGCCATTTTATTTATGCGCTTGTTTTGAGTTCTCAACTTAAATGGCAGGGCTTGGATGATCATATTAACATTTTTTACGTAACATTTATTTAACAAGGAACGGTTTCCATGCTAGAACTTCCTTTTTTGTTGTGTTTGAGCTCTCTTTAAGCCCCAGGGGGCGTCGAACCCGAAATTGTTTGGGTGGAACTAAACAGCAGTCACTTCTTTTCAAAACGTGGTTTAATAATTTTGCTTTTCCACTTTACTTCCATATTTGGTGAGGTAGAACACAAATTGTTACTTATCAAACATACTTTACGATTTTTAATTATTTTCATATAGAATTGAATAATGGTATTGCGCATCAAATAGTATCCTTATAAGTAAAGCACGGTGAATGTTTTAATTGAGTTTGTATTCATTTATAAAGTAATTAAGTTATCTCTGTGCTTTTAAATGTTTCTTTTAATAATTATTTTATTCTTTATAATTACGATGCATCAATATTTTATTCAGCTTGATAATATTAACCTTAAACATTTCCTAGTATTAATGATAATAAGCTCTAAATGATGTATATCACAATGATAAATGTTTCAAACTAAGCTATTATAATCAGTTATTTAAATAGTATTTTTTATGTATAATCGAATTATGATAAGGTAGTTATATGTTCAGAGGTCAATCCAACAATTCATGCATTTTGAGTTTCCCTTTAAGCTTGTAATTTTTTTAAAAACAAATTATTCGTAATAATTTGGACCCCATTCTGAACAATCAGACCTTGAATTAGTTCTCGTGGGAAAAAATGACGTATAGTGATTAATCAAGACCAAACCAGAAATAATCTGTTACTAAATAATAAGATTAAAAAATAGGAGAATAAATTAAAATAACTAACATATTTTTTTCTACTAAATTATATACATATTAAAATATTTGTATGGTCTGTATTCATAAATAGAAATTCTGTTTTCATTATCTTTTTTTAAATGAAACATTATATATACGTGTATGCTTTATAATTCCACAAATTTTCAAGTAAAATAAAAATGAATTATTATTTAATATTTTTCTATTAATTGACTGAATCAAGAGATTAAAAGAACTTTTTATTTACAAAATTCAATAGTTTGAAGTTAAAAATATGTGAAAGTTTATAATATTATCTTAGTTGATAACTTTGTAAACTGCTTAATGAACTAAATAAGTTTCAAAACATTTTTCACTATTAAAGAACTTTTAACATCAACTTAAATTATTAATGATTTGTAAAGTAGTTATAAATATAGAAATAAAGAAAAGATCAAGATTTAGAAAATATTGTTTCTTTTCATTATTCCTCTTAGCTTAGATTTCCGTCATCACATCACCACATTCATGATAAATAATCAGAATTGATAAAATTAATGCTAATATAGAATTCAAATGATATTAAGAATATTTTTTGTGAAAGGATATTTTTTTAAAAATATTGGTAATGTTCTTAGTAATGTTTTGCTTTAGAACGTTTTATGGTAACGAGTAGGATTGTACGAATAATTAATCACCGAAAAATATCAAATTTCGCACATATTCTTCAATTATTTTAAATTTGGGCAAAAAAAATTTAAATATACAGCTAAATTTTGTAGCCATTTGTTTATTCTAAAAATCGTTAAATTAAAAAAAAAATGAGCAGAAAATTGCAGAAGAAAGGTACAGAAAATATGTATAGCTTCATGTCTTTTAACATGAATTTTTTAATTATTCCTTAAAATCAATGAATTATTGGTGTTGAATTCCAGTCTTGTAGCTTGTTGTATATTTAATAAGTAGAAATTTTAAATCAAGCATTATTATATATAATGATTGACAAGCTATATTTCTGTTTATTATTAAAATCATTGATTAAACTTATTCGGTACTAATGAATATTAAATGTAAGTTTTTTAATTAAATTTGTGAGAATTTTAAAAAATATCTAATAAATTATGAACAAAATTTTTTAAAAAAAAATTTATAAAATAAGTGTATTAGATTTGATGGATTTAGAAACAGTAAATTTATCAACACAGATTCTCATTTTAATCGGGAAACATTTGATATTACTATACAATTTATTGGTCTATTGAAAATGAAAAGATATTTAAAATAATAGTTCATATGAAATATTTTCATAAAATTTTCAATAACTATTAACGAGAATTCTTTATTGGTAACAAGCTTATTGAAATTATTTTCCTAAATATATAAGGAAAATATGAAGAGAGTAATTATCTATAATAAAGCAAGTGTATAAAAGTTTATTCAAAAATTATTTGATTAATTTTTAAAGGATCACTTTAAAGAAAGGTTTTGTTTCTCCATGTTTCTCTTTTAATGAAAATTTAATAAAAGAAACCTGATGAAAAGATCATGTGAACAAGGCCGAAATGGTTGGCGACCAAAAAACTTCTCTTTCTTTTTTGAACAGGAACAATTATAGGTACAGCAAAAATAATAGTTCTCAAAATATTTTTAAATGAGATGTTTTACACAAGAATGTCTCAGATATTGAAAAGAACTCCTGAAGCTATTCTTATTACTTCCTTTCATCTATTTCCAATAAATCAAATTCTAGTCCATTCAGACACTCATAATGTTTCATTGGTATCCAGTACAGGTCACTTCAGCATCATGCACACCTGAATTATGAAAATATATCGACTTTCAGCACTTCATCATGAAATTTGATAATAATTGCCACAAATGATTGATTGGTTCACATGTGAGCCTCTTTTTAGGTATCTTCAGAATCTTGCAAAAGAATGGTTACATATTTTCAGCTGATAAAAATTGCAAAGTAATTTTGGAAATGTTTATTTTTTTTCTTACACTCTAAATATATTATAGTCCTATATTGCTCAGCAAATATATCATTCTTTATTAACCAAAACTTGTCAAAATATATAGTCAAGTAATTTTGTTTTAAATATCTGATATTTTATGTATACTTAAAGGTGTCTAGTTATGTAATTTTATGCTAGATTCCGATCTAAATATAATTGTGGTGTCATTTGTTTGCTTAATGATTACCCAGCTGGACTTTTCTTAACCATACATTGGAATCCATAGTGTGTTTTCCTTTCTATTTTGAAAATTAACTAATATCCATTACTTGAACAATTTTTTTTTTTGATTCTGAAAGCCTATTTTGACAATATATTGCACACACATGTTAAGGTGAAACAAATATTAAATGAACTCTCTTAACTAATATATTTTTCTTAAATTAATAACTGTAATTTGAAAATAAATAGGTGCCATTCAAAATGTTCTCTACATCTAGAGTTTTGGTTAAATTTGATCTTTTTAATACAAATTCTCAGAAATTTTTTTTTATTAAAGTAGTTTCAATAATACTTAAAATTAAAAAACATTCTGTGCATTAAAAACTTTATCATTCAAAATGATGCAGTAAATAAGAAAGAAATGTGCTTTTACAAAAATGTTTTGTTTTCTCATTAACCGAAAACAGAATTATTTTTATATTCACACCATGCTAGTTTTAAATTTTTAAATCACCAACAGGCACAGTTTTCTGTACAGATTTTATATGGTAATAATTTTGATTTATAAATAATTCATTTAAATCAATCATGCAACTCTTAATAAGTGCTTAAACTTTGACTTAAATCCAAACTTAAGGAAGTATTCTAAGCTTTCAAACTTGAAAAGAGAACACCCTTTACATTTAAAAGTGTATATACATAAACATAAAGTTTTTACAAATAAAAAAATTGTATAGAAAATAAACAACTTAAATATCAAATTAATTAAAGTGATAAAAATGTATTTATTTAATATTCCTGACATTTAATTGCGCGTAATAAGCCTTTATATTATACTTATAATTATTGTTTCAGTAAAAGGAAATTTTTATATTCGATTGTAATAATGAATTGTTATTATTAGATACTTGTAGTGTTACACTAAATCATAAGTGAATTATATAAATCAACATATAGTTTTGCATGCTGATATATATAATTAAACATACAATTTTGCATTTAACAAATAATATTCAACATACAATTTTGCATTTAAACAAATTCAAATTAAAATATATTGAAATTGTCAATGGCATGCTTTTTTAATTTCTGATGCAAAATTTTATTTAGAGTCAAATTAATCTTAATTAACAAAAATTATTACTATGAATTTTCTCTATTAATGTTTTCAATTAATCCTTATGAAATGTGGAATGCTGTCATTTTTTATGGTTTAAACAAAGTTTGTTTTGGTGTTTTCAAGTTTTAAAAAATACTGTTATGGACGTTTTTATAAAATAAGTATTTTTACAAAAATACCAAGAATATGTTATGGTTTAAAAAAAAAAACATTATTCACACTAAGAAGTTAACCTGAATCCTGATACTAAAAATCGTTATTTTCAGATACTAGTATCAACTATTAAAGATTGCAAAAGTGCTTCACAAACAAGAAGTGGGGGATAGATAAATACTTTCAAAATCTTATGTAACAAAATTGAATGCGCTTAAAAATGTTCTGTAGTCACAGTTCAAAAATCCATGATAAAAAATTATGATTTTGGGATTATATTTTTAACATTACTTGTGTTTGTGAGAGAAATACATAGCGATAAATAATTGGCATTGAAATGAAAATTTAATAAACATTTAAAGTGCCAAATAAATTAAATAAATATCTTTTTTCTGTTGAAAAACATAAAGAATAAATCAAGTTTCTTGCGTGTGTGTGTATGTGTGTGCTTGTAATTTGTTTCTAGACCAAAATACTATCCAAACTACCCTTTCTATATTAATTATGTATAATGAAGAATACATACTGTAATTCACCATTTATGATTTCAATAACTAGACAATTTCAACAAAGTAGTTAAGCTGCTAGTTGTTAATAAAAAAGTAACTAAGTTGTTAATAAATGTAAAATTCTACACAATTTTATAATGATGGACTTTCATTGAGCATATGATGTGCTTATTGGCCACGATCACAGTAAAAACACATTTAGACCCACTTCGCATTGCGCTCTTTAAGTTTTGATTTAATTTAAATGGAGTAAAACAGTGTAAGGCTTAAAACAGTGTTTGCACAGTTTTAACTCTCGAAACTGATAAAAAAATACTGGTTTTTACTTTGAAGCTCATGTGTATATTCTTTGATATTATAAGTTATATTTTTTTAATTTTTTATAGTTGAGCACACCTTTGAAACATAGAACGAAAGGACGATAATTAAGAAGGTGATAACTCAAATTGTGAATACGAAACAAAATAATAGAGTTGATAAGTCTATTTCTTATCAATCCTAACAAAATTTTTAGTGCTTGCTCCTTACTTTTATTAATAGGTCTCTTTACTCGTTTTCTTGAAATTTTTCTTTATATTTATTTCGATCGGAGTTAGCCATTTCAACAAACCTGGCAGTAGCAGAAAGCAAGATGGCACGAAATCAATTAAAACATATTTAAGTCAGCTCACCAAACTGATTTAAGAAAAATCAGTTCCAACTTGGTTAAATTACAAATTGCTACCCTAAAAAAGCTTAGCCGATACAAACGTTTTCAAAAGAACAGTGCAAATAGAATATTAAAAAGCAACAAAATGTGTGATTTTTACGGTCTCAGTGACAAACTATCAATCGAAACAGCTGGCAGAAATTGGAATAGTTAATCAATGTTGATTTTCAGGGAATAAATAGAATATTTATTCCCTGAAAAACTTAATATTTCATAGAAAGGAATATCTGCTTAGTTAAAAAATATCTTAGGACTATTTACAAAATGAACAACAAAAAATGGTAAAAATTTGTCGTTTAGGATAAGAATATACCGGCGATTTAGGAGCACTTTCTCACACCATGCCACTGCTCTTCAAGTTATGAACAGATACTACTATTTTTAGCCATTTCCTTTAGAGAGGGAGGCGATCGCGCGAATTTCATATTCAAAACCTATTCCAACGTCAGGTTATTGATCAACAAACAAACAGGCTCACACAAAGATTCCGTCAAAAGTCATCCTCCCTCGGCGAGGAAGGTCTTTAATCCATCACAAACGCTTTCTGTTCTATTTCTTTCAAGTGATAATGCGCAACAGAGCGCCACTGTTGTGGTGATTGAAAAGGGGGGGGGAACGAACAAAATTTGTTCCGTTTAAATAGGGATGAAGAAGAAAACCCCAACCACACAAGGGGAGAAATAAAGGGGAAGGTACGGGTGAAAGGAAATAATAGGCCATTGTCACCTCCAGAGAGAAGAACAAATTTAATTTTCCGTGGCTATCCACTTTCTTCAAGAAAGATCTCTTCAGAAAGTGAAACTTCCGTTGTGAGTAACGGACTGCTTGCTATAAGATCTTTTTTCTTCTGTTTATGAGAGAAAATTCTGGAGGTGTTTGACCGCAGTACGCGCAACAGGTGACCGCTGTATGTGTTTATCAGGATATTTATTATAGCCATAGTTCTTCTCTTTATTTCCATGTCAGAAGCAACGGTGATTGAATAGTATCTATTTAAAGAATATAACTGGAATCGTATACAGCCAATTTCCGGATATGTTTTCTAAGAAATAAAGAGAACATTTAACACCGCATTTAAGCTGATATTATCATTTAAATTAGATAATATAAAAAGAAACGATCAATATTTTTGTGCAAAAAATAAAGAATTTAGGAGTAAATTTTAATACATCCACTCTTTTTATACACGTTTTAATACAATCACATTCCACATCCATTTTAATAGCGCATGCACAGTTACAAAAATATAAACATATTTAATTACTAAAAACATAACCTATCACGATTTATCGCAAATCAAGATTAATTCAGTAATTAATCTATCGTTTCATTTCTATTAGAAACGATAACAGCAGAAAATTTTTTATGAAGAATACTGTGAGAAAAGGAATTATTAAAAAATGAGATTAAAAGATAATTTAATTTATATGATTTAAAGGCACAAAAAATTCCTTTTTCTATCACATTAAAATACATTATTATTAGCTAAAAAGAACAATGAAGAATTTTATTCTTATTTATATACTGTTTTTAACTTTTTCAGTAATATATTTTGCTTCATTAATTTAAAATATTTATTAAAGCTAAAATTATGAAGAAAATGTATTTATTAATTTTACATTTAAATCTATGTAAGGGAGATATTCTATTGCATGGATTTAAACAAAAAAAATAATGTTTAAAATTTATTGAATGAGGTATTTAGATAATATAATATAATATAATAAGGGGGAGGATATAATTTTAATTCTACATATTAAAAAATACAGATTCATTAATATTGTATTGTAAGCTAATATTGTAATGTATACAAACGCTTAAATATTTTAATCATCAACTAAATAAGTTCTTAATTGCTTAGGAAAATTATCTAATGTCCACAAAAAATATGAATACCCAAAAGAATTCTTAATAGTGTTGAATTTATTAATTTTTTACATCTATAGATCCGCGGTAATAATATCAAATTTTAAATCTTGCTCAGAGATAGGTTTGTTTTAAATTGAAATTTAATGCTATTTTGTATTTAATTCTTAATGAAAAAAGGGAATCAAATAAAATTAAAATAACTTTGCAAGTAAACGTTATATATTAGATTGGGAAAAAGAAATCTATTATTTTTTTGATCAATGATTGTAGTGTTCGATATCTCGTTAAGTATTGATCATACAATTTCAGATTTATGCTTGTTGGAAAAATCATATTTCGCACTAAAAAAAAAATATTTGTCTCTTTCTTTATTTTGTCCCTTCAGTAATAAGGTACAGAGTGTTATAAAGAGCACTCAACAAAGAGGAATTTATATAATTTTATATAATTTTAAGTAAATCTTCATAATTGAGATTGAATTTAAGTTGTTTTAAAACTAGAAAAACATTTTGAATGTTTTTTCTTTAATATGTTTCTTCTATTTGATAAAATTTAATTAAATAATATTAAATAAAATTTAAATCTTTTTATTCAGACTTGGAAAAATTTTTTTAACTTAATAATTGTTATAGTATTTATGATCTTAGATCGTTTAATCGCATAAATTTTATTATGGTAAAATGTAAGTCTTAGTGTTGCATTAAAAAATAAGAGTTAATAAGGTAGAAAATAATGAATATCTTGGTTTTAAAAATAGTACAAATACATTCCTCTATAACTATTTTACTGAGTAATAAAAATGTATTTATAATAAAATGGAAATATATGATTATCACTCAGTATTTAGCAATACTAATATTACTTTCATTTAAATACATACAATTATCATTATTTAAACGTTATATACAAAGCATCAATATTTTAATTCATTTTATATAGTTTGCATGCGTGAAACCATATTTCTGGATTCATGGTTGCATGCGTGAAACAATTAATTAATTCTCGAAAGTATAATTTCTTTTAAAGCTTCTTTAAAAAAGACAATTTTTTTCAAAAAAAAAGTATATATATATGTGAGTATTAAAATTAAAGTAGTATGGGAACGTGGAAGAAATCAAATTGTAAATAAATTTTCACTGGCAATGCTTGTAATGATGTCATTAGTCATGTGATTGTTTCGGGTTTAATGAATATTTTAAACACCAGAAATCCACAAAACAGACACTATCCATTAGCAATCCGGTGGACTCGTTTGAGGATTGCTAAGAGAAAAATAAAACATTCATATCTTGTTATACAGCAAAACCTAGAATCGAACCTGAAAAGTTTCATATCGAAGATCTTTTTACTGTATCACAGTGAATCTTTCTACTTAACTTCTTATTAATATATAATTGCTTGATGTTACTCACTTTTTTCTGTGAAATCAATTCCAGGAAATCAGTTTTAACATAGTTTAGTCATAAATTTAAAACATAAAATATGAAATGAAAGCACATATTTATATTGCTTTTTAAAGGTATTTTTAATCATAAGAATCACTCCAAAGTTAGATTTTATCTTTTTAATTTCAAATTCAAATATCAAATTAGACATACCATGATTTCATAGTAAGAACTCTGCTGCTAATTTTAGTGCGAAATATAAGAAATTTTTAATCCAGTTGTACAACAAGAAATGAACTTGACTTTAAACTCTTTTTTTGACATCCCATGACTGTTGTTGTTGTTCCACCACCCTGCACCTAGCTCAAGATTGTGCTATATCAGGCTATTATATCGTGAATTTCTTTACACTTTAAAACCGCAGTGTGACATTTAAATATCCCCCGCATCTTGTATTTTGAAAGAAATTTTCATATTTAATTGACAATATTCATTTATTACAAAGGAGAAAACCCTAGAAACTCCCATTTCCCAATCTGTCAGATATCCACAAAGAAAGCAGAAATCAACATGAGTTTCACATAATGCAGTAACGGTTGGAATAGAATTGTGGACATAATACTCATATTATAGTGTCTTATTAATAGACCATGATGAATCTTGTAGCAAAGTATTCATAAAAATGTGAACAATTGACAACAACAAACTCCCTTCTTCCTGTTTCCTAGAAGCTTTACAAATTTATTTGAAGTTATTCAAGATTTTACTGAAATAAAATACCAAAAGATACATTTTCGCATAAAAAACTTTCTAGCCTTTGTTTAACCCTAAATAAATTAATGTAACAAAATGATGATCCATTAGTGCTTCATATTTACCATAAAGTATGAGAATTATTCAAAATCTGCATTTTCTCTTTCTCATTATGTTCAAAATAATTTATTTTCAATAAAAAATCTTAAAATGTTTTTAAATAGCACTTTGTTATAATTTTAGTAACGAATTTTACGAAATGTTCTTTTTTTCATCTTTGTTTTATCAAAAATATTCTCAGCAATTCTCAATTGGACTTTTCCTACAGGAAAAATTACTATATCTTGTAGACTACACAAATTTATGGGATAAATGGATGAAGTTTATTGTACCTAAACTTTTCTACTTTGAATTAGTAGGTTATTTAACTTTTTATTTCAAGTAATGTTCAATAAGTACAGTCAGGTATTGTCAGCTACGATGCAAAAATTTTCGAAAATGTTTTCTTAGCGAACTTTTAGAATAGTTACATGTGTCTTCTAAAACTTTCTTTATATTCTCTTTCATAGGGACAATTAAAATAAGAAACTTTTCTCCAATTTAAATCTAATTTTAAATTAAATAAATCACTTCATATACAACTTTTGTTAAAACATATCTATTTAGATAAAGATGAGTGCAAACTAATGAACAATATCCAGTAGCATTTCCTTACGAATTTTAACCATGCACATTGTAAATCTAAACATCTCTTTATATTTTAAGTCACGCATATTTTCAATTTAACAAAGATGAATTAAAAGTTTTGGAATTACTACCAATTCAAAATTAAGTTGCACTTACTTTATGACATCTTCTTATCTGCAAAACAGAATGGAATATGGGCAAAGGACAATTTGAAAAGTGTCTATTATGCTATAATTCAGAGTAAAAGCGGGAAATAAAATTCAGCCTGTAATCTTAACACTTGTTCCATGATTATACTATATAAAAGGAAACATTTAAACACAAGAATAGATAATTTTAAACATTACTCTTGATTCAAAATGTATCTAAGAATATCAGAAATGGTTTTAAGCAAACACATTCTAGAATACCTTAACCACCTTCACTAGCTGCAGTTTACTTTTGGTAATATAGGTAAAAATGTGTTTAAGAATTTTCAGGAAAAAAAATGTCTTAAATGGTCTAAATAGAAAAGTAATAGAAATTGAGGAGAGTATACAATACTATAATATTCAGGGTCCTATTGAGAATCGATGATTAATTTTTTATACTTTGAAATTTATTTTAGCTTCTATAAGTCAAATTATAATAAAACACATTAATTTTTAATAACGAAGGAGCATGATTATTAGATAATAGTATCTGTTTTAGAATGTATAAATACAGTTTTACATAGAGGGTGGTGTAATTTATACATCTAAAATGAAATATGATGTTTTTGTATAGGTGTCGAATGCCGATAAAAATGAAAGTAATACAAAAATTATAGAACTTAACCTTATTTTTCTAAATTTTTGTTCAAATTCTTTGTTAAGTTATTATCAAGTGTTTTATCAGGAATTATATTGATGTTTCATACTATATATTATTAACAAAAATGTAAGGGAGTTCAATGAGAAAAAAAAATTTTTAAAGAAAAAGAGTTGTTGTAGGAAATAAATTTAGAAATATTTGCCCTTAAGTAAAAAGGCACTTCCGGTATAAATACACATAAAATTCACACTACATTGACATTTTAGAGCCAAATAAGTGAAGTGGTACAAAAAGTAACCTATAAGAAATATGTTTTCAGATATTATTAATTTATTATTTATGGATAGACAATATTAGAATGTGGTTGTTGGATTTCATTTTCATGATTACTTTTTTGTTGCAAAAAAGGACATATTGACACATGATATGCAATTCAAACTATATTTTGAATGACAATACACATTCACTTCCGAGGTGGCAATCCAATCCACAAATTATTGAAAGGAACATTAGAACATTGATCACTCAGCTACTAGCTCGGTGGAATTTTGGCTGGCTGACCTGTCATATGTTCGATGAATTTCAGAACATAATAGTATTTAAAGAAATTAAAAAGTGTTGCGTCTAACCAATTTCAAATTTTAAATATTAAAACTAAACATTTTTTAAGTGATTTCATAATGTATTACTTGAAAATGCTATCATGTGTATAAGACTCCTTTCACATAATAAATGTTTGAATATTTAGTTTGATGCAACCTATTATAAAAACAAAATTATACGTTTATTCTTGTTTTACATATTTAAGTGTTGTTTTACATATTTAAACCCTGCAAAGGGGCAAAACATCCTGACAAAATCCTCAGAGAGAAATACTTAAATATTTTCTAAAATCCCTATTAAGTAAGAGTTGGACATAAATAATGCGACTTTGTTTTTGCAGTAATTAACAAATTATCACGTAAATTAATATAGAACTTCAGTTCAAAATTTCATACGCTTCCACTCATTTTGGACTAAGATCCGCTGGTTTAAAATTTGCATTAACCCTAGATCTCAACTGAATAAACAATCGTGTAATATGTGTCTATAAACCAGCAAATCAAGATCAGTTAGGATTTATTTGTGGGGACACATTCTTCGGTGTCAGAGGTCTCGCGCTCGATCAGAATCGAGTCTTCGATTCGACGCTTTATGAAGTGCATTTAATAAATTATTCAAATTTTAAATATGCAACATTTTTATAAAAAAATTCAACAATCTATTAATTAATAATTTTGAAAACTATCTGAAATAAATAAATATTGAAGTATAATTTAATTGATGGTAAAGAGTTGTACAAATTACAGATTATAATTTAAGTTAATTGTTTACTTTTAGATAATGTAGATGAGGAAATAAGACCATTTTATATATATATATATATATATATATATATATATATATATATATATATATATATATATATATTCGTAAAAAGTTGAATTCATGAACTAAGTTTTTTTTTTTATTTTCTTGAAGATTTATGAATTTTAAGAAATATAAGTTGCATTTAAAATTGTGTCCAAAGGCACAAAACTATGTGCTGGTAGATTTGAATTTTAAAGGAATGATGTACAGTTATTAAGGAGCTTATAATTTAATTTAAATTATTGTAATTTAAATTTTTTTTTTCGTAAACTGGGATTTTCCATAAAAATCTACTAATTGTTGAATGTTTCATACAATGGCTACTATTAAATAATTGCTAATAAGCAAGCTTTATGATTCTGTTTTTCAAGAAACGTTAGTTAAAAAAAAATGCATAAAAATAAAGTTGACCGGTGACATACAAAAATTTATGTCATTCAAAGTAGCTATAAGAAAATTTTTCATTTTATAAACAGAAAAGAGCAATAAAGTTTTTCAAATGAAAGCACGTGTTTTCCAAAATAGAGATAAATGAAAATAAAAGTCCATGAGCGAAAATTTATGAAAAAAATTCATTGTAAATAGAAAATTCTTTTTTAGCTTATCAACTAGCAAAGTTATTTATTTTATTCAAGATTTTGTTCTGCTTAGAAAATTTTGAATACTTTCCAAAAATTTCTCTTCCTCAATTAAAAATGCTTAATATTTTTGAAGTTCGTTGTGTTTTCGAATGGAATTAGTTTCAGGTGAGAATTACTCCTTTGAATTTCAGTTATGAATAAATTTCGAAAGGACACGATGAATGACTTCTCATGCGCATCTCTGGTGTGACCTTATCTTCGAATGCGACTCCTCATCAATACTGGTTCATTTACCTAAGTTCATCTATTATATGATAGCAATTTGAATAAACTTCTTTCAAAGACATCGTTCGAATGAACTTTCCTTCAACACTGGGAACATGGGAAGCTCAATTGTTACTTTTCTATCCATACATTAATATTTATGGGAATCTTTTATGGTTCTTAAATAGATGTAAATTTAACTGTATGGGATTTTCTTCATAAAACTAAGCAGTCAAGGAATATAATTTTTTCCATGTATGCATATTTTTCAAAATATTAAAAGTCTATAAATCAATCTTATAGATTGAAGTAAGAATAATCATTCTTAATTGTTTAGCTTATTAATGCACTACTCCGTTTAAAATTACATATTTAATATATATGGTTCTAACAATTATTTTCCTGAAACAAAGTTTTTGAAAGATTATGTCTCAGAAGATATAGCTGTTTGAAATAATCAAATGCTCTTATAAAAATAAAGTTAAAATATTATTGTCTATTTTAATTACATTTTTTATATAAGTACATAAAAAATTTAGGACTTTTTTTTCATATATAAATAAATTTAAAAGGATTCATCAAAAGAAGATTGAGCAGAAAATTAATTGAAAAGGAATTTTCTAAATTAAGTCTATTTATCTTACACAAGAGTAATTAAATTGTAAATTTCTGTTTGAAGGCTTCGATGAAGATTAGAAAGTTGGTTAAGAGAAAGTTCATTAGTTGTTTTAATTAAAATAAAGAATTTGTAGTTATATTGAATTAATATATTCACATATAACTGTTATGAATATATGTTCAATACATACAACTATTTTTTTTTATGAAAAAAAGACTAAGATGAAAAAGTTTTGGCCTATGAAATTTCATCAGTTAATAGGTAGTTAAAAATTTTTTTGTTGCTTTAAAACGGGACCAAAAAATTCAGATACCTTAAGTTACTACTTTTTGTTGAGTCTTTCCGAAACACTTAG
This sequence comes from Latrodectus geometricus, assembly GCA_026290005.1. Lineage (NCBI taxonomy): Eukaryota > Metazoa > Arthropoda > Arachnida > Araneae > Theridiidae > Latrodectus > Latrodectus geometricus. Next base: position 59,002 of record JAPDSC010161819.1, on the reverse strand, counting down.
AAATTCGCTTCGCAGTTGGCTTCCTCGTGTCAAAGCAAAGGGAATGAGATAAATCCAATACACTTTTGGGATCTTCATTTCCCCAATTTCTGCGATTATTATTCTTAGAATTTTCAATTATCAGAGTGCGTACAGCAATAAATGTTGCAAGTTCTGTTGAGAGTGGCAGTATCCACTATGACCTCAATTTTCACAGAGAATTACCATGTTGTAAAACACATTTACTGTTATTAAAACATCAAGGGGCCAAAATCATTTGCTGCGTTATTTCACAAATACAAATATGTCATAGTATAATCCATATTCCATAATTCCAACGAAGGTATAAAAGTTATAACCACTTTTATATATTGTCTCCGTTTCTGTTTAAAATAAAACAAGTAATATGATCCATAAATTACTTATATTTACAAATTTATATACTTAGATATTAAGTTTTCTTCAGACAAAAAAAAAACTAACATGTTAATAAGAAGAAAAGTTAGTAATTTTATAGCATGATATCGTATGTATAATATATAATTTATCGAAACATATTTAGTCCAAATAATTTTTGAATTGTAGCAATATAAAGAATTATTTAGACTTATTTTTTATTTGCAACATGAATTAGAATTTTGTTATATATACTCTATCTGAGCAATCTTATTTTTCTGATAATGTGCTAAATATACTAAACTAATGATAAGCAAAAAGTTTTAAATATAAAACATCATAAATAGGTAAATTTGACAATAAAATGTAACGAAAGAAAAAATTTCTCGAGTCTTTGAATTTACTTTTTATCCCCTAAATTAAAAATTTGAACTAAGTTGAAGACGAAATCTAGAGAATTATTATTTTTATTCACATTTCCTCACATTACAACTTCTTGCTGACCATGTTTATTTGGGAAGTAAAAATCGTAATGAACATAAATATGATTGAACTAATTAACAATCTTAGTTTTTATTCAAATTCTTATTTCCTTTAAAGATACCATGCATGTTAGCATAATTAGAAGCTAAAATCAAAAATATAGAAGTAATATTTATATTTTTGATTTTAGCTTCTATTTAATACGCGTCCATTCGAAAATATTTTTCACTGCAATTATACTAACATGCATGGTATACTTAAATAAAATAAGAATTTGAATAAAAACTAAGTTTGTAAAAAGCAATATTTAAAAAATCATCAAATTTTGGAAAAAGAAGATACTAATTAGAATATAAAAATCACAATGTAAAATGTTTAGTTTGTTTTAAGAAATTTTAATAAAAACTGAAGGTACTTAGGTTTAATTTCAAAAAATGGTATTAGCAAACTTTTCCAAACACCATATACAATCTGACTAAATAACTGTTTCGAGCTACCTGCGATATTTTTTTTTTTTTTTTTTTTTTGTGAAATGTCCTTGGTTCGATCTTATATACGGTAGAGAGATACTCCATTTCTATTTTCTAAATACACAACTGTTGGAACATACTATGGAGTTTACCGCATTTCCTTTTTTTTCAACAAATTTATATGGTTGATATCTATAAAATTTACTTTTGGATGAGACTTAATGTAAAAAAAAGATTTTAAAAAATCAATTATCAGCTGTAAGACAATTTTTGAATCTGCCCAAATATTTAAATACATTCCATTTAATAATTCCGTTTCGAAATATATTCTAACTTTGATAAAAATAAAAAGGTATTATACTTATTTTCAAATATTTTTAGTATGCTTCCACATATAGGTGTAAAATATTACTATAACTAGCTGAAGTATCAAATTTCAGCAGCAGAACTTGCTTTCTGGTTTTTATCCTTAAAAGGATTTCGTATCGAGTTTTATATTTTGTAAAAATAATGTTGGAAAATATTTACCAACAAAACTATGCATAAAAATTTACATATATATATATATTCATATATATAGTTTAAATAATATAATAGTTTTAATGCTGACCACACACACACAATAATAAAGAATGCCCAATGCAATGTAAAAAATTTGGTTCACCTTATCAAATAATTGGCGAAATGCAGTAAAGATTTCATAATTCTCATAAAAACCAAACTAATATTGGATTATTATTTTCTGAAAAGTAATAATAATAAGTAAGAAACACAAATTTCGATAGATATATTATTCATATGTAATATAGGAAGACAGTATTGTTCAGATTAAGTCCTATATTTTCTCCATGAAGCAGGCACAACAGTATTTTCCTCACTTTTCCCAATAAAACTCCTTCAATATATACAGTGTTTTCCCACAAATATAAGCATATTTGTAATATTTGTCAAATAGTCAGAACACGCAAAAAAAAGGTAAATAAATTTGAACATTAAAGAAGCAATCTTTAATTTTCCCAGAATTATGAAAAATTAGCATTCATATCTATGCAAAACTCTTCTGTTATATGCTTATACTCTGCTTGGGATTTTAGTCAAATCATTAACGATTTTGACATCAAACAATCAATGTTAAAAAAGTATTTTTTACTTTTGTTGAACCAAATTACATTAGCAATATAAAATTAAAACAATTAATACCAAAAAATTATAAAAAAAATTATTTAACCATTGCTTTATTGGTATAAAAAAAATTTACAGGATAATATCAATACCGTTAAAGTCAGTCAACAAAAAAGTATCTATCAAATTTTTGGAAAATAATAAAATAGATTGAATTCTAAATTCTATCATTCCACTGTGTTGAAGGTTTTCAAAGCAACATATATTTCAAGAGTTATTTTTACCAATTCATTGCAGAACTTTTTGCTGCTGATCTCAACCACTAATTCAAAAGATAATTATAGGAACTGGTCAAATTTAAAATGTACCAATATTTTTAATCATAAAAAATATGTTATAAAGCACCGAGATAATTAAGTGGCCAAAGACTAATATATTTCTAATATGGAAAATCATAAGTTTAGGTTCAGATGGATCTGATGAAATTTTAACCTCTCAAATTGATATATTATAAATGTAATAATATTCGAACAAATAAAGCAGCAAAATCAAATATTCTTAATTTAATATTTGCTTATTTATTTATTTAAAATAATATTGTTACCTATAAGCGTGTAATGTTGAAATATATATATTATTCTACTTCATTTTTTCTAAGCGTTTCTTCATATAACTGTTTTTGAAAATCTAAGAGTAGCAGAAAAATTATTTGTTAAAATTGATAAAGAAGTAATGTAAAATATTCAGAGATATAATGTTCTAAAACAAAAGTTATTGTTTTACAAGCACATCATTGGCATATTTATATATTCTTCATTAAATGTAAAATTTTACCATTCATAGATTAACATAAAAGAGTTCCTTTTATTGAATAATATTTGAAGTACAAATGCATCCTCATAAAAAAAATTGAGTTGTAATTCTGAAATCTTTGTTAATTTAAAATTAAATGATGCTTTATGTATTTTGATGTATGTTATGCTTAATGTATAAATAAATTATTTTTCTATAATAATATTGTTCCTAAAATCTATGCATTATATATCCTATTATTTTTATTTATTCTTTTTATTACAACCCTTGTATCACATTCCATGCTTAACTATTATTAAATTTAAATGGTATTAACTATTTTGTGTCACAATTTTTCTAAGAAAAATTAGTATAAATAAAGGCTATTTATAAATTTTATTATACTTTTATATAAATGGAAAGCCAATATCTTTTCTCAATGAATATAAAATGCCATCCACCATTATCATTACAATATACACTCTGGTGTTAAATCGTATTTTATTTATAGATGAAACATTTTATTCGCTGTTATTTTGATAGATTTTCATCAATACTTGAATACTTTTGAGTAGTTAAACAGTAAATCAATTTATTTAAAAAAATACCTTTAACTTATTAAAGACAATGTGGATTGAAAACACTTAATTCTGAAGTTTTAATCCGCCATTAGTAACAAATGGAGAAAATTGCAAGAATGTGCTTGATTCAACAGGTTACGGCTCCAAAGCTTTTCGATTCCACAAGAGTTCAATGACCTCGAGTGAAGAGAAGATTCCCAAGCAAGACTGCTGACAACAGTGAGAAAATTAAAAATCAAAGGACCTTGACAATAATCACAATAGATGTCCTTTACTATTAAACATAACCGATTACTAATGCCATGTGGTTATGTTTTCTCATAAAAAAATGTGTATCAATAGTTTCCATGTATCGTCAACAGACGAAGTCCAGTGATTTTCCGTAAAAGAGAATTATGTTGTAATCGCATCTTTGATTACATTCGTCATATGCATCAAAGCGCGAAAATGTTGAAAGAGTATTACTATTACATAAAAAAAGAAAAAACGAAGGGAAAACGAAGAAGAGTATGAGAAGAGAGAAACCTGTGCCAAGGTTACTGTCGGTCGTTGTGTCCGTTACCTAGTGTTCGTAACCATCGCACACACACACACCGCAGGGTGGAAACGCCCCACTTCCGCCACGCACACCATCTCCTCTCACTCACTGACTGACTGACAAGTGGGAGAGAAAAGTTGCCATAATAGTACTTTTATCCTTCTAGTTGGCGATATAAACAGAGATTTTTGAAAAAGTATTTTTAATGTATGTTTGTTATTTTAAAAGAAGTTGAATAAAATATTTATCTACTGAAAAAAAATCATTTTATTGATTTTTTTCATTATCTTATGTAAAACAATAGGAGAAAACAGCTTTCGTGTATAATATTTATTGTTTGGTTGAATTGCTTGTTGAAATAAAAATCTTTGATTTCACAAATATGGTTGCCATTCAAAAAATTATTTTTCATATTTTCAATAATCTGGAAAGAAATGATCAAAAGAATTATTATAAGTTAACCTGAATCTTAGATTGTCTTCACAAATCATTGATTTTTCAAAAAATATTTTCTGAAAGTAACTTTTTAGCCACAAAAATTTTTATTTAACAACAAGAAATTAGAATAGTAGTAATAAATGATAGAAAAAATTTCAGGTTACCAAAAAAAGGATGTAAATTTCCCAAAAAAGGCACTAAATATGTATAAATTTTGTTTTTTTTTGTCTTAATTTATCTAATTTCACAATTACTACATAATACACACACAAACATAAAAAAAAATTAAAAATGTAATCTAAATAAGTTGGTTATTAATTAATATAGTCGTATAAATAAAATTATTTCTTTTTAGAAAAATATGGAATTTAGCTAAAATATTTAAATTATTTTTTAATTATTAGAAAATTTTAATATGTATGTATTGTTATTATTTATAATTCTATAATCGATTATAATCTTTCAGAGTTTAAATTTCATTTCACATTCCCGGAATCCAATTTAAATCATAAGTCTCAATTATATTAACACACTTTTGCTTACATAAATTATCTGCATCATAACAAATTGAACCATACAATTAATTTTTTAACTGAATTTTAAATATGGTAATTTTGCAATTAGCATAGTTTACATGAGATAGATTTATTTATATGAGCACTACGTGTTAAAACAATTTTTTTAATTATAGTTTTTCATATTCAGAAAACCATTTCCGAAAATTGCATTTATAATTTAGAGATAAACGATATATTTTTAGATATAGCAATAAGTAAATGTTAACGCAAATTACAAGATAAATTAACTGGAAACGAAACATACTCACATTTGAAGGAGAGAATTCAATAGTACGCTGATTATGGTTTACAAATCTAGATACAATACGTATTTTAATAATTACTCTGCTTATAAACATTTGATAATATATCAGATTCACAATCTTTTACATATTCTATCATCGAAGCTGAGTCTGGTTTGGTAAAAAATAGAATTTTTCAGAACGGAAGGTTCGGAATTTAATTGAAGTAACTGTGCAAGTAAGTATATTGGAATAAGTGTTTGAGAATTTTTTCGCGTTTTCTTCCTTGCGACACGAAGATATGACCAAATTTCTGTAGAGAATTCTCTCAACAGACAAAACTAGTTGGATATCAAATACCTCACTCAAGCCTTAAACTGTTAAGATACTCCTACGTAGTGTTAAGTTATTTAATTTCCATAACTTTAATCGCTGAATGTGTTCAATTATATAACCTCATAAAATTAGTCATTTAATGAAATTTTGAAATAAATAAACAAATTTCAAACATACATTAAATTTTTTTATAACTCAATAACAGAACATTGATATAATTTAATGTTCAATATTATGGCCATGATCTGACCTAATAAAATTAGTTATCTAAATGTGTTTTAATATAAGTTCATAGAAATTGACTTCATACATTAAAGTTTCTTGCAACACAATAACATATCCTTGATTCGTCTTTTTACTCAATAATACGGTCATTGATATAACTTTATAAAATTAATCATTTAAGAATATTTTCAAGAAGCTAGCTAATATGTTTTCGCTTAAATATATACTGTTAGCATGCAAATATCCCCTCGAAAATAAATCTCAATCTTTTTTATAGATACTATTAGCGGTCAACTGTATGAAAGGCTACTAAAATGGAAGACAGGATGGCTGAAAATCACGTGACTCTTCGCCGTCCAGTGATACTTGTTTCCATGTATGTAGCAGTTAACAGCGATTCCAATGATGCGTTTAACAAGATGCGTGAGGTGTTTGATTAAACGCTTCAGGGAGCATGGCGCGGGAAGAAAAAAAAACGTTCATCTCGCCAAGCATGAAGCAAAGGATGAAAACAACTCGTCGGTTACAGGGAACGTTGCTTATTTCATTTTCCAAATAATACGCGAGGATTACTTGTTTGTGTATATTTTTGTAAACTTTGTCGGATGGTATTATGATAAAAAAGAAAACTAAAAATATATTTAATGATATAATGTATAATACTGAGTATCTTTATATACATTATTTTAAATAATATACAGCATTACACACACATTAAATATTTAATGCATAAAATATTTAGATATTAAGAAAACTTAGCTATAATATACGTTAAGGAGGGGGGGAAAATATATTTTTAATTATAACAACCCAAGCGTGAGAAAGGAAAATGTTTGATTTTTATGCATTAAATGTACAATTATAATAAATAATAAACATTTTGAAGTTTTTCATAAAATATATCTTAAAATTTCTTAAGTCGGAATAATAAAAAAAATTAAATCGTAAAACGTCAAAATAAAATCGTAAAGCAAAGAATATTAAAAATTACTTTTCAATCGATATTTTAAATTAATTCAACATTTCAGGAAGTAAATTTTTTCTTTATTTGATAGGGGTTTCTAATTTACATTGAATTAATGTCAAATATTAGCTTGGGGAAAAAGTAATCCATTATTTTTTCGGTAGACGTCTGTAGTGATCGATATCTCGTGAGGTATCTATCAAACAATTTTAGATTTATGCTCGTTGGAAAGATGACATTTGACACTAAAATATCCTCTTGTGGTTTTTTGTTTGATTAATTCAGTTACGAGAACAAGATTTTAAAAATGGAAGACAACAAACAGAAAATTCGATGCATTTTCGTTTTTCTCTTGTAACGGCGAAAAAGATAGCCGGGTGGCTAAAATTGTGAAAGGTGTTTATTATCGTCCTATATAAGACTGTAACAACCAGTTACGTACAATTTTTGTTTTGTCGATTCAGTTCGGGTATTTTTGATGTTAGAGATGCACCTCGCATGTGGATACAGCATCGTCGAAAATGTCTATAAAATATCAAAAATGATCGAAGTTAACTTCATGTCAGCAGTCGTAACGCGCAAGACCTAAAAATCTACATGAAAGCTGTTTTAAACCTTTTTACAAAGCGAATCCAAAAGAAGCTACATAAAGTTCACGTAAAAATAATGGATTTCTTTTTCCCCAACTTTATATAATACATTGTATTTAAAAGTATAAGCTTAATTGTTTTTATTTAAATTTAACATAAAAGATTGTTAAATTCATGCTATTTTAAGCTAAATTTATTTATTATGCATTTCAAATAGTATAATGTTATACTAACAACATTTTATGTAAACGTAATTCTTCATCACACAATTTCTTGACTGGTAGCCAAACTAGGCATTTTTCTCTCTCTCTGTATATATATATAGAATTCAGTTTCTTAAAAGAAATAACATTAAACCCATGTATAGCTTTAGTAAAGAACGTCAAGAAATAGCAACATATTCAACTATGATAATGCTCTATTAGTAGATGACAATCTAAGCGGTCTCAAGGTTACTTTTAGGAGTATGAGTACAAATCTCTCATACAATAATCCCTAGATTATGACAACTCTATCAGATATCATACAGATAAATCGGAAAAAGTAGCTAAAGATTCTAAACCATCGTTAAAGACTCCATACAGGGCGCATTAATTATTCGATACACCTAAAATACAGTGACTCGAGAATTCTTGGGATTTCACCACTGTTTACTGAACAGTAATATAGTGGTAAACCGTACAAATCACTTCTCAAGTAGTTTGTCTTTTTCCTTGAAATCTCATAAGACAGCCACGTAACTATTAATCTAGCATGCTTTGGATCTGCTGTTTGTCGAGTTTTTGTTTCTTTACACAAAACTATTTTTGATTAAATTTAGTCAGGAGAAAGCCCAGTGGTTGTTAGTATCTTTCAATTATCTTAAATTTCTGACAAGTGAATGCTATTTCATATCTTTTGTACTAAAACACTGACTAGAAAGAGACGTAATTTTTGCACACATGCAAATTTTTCGAGAAGCTTTAATGTATAAGTCCCTTTTAAAGAAGGCCATATTCGATTTCGTTTTGTTTTCTGCTGGAAGAAAACATTCGACTTAATTTATAGCCAGTTAAGTCGATAGTCAATTTTATTGATCAAAAATGGTATGCTCTAAAAAGAGCATTAGCTAAAAACATCTATCAAGAACATCTACGTATTATAAATAACACTTCCAACATAATCGATTATGAATATTAAAGACCTAACATGCATTATATATAACGTGTATAAAAATAAGAATTGTTATCATATATAGTGAACAATAGTTTCATCTACAATATATAAAAATTTTATAAATCTTTTATAATTGTATGAAGTAATAAGGTTTCTTATTAGTCAGTTAGACAAAAAAAATTACGATATATTATGGTTTTTTATATTTGAGTATAACTGTTATCATTTTCTGTAAATTTTGCTCTCAATAGACTGTTTCCTAGTTTGTGATGCATCTGTTTAAATTTTATTGTTTTCGGACAATTTTCTTTTCCCTAAATGAAGTTTTTTATGTCTGTAATATTAATTTTGGACATAAGGATATTTTATCAGCTTGCATTAGTTAACTATAAATGGTGTCGACTCCATCACTCTAACTTTGTTCAAAATTACAAGGTAATTAACTGTGTTAGGCAGCAACGATACAACTAAGTAGACGTTTGTTGGGCTGGTGAAGACGCCAATATTTGTAAAAATCAAACTTCGATTTTCTAATTACTAGAATACGTATTACCTTTCCAAAATATCCTAATATCGCAGTCTAATCAATCAGCAATTTGTCACCCAGATAAATTAAATTATTTCATTTCAAAAATTCTATTATTCTCGACTTTGAAAAATTCTATTATTCTCGACTTTGAAAAATTACTGATACAAAGCATGAATACTATCTATGGTTACAGATGTAAACATTATCTTCTGTAACAGATAGATAAAGATACAAACTACGGAACATGAAGTATTAATTATATACCACAGAATTTTATCTGATATTTAAATTTTCTTGAGTCAAAGAAACTATTACTGAATATTGTTTATTAGAGCTAGATGCTCTTGCATATTTATTTGCAATAATTTAAACATTTTAGCTATGCCGAGAAATCTCCAAACTTGCAAAATTTCATGACATTTCTTTTTGTTTATTATTATTTATTTATTTATTATTTCTTTTTTTTTTTAATTTTTATACTAAGCAATGACTAACACAATTTGCTTTAAAACTATTTAAATATCTATTCAGATAATATATTAAGACAAATCATCAGTATCATAACACCAGTCAGAAAATTTGTTAAATTAATAATTTTCAAATTTGAATATGAAGACACTGATCACATAGGTAACTATTTTAATTATTATAATTTGTTTATACATAAAAATTAAATTTTTTCTATATAAATAAGGTAAGCAATTTATATAACTACTTGTACGTATATAAGTAATTAAATAAAGATTTTTCATAATATTCGAAGACTTTTTAAATTTTGTTAGTTCATACTATATATTTCAAAACTAAATAATATGTATTTTCGCAAATATTTAGATTTTATGCTCAAATACTTTTTAAAATTTACTTTTAGTAGTACATATATTTATTTAAAATTAAAAACTTTTTTTTAAAATCATTGTTATTAAATACATAGTTATTAAATTTTCTCATTATTGTGAAGAAATAATTTCATTATAATAGAATAATAGTTTTGAAAAATTTGCAGAGAGAAAATATAAAAATAATTTCTTTTTTAGTATTTCTCAGTAAAATTACAAATGATGGGAAAATTAATCTTATTAAACATTAAGAAATAAACTTATTAAAACTTAAAGAGCAGAAATTCTGCATTTAAATATGTTCTAAGTAAACGAATTTAAACTACTATCAAACTGTTGTCAAATTTTAGAATGAAATTAAAACAATAAAATGAATATTTGAAAATTTTAGTTGATGAAACAAAATAAATGAACTCGATAATAAAGTCGGGAACTTAATATTTCATATGTTTCTTTTGTGCTTTTTAAAAATAACTTATTTATAGAATTTATGTACTAATTGCTTTTCGTTTATTAAAATATTCAAAAAAATTTTTAACAATTATTTAACAAGATAGTAATTTTATAAACAAGATATTTGGACAGTAATTGTTCCTCTAGAAATTATTTATATAAATTTATTTTATATAAATTAAGTATTATTAATTAAGCAAAATTATTTTATATAAATTAAGTATTATTTTTTTTAATAATAGGTACAATCTTTAAGAAATTCCCTATAAAATATTTAAAATGCAAAGCTAAGAAATTTTAAAAAATTATTTTTTGTATTTATTCCTTTAGACTTGACAATTTTTTTTTTTATCAAAAATAAATACTTAAATTAGTGACACATTTCATAAGAAAGCGCTTTTTTATTTTAACAGCAATATCGAAATTTAAATTTATGCATTCGATAATAAAATGTGCTTTTTTATTGATTTAGGAAAATAAATTGCATGAAAAATATGTATCCAAAAAAAATTTAAGTTATTAATTAAAATTTTAATTTTGCTTTTCATTTTTAAAATCTGGATTTATATTTATTTTATTATTTAAATAACAAACGGTCTTTTGCCATTTTCTTTCTAAAATGTAGTATTTCTTAAGTGATTAGAGATACGAAACACTAGTACGAGATAAGTAAAATTATGGACATACATTTCTCTTAAAAATTAAATTAGTTAATCATATTTTTGTTCTATAAATAAATAAAACAATTGTACTGGAAATAATGTGTTTTCAATGAATTTGTTTGATTAATCTTTTCATCAAAACATTCTTCATGTCATAATATTTTATAGTATTATAAATATTAATATAACAGTATAATATATCATTACTCAAAACAAATTTTAGTTTATTTAAAAGCTACAAAAAATTGCACAATAAAAATAATAATTTTATTCTGAAAATAATTTTATTTTTAATTGAATTTACATTTTTTGGTAAGAATTAAGATATGCTCATTTGGGGAACACCTTATGAAAAAAACATAAGAGAATAATTTAAATCGTAAAAAATAACTGTACGTATAGAAATTTCATTTTTATCTTACCAAATTTATGTTGGAAAAAATTTAATAATTAATTTAAAAAGCATTTAAGTGAAAATTTATTCAGAGGTAAATGTAAATTAAAAAATATTCATACATACTCAAGTAACAGTTATTATATCAACTATTATAATAACTGTTAGTTTATTATATTAGTTGATATAATAACTGTTAATTAATTGAGTATGTATGAATTTTTCTTATTCTGTTTATAAGTCATAAATTTTATAATTCTATGCTAGAAATATTCAGCTTAAGAACAAGCTAATTGATACATGTTTATATGAACATCTAATAAAAGGAAATGCGCTCTCTCTCTCTCTTAGATTGTAAGTCGCGTTCAACTTCGGCATTTCCAGCTTGTGTAACAAGTTGTTTACTTGGGTTCATTTTTTGTCTGGCGCCATTTCTTCTCTTTTTAAAACTTGCCTGAACTTTTACAGTTTTGCATTAAAAAAATGAAATTCCATTCCAGAAACTGAAATAAATTATTTCATTTTTTTTTAAAATTTGTTTCAAAATAAAATTTTTGATGTAAATAATTTCAAAAAACTCTATGATTCGGGTTCTGTCTATAGAAAAAAAAGAAAAAAAGAAGAAGAAATAATTTTTCTTTTGAAAAAAAAGAAAAATTATTTTTCAAAAATTATTTTGTTAAAAACTAATTTTTAATTAAAATTATTTTTAAAAAAACCGTTGGCTTTAAACTGATCAAAATATTTTAATTATTTTATACCCTTATAATTATTTAGATTTACTATTATTAAACTCCAAAAAATATGCTTTTTTTCTACTGAATCATAAATACATACTTTCTACAATTTTAAAGGAGATTATTAAATTTATGATCACATTAAAACTGTTTCAAATAATGAATTTTGGAAACGTATTTGATTTATGAGCTTACATTTTCTAGAATCTTTTAGAAAAAATAAATAATGAAAATTTGCTTTAAAACATGCTTTAGAAAGTCGTAACAAATCAAACAGAACCCATTATTTACTGCTTAATGTCATCGAATATCAGCTGCATAAATCGTAAATTTTAATCCGAACACTGCTGTTAAGTGAAATACAAATGAATAAAAAATGCTTGTAAAACGTTAGAAACTGCATATAAGTAAAAAAGATAAAAAAAATTATCATCAAAAATATAAAAAGAGCTCGAAATCCACCAGATCGTGACGAATTCCGTAACTCTCGTAGTATTTCCTCCCTCCCCATTATTTTTTCTCCGTCGCACGTAATGGCAAGCAAAAAAAAAATAATAAAAAGATATTTTTTCACTCCTCTTCTTTTTTTTTTACAAACCATGGTCAAGGTTATTCCCGGTCGTTGACACAGAGAAAGACGAATGTAGTGACGTAACTACCTGAGGTTACGTCTATCTCTCTGTGATGTAATCATCTAGCAGGTTCGGCAGAAGGGAGGAGGAACAGTAATGCCGGCTGAATTGGTCCGCTCCAGGTGAAATAGAAAGAATGCCGCATTCCAGCGAAATGTTTGTAAATAGTGAAACGCACACACTCAGCAAAGCACGAATGGTGATAAATAAGACAAGATGACTGCATTAAAAGGGATTAACTCAATTAATAGCACGTCGTATATTGCAGTCACTCATATAAAACCGCTAATCTACGTTTATTCACAAGATCGGCAGAACAGTTAGGGAACTTAACGAGCCTTCACCAAGCAAATTTTATATCACGCAGATTATTTAAAACAATTAATGAGCAATGTAAAATTGGAATCTAAGAGAATAACTTGATATTAAGCAACAACAAGTTAAATGATATATATATTTACTGGAAGACGTGCATCGAGCTTAAGCATGTTATTACACGTCTTCCGTGTAACATACTAAACTTAGACGTGTTTTTAGAGTAGTAGAGAAAAATTGCTAATTAAAAATAATAATATTTACTATTTTTATCGGAATTTAATAATTTTATTTAAAATACAATTTTCCACCCGTATATATATATTAGCTAAAAAACAAACCGAAAGACGTATGGAACACTTGAAAACACTCTGTATTACTAAGCTCAGGATTTCTTTATTCCTTATTCCAAAGCACTTTTTATTGATAGCCTATTGAGAAAACCAAAACATTCTACACTGCAATCGGTGAAAACAGCATTTTTATATAAAAAACAAGTACTGTAAAACAACAATTAAAAAATATCCACTGTAGGAATGCAGCAAGAAAAAAATTCTATGGAATACTTTTTCCGTACTTCTAGTGTTTATGCATAAATGACAAATTTAAGAGGGGAAAAAATTACTTAACTCTGTCCCTGAAGCCAACAAAGTTTAGAAATTATGTACGTTGAAGGAGTATTTATATCTATATTTTAAATCAGCGTTAATTATGGTTTCATTTAATTATAAACGCTGTTATCAAAATTTTCAAGTTCACTCAAGTTTTAAGTTAACCAGAGACCAATATTCTGATGTAAATTTATTTTTACTACAAGTACTCTTGCTCTCAATTCAGTTCTAGACATAAATCTATCGGGCACATAATAATTATATTTATATACATTTATATATAAGTATATGTGAGTGTGTTTAAAAAATATGAGACGTCCGAAAATTTCATAAAACACTTGGTACCTTTCAATCATTAATCGTAGCTATACACATTCATGTAAAGAAATAAATATTTTATTTTGTGTATTATAATTTGTTTTGAATTATTCCAAATTAGACAAATTTTTATCTGAACTTAATCTGTAATAAAAAAATTTATTTTTACAAAAATATGCGTTTAGTCTGGTAAAATTTGTATTTTATAGCAATTACTTGATTATAAACATTGAAGCTTAAATCCTAGCTCAATCTATCCTAGTCCTGGTTCAAAAGGCAAAAACAGTTTTATAATGAAAGCCATTACAAAATAAATGTTATCTCAATTTTTTCTTTATTTTTTAAGGACTTAAACAGCTTTAATATTATCTATGTAAGACTCTTTTGTTATTAAAAGAAATTTTTGTCATTTAAGTTTATCAGTACACTAAATAACATTTATTGAGGTGATATTGTCTGGTTTTAAATATCATAACAGCTCCTTTAGTGATGCATTCCTATTTAGAAAATAAATATAAAATATTAATTAAATTCCTGTATTTTATTATTAGTATCATTACCTTATCCACTTTCCCATGCACAAGAATAAATTTATTTTGTCAAATTGAATTCGAAAATACTTGGGGATTAACAGTTTAACTACTTTTTAAATGTGATTTATTTAATTATTTAAACTTATCTTCACCGTAAATTTTTTCAGATGTAGACCTGTCTTTTCGAAATACCATTTTAATTTCTTTTTCTATCTTCTTATAACTTCAAACCACTGCTTCAAAGCTGATATTATTTCGAACTTCCGCTGAGACCTTACAGCATTCGAATTTCAGTGCAGTTAATTTAATCGTTTGATTCTGTTTTAATCCTCCATGAGCAATTACAAAAGAGTGCTTGATAAGGATTGACAATTCTAATTGGTTAAAATTAAAATATATGATGCAATATTTCCTAAGGAGATTCCTAGAATAACTAAAGTATTATTAATAACTGATGATCTTTTAAATATTTAAAATCTGAAAATACAGTCTAGTACGCAATATATTTAAAGTATAAAATTAGTGTTATTGTGTATAATAATACTAACACTATCATGAATTTATGTATATTGATGTAGTTAAAATTTTTAAAAGCATTAAACTTCAATCACTAATGATTATAAATTAAAAATTATTAAAGAGTTTTTCGGCGACAAGCTGAAAACCGAGAAAATTAAAGAATGTGAGTTGTTTATTTTCTCAGTGTAGAAGAGCCATTCAACTACGTTTTTATTTGGTTGAGATGATAAATCCATTATAATAATATATTTAAAATTAATGCATTTTTTATAGTAAATCGTTCGATAGTACTTGATTTAGATATGCATTACAATATTGTAATGCCTTATTTAATATTGTATTGTGTGTAAACATTTATTTGGAATAAGCGAATCAAATTTTCCTTTATGCAGTACACACACAAATATATTTATATTAACCACATTTTCTTATGAACCTAAAAAAAAGTAAAGATAAACCAAATGATTATAGTTCTGATGTAGATATATCTAGTAAATATGATAATTTCTAAAGAATTTTATTGATCATTATCCAAATTTTTCTCAGCATAAAAATATGTAAAATTATTTTGCAATAATTTTTTTCAATTATGATTCTGTTCATTATATTTTAATTACAGAATTCAAATGTCATTCTGAAAAGTGAAGTATTTATCAAAAAACATTTTATAAAATCAAGCATGGTTTCTTTAAGATAAGCCTCCGCAGACACAACAATACTCGCTGAATTTCTTTTTCCCATCATCAATGAAACTGCCTTTATCTTTCTAATTGATCTTTTACACTGGAATTCCTTCTTTATCTAAAAATAACACGCGTTTGAAAAATTGATAGAAAAAAATTCTTCGACATAAGAAAGTTATGAGGATCGTTCAGGGTGTAATTAAAGCACTTATTAGAGGGCAAGTCACGTACTCTGGGTGAGCTTCTTGCTCTCACCTTTCGCCAGGTGAATGAAAAACATAAAATGAAAAAATAAGAAAAAGATTTTTCACTTTTCTTCTCATCCAATGTCATTTACCTCTGGAAGAGAAATGTTTTGTAAGATCTATATTTATGAAATAACTAGTTATATTGAAGACATTTTATTTTAAAATCTTCCTCATAAATTTATTCGAGATTCTGTCAACAATATTTTTTTCTAAATGCATTTATTAATTATAGATTATTCACTACATGAATTTACAATTGAAACTGCAACTGGTGTAATTTTATACGTTACTAATATAATAATACGTTATTATTAATAATACGTTATTTTTAATATCAACACTTCCTAAGTCATGACTACGTAGCATATGACAGTAGTTATTTTTAAGTACTTGTACAATTTGGTAGGCATGCCAGTTTCAATTTTTACTTTTAATTCTATCTAGAACTACAAAATATTTAAGCAACCCCCTATGCACTATCCGTTTACTTATGTGTGTGATTGAGACAATCTTAAAAAATAACCCTTTTAATATTCATTCGCAAAAAGTAGAAAAAAAATCTTTTTTTTAATTTTTCAAATTATTTCCTAAATAAAAACATTTATAGAAAAATTATTCATTGAAAATATCTAAAATTAATCTTACATTACATAAATTTATGGGATTTTCTCAATCATGCCATGCATAAGAAAACGGGTGAAAAAAAGCAACTCTGTATAAGCAAAATAAATAAATATTTTAACATAAAATTTTCCTTCTTGAAGAACAAATATATTTATTCATATATTTTTATAACCTAATGAGAAGAGAAGATAAATACAATGATTATAATCCTAATGTGTAATTTTCTATTGATAATTAATAAAAAATTTCATTGTTCACAATTGAAATTTTTCTCAACATAAAAAATGTAAATCAATTGGAAAAAGATATTTATCAATGATGCAATAAAAAAAAAATATTTAAAAAAAAAAAAAAAAAAAAACACGCGTAAAGTGTATGCATTATGCTAGACATATTATTTTTCAATAATATTATGAATTATTGAATATAAAATAGGATAGAAAAATGACAATTAATGTAGTATGAATAATAATAACAGTTAAACTTAAAAATAAAGAAAATAATAAAATATTAATATATATAATATTACTAATAAATATAGCACAAATATAAAATAATTCTTAGGATTGCCATTACAAATATTTTGACACATTTTTAAACAATTCGAAAGACTATTTTATTTTGTTAAGTTTTCTATATCAAACTTGTACGAAAAAATAGAATGTATTTTACGGAAATCTTGTAAGAAATTCATTCCAATTCAATTTTGCACCACCTAAATTTCATTAAAAGCAATTTAACTAAACTATAATTTATTCTCAAGATAAAAATTGGTTAACTTCGATCATTTTTGATATTTTATAGACATTTTCGACGATGCTGTATCCACATGCGAGGTGCAACTCTAACATTAAAAATACCCGAGCGGAATCGACGAAACAAAAATTGTACGTAACTGGTTGTTACAATCTTATATAGGACGATAAACACCTTTCACAATTTTAGTCACTCGGCTATCTTTATCGCCGTTACAAGAGAAAAACGAAAATGTATCGAATTTTCTGTTTGTTGTCTTCCATTTTTGAAACCTTGTACTCGTAACTGAATTAATCAAACAAAAAACCGCAAGAGAATATTTTAGTGTCAAATGTCACCTTTCCAACGAGCATAAATCTGAAATTGTTTGATAGATACCTCACGAGATATCGATCACTACAGACGTCTACCGAAAAAATAATAAATTACTTTTTCCCCATTCTAATATGTTACGATTTTAAAGAGTATAAAATCTCCATTTCAGATTACATATATTTTTTTTATAATTTTTCAAATTGTCAAGAAAAAGTTGTTTTTTCATGCTTCTCACAACTTTTAATTAACAATTTATAATTTGCTAAAAATACTCACTGAAATCTCTTCTGAAATGCCTTCATATAATATCAAGTAAAATAATTTACCCATTTGGAGTCATCAATGGCCTTAACGGTTCTCTTTAATCCTTTACAAATAATAAATTGAATTTTTTATTTATTTATAAAGGATTGAAGAGAACTGTTTAGGATAACTAAGTCAACAACATCGAGCGTTTTTTTTATCCCGTTAACGTGATTGTTAGTTTAAGTCTATGAGATTCTAAAAATTACCCAGAGGTCACATGCAAATTCTGACACCTGCTTCAAATAGCCAGCATGGTAGAAAAATGCACCTGAAGCAAACACATGCCGAAGCCGTTCATGCGAGCACCTGTGCCATCCTAACAATCTCGAAGTCACGAATTTAGAAGCAATCAAGGTAGAGTCAGTAATACTCGCTTTCTTGCAACCAGTTGAGAGAGACCTTTAACGCAGCCAATATAGATAAATTATGGCTACATTTCAAAATCCCTTTTCATTGTTTTCCGAAGTTCTCATTAGTCTTTAGAGACATTTTGCTATCTTTTTTTTTACTGTAAATCATCAGAAAATGAACTTATTAAATAACTTTCTAATATTTGCACTCTGAAATTTTAATTAGATGTCTGAGAACAATGAGATTACTGTGGTTATAAAAATGATTTTTTCATTTGAATACATGATGAATCAATTTATGAAAATTGAAAGAATTGATTTTTAAATATTTATTTTGAATAATTAATTTAATTATTAATGTCTCCTCTTCATAAAATTCTCGCATGCATCCTAAAATACGGATATGTATATGTTGTTTGATATATTTTAAAATATTGATTATAATGTTGAATTTGTGTCTAACAGTAAACTTTGAAAATTAACCTTACAGTACTAATAATTATAATTTGGTGAATCAATTTTTAAAATATTGGCATTATATTTTTTAAAAAACACTATTTTTAAATAAACAGCAATTTATGAAATAATAACAGAAATCGATAATGTTGTGAAAGGCATTTATTAAATCCGAATAAATATTAATTTTTTTCTGATAATATCTATTAATTAATTTATGTTCTGGAAGAAACGATTAATCCAAACTATTATAAATTAAGAATAGCATAGACGTGAGTATCATAATCTCAAAATTTTTTGATAAACACACATATCTTGTCAAAATCTTGATTTTAAAATTAAAATTTTGACTTATGATAAATGATATATTAGTTATAATGATATATTAGTAGAAATGGTTAAAAGGAAAACCTATTTGAAAAATAAATCACAGAGAAGAAATTGAAAGAATATTTGCATTCCCATATTTAATGACCAAAAGAAATCCATATGCATAGTATAATTACACTTTGTGTAAAAAATATGGCAACGATTGTTGTTTAATTAATCAAAACAGAATATCTCCCTTCCCACTATTTTTCTTCAAACAAAATTAATTTCAGAAAATAGAGATATTTTTGAAAATTTCAAAATGTGAATCATCACTATCGGAATTAAAAAAGCTTAGCATATAATGTTAAACATTAGAATTTAGATAGTATAAATCTGCTTGATTGTCACAAAGAATTTCTTGTTATAATATAATTTAAGTAAATTTGATGAATCTTGATGTTACTGTCAACATTCTCAGCATTTTCCATCCACTTTTCATATATTTTGCAAATTATAATTGAATAATATTTTTCAAGTTTATATAAATGCTGCATCGGTAAAAAAACTTAAACATTTTACTTTTAAACTCCATGATCGTCGTGTTGCTTCTTCCACAAACATCGGCAAATTTATAATCTCAACTCAACAATTCATGAAACTATGCTTAATATAAAAAAGGAATAAGGAAGCAATGTGGCTCAAATGAGGAAAATTGCTTACATTAGAGGAGTTTTTATTAGCAGTATACCATACAAATACATTAAAAATATTTTCCTTATTTCAAACATTTTGGAGTTTCCAATATTTTAGAATTTATTTAACTGACCTCAATGTTCTTTTCTAAACATTTGACCATATTTTTAAAAATAGTTTTAATTAATATTATTGATTCCTTATTAGGAACCTCCCATAGTTATGTGATCGGTTAACCCAGTCATCTCCCGACTTACTTCTGCATAACTCACTGGGTCACGTTTTAACTATCTTATCTTTCTTAAACAGGAACTTGTTGATCAAACAAAATTTTTTCTTCACAAGATTCTGCCTATAGCTGTTCTTAAAACCTGATTTGAATGCAAAGTTCATTTTAATGATAAGTTTACTACTCAAAATTTGTGAAAACATTTCGTTGAAATAATTAAGATAAGAATTTGATATTAATAACATAAACTAAAAAAATAATATTAATAAATTAAACATGGTAATGAATTTCTAAATGTTACAAAACATTCAAATTAACGAAGTTTACATTTATGACATTAAATTCCCTAAATCTGAGCATTTATAATGAATTAAAAACGTAAAGTAATAAAATAAAATTTTTTAATATGCTGATATTTATTCATACTTTAAGATATATATATATATATATATATATATATATATATATATATATATATA
>JAPDSC010161819.1:23258-38131 GCA_026290005.1 Latrodectus geometricus | reverse complement strand
TATATATATATATATATATATATATATATATATATATATATATATCTGTGTGCGTGTGTATTTATTTATTTATTTTCAATAGCAAGTTAAAGAAATTAATAAAACACGTGTAACTTGTTTTAAATATCTGAATCCTTTTGCGATTAGTTAAAAATATATAGTGAGATTCAATAAAATTTACAAATGATTTATTTGAAACTTTTTTATTTAAACATGACGCTTTTAATATTGTTTTATTTCCTAGGGAGTTTCACTTGTAAAAACAAAAAGGCATTTGAAAAAATTTTGAGAAATGTAATTATAATGTGTGTTATTATAAAAATTAAATCATATTCATTAATGGTTTTTCATATTACAATTTTTATTTTAGTGATGAGAAGAAATAAAATGTTAATAATTTACTTTTGAAATAAATTTCAGACTACATATTTTTGAAACAACGGATTATAAGTTTATATTTAAAGAAAAAAAAAAAAAAAGAAAAAAAAACTAGAATTAAATTTGAAATTAAACAGCCAAAACACTCATTAAATTTTACTTTTTCAGATTAAATTAATTCTGGTATATTATTTATATTGTAAATCATGCAAATAAATAATTACAGAATTTTTATCTAAAATATATCTTAAATTTGTTGACGCTTAAGTTTGTATCTGAAATATAGACATCAAGTGAATTTGCTGAATAATAAACATTACAAAACGAAGATAGCTTTCCTGCTAAAATATGGTTGTAGCGGGAAAAACACATTATCAGAATTATTATTTCTTTCGTTATTGATATTGAACTCTCTCTCAATTTTGCAAATCTTTCATAATATACAAAAATGATAGGATTTACATATTTACCCTATTATTTAAATTTAATAAAAACTGATATTTATTCAGTTATAAGCTTCATTATGGATGTAATAATACACACAATACGCACATATATATATAGCTACTTTGGCTTGTAATACAGATTGAATTCTACTAGAAATCTCTTTACACAACAATTGAATAATGTTCAGAGGAATATTGTATCCCATTCTCCATCCTTGATATTATATAAGTTCTGGGAGGGATGGCAGTCAGGATATCGATTCCTTATTGAATGGTCTAAATTAGATTATAACAGTTCATTTATATATATCGGATGGCTGTGAAGGTAGATATTTAACTTTTTTTTGTTCATCAATACATGACAGGACAAGTCCCGCTGCATGAACAGGTGTCTTATCATCGTGAAAAATTTATTCTTCTGAAAGAACAAAGTTTGCATTATAGAAGTGACTTTGTCAGCTAAATATTTTCTATACTTCTCTCTAATAATTCTCTTATCTAGGTTATGATTGATCGCACAGTAAACCACAATGCAGCCGTCCATATCATGCAGACTCATTTGCATGCATAGTCGTTGGAAGGAGACAATCACAATGATATGCTTTTATAGGCTCCCATCAAATGTTTTTCAGATGTTACAATCCACTTCAAATGGTTGCGGTGGCCTGATTTGTCAGAATTTTCATTCTTTTTATTGAAAAGGAGTGAGTTTAGATCCAGATCAATCGAAGATCCATCGTGTTGGCTGATGGCAGCTAGAGTATGTTAAATATA
Organism: Latrodectus geometricus; assembly: GCA_026290005.1. Classification (NCBI taxonomy): domain Eukaryota; kingdom Metazoa; phylum Arthropoda; class Arachnida; order Araneae; family Theridiidae; genus Latrodectus; species Latrodectus geometricus. Next base: position 36,533 of record JAPDSC010161819.1, on the reverse strand, counting down.
TCGTGGTTGCAAAGTCCTCCCTGTGAAATGATACTTCTAAAGTTGGCAGGTCAGGTCTGGGGATCTTCTGCATGGTCCCTGTTTATAAATAAAGAGGACAAACCCAATTTTGGGGTCCAAGATGGTGCACCCACTAGATAAAGTGTCATTAATTCCTCTCTTTTTAGAGCGGGAAAGGAAGATAAGGATCCTTGTAGCACAGGACATTATAATGGTAATAATAATAACAATCCGCTTTAGTACCCATCCGTCTCTTTTAATGAGCTTCTTTTTCTGTCAATTTTCCTGCTTTAAAGCTCTTGTTTTGCAACACTGTGTATGCTGTCATGACTTCAGACTCCCTATCTCTAGTAATTCCGCAAATTTTACGCTTTTGATAAAAATTCAAGATTTACAGTACATCAATAAAGATACCACATATACTGGCAGAATATTTAAATTTCAAATTTATATCTATCAAAAAATGGTAGCAATTTTTATATCTTAAGACTTGTGAAGTGCATTAAAAAATATCCCTTTTTTCTTAGGTATTTTCATTAATTTGATAAACCTGTATATATGTGTGTGTGTCTGTGTGTGTGTGAGTGTGTATTTTAAAGTATATGCTAATTAAATTATATCCATAATATAGTAAAAAACTAAAACACTTATATTTTATAGTTACAAACACAATACGATAGTAAAGTTTAAATACAATAAAGTCGCAATAAATCAGCAATTGGTATAAAATCAATCAAAAACAGCATAACAACTCGAAAAAAAAATTAGTAGTAATTAATACAGAAACTGCACTTAAGTGTACAAAGGAATAATGTGTAATTTTTAAATTTATAAAATATGCATGAAAACTAACGTAAAGATCTTATAATTTTAAAAGCTTCAATGAGAATTTACAATTTTGTATTGAATGATTGAGTAATAAATGTTACCGTATTTCCAACTTATTACCTATTTGAGTTAAATTGATAAAAATTTTATGAATAAGAATATATTCATTATTTTATTATTAGGACTGCTTTTTAAGAATACTTTAACTCATATGTAATTAGGAATGTGGTAACTGATTATAAGATAGATCTGAAATAGTAGGCCTGATTCAATATAGCTTTTACTAATTATAATATATCCATTCATTAAATTCATTTATTAGTTTGGTTGTTGTTATATAATTGTTCTTCTTTCAATAATGTTTTTTTTTAAATCATACTTAAATCATATACTTTAAATAAGCATTCATTTTTGATAGAAAGATACTCAACAAAATTCGTTAATTTAAATGTCCAAGCTACCCATTATTGGCGCTCTGTTTTTCATCAATAATTAATGTATCCGATTTCTATCTTGGGCTTGATTGTTTATAATTATTAGAAATACACTTTAAACTGTATGTTTTGGTCTAATTACATTTCTCCTGTGTACAAAATAAAAATTTTGAGTGACAAAAAAGTATCTTAGCTTTCACAAATAAGTAAGAAATAATATTCAATACAAATGCTTCATAATTGTATTTAAAATAATAATTAATCATTTAGCAAAAAAACTTGGAAACAAGTATTGTTATCTTTATACAAATTAAGTTTAACTGATAAGCAAAAACTTTACATCTTCTGTAGATTAATATCTTTTTACAGAAACAAAGTATTTAAAAAAATTATTTGGCAATTATATTTTTCAAATTAGTTGAAAATAAAAAATATCTCAATAAAAAGTAAGAATCAATTTTTTACTTTGAAAACAAAAGTAAAAAAATTGGAAAATAATCAGAGTTTGGCTTAAGATTTAAAAGAATTCTGATTTTGTTATTTAAAACAATAAAACATAGTAAATCCTGTTTAATATAGAAACTTCAAACCAAAATTAAGTACCTTATAAAAACTAATCCTTTGTTTAATTGTAATTATTTAATGCCAAATAAATTGTTGATCCTCTTTAAGAATTAATAAAATATAATATTAAATTTTTAATATGAAATCTCTTTTATTAAAAAAGAAATTAATTATAATTTAAAACATTTTATTTCAAATGATATTCCAATTCTGCATAAAGAAAACAGCATTTGTTTATCTTAAAATTTTTCTGCTCCTTCTTAACTATTTAATCGATAATTTTTTTTTAATGAGAAATGTTTAAAAAAAAATCGAGATCATCTTTCTGGAAATGTCTTCCGAAATGAGGGAAAAAATTCAACTGTATGCGGAAACAACTTCTGTTTGAGCTAATTTTCATATCTGTTATCTTAAAACACGTCTTTATCTTGTTTATAAGCTACCTTTATCTAATACAAATCTTCCTAAAACCGGATGTTTATTATTGCTCTAAAATCAATGATTTGCTTTTTTTTTTATCGAAGCCAAGAAATTTTAAATTAGATTTTGATCTTTACATTTGCCTTACAATTACTTTTGAGTTTGCAGTAAGATGAGTAAGGAAACTCGATCAATAAAATAAGAATTTCCGAATGAAATTAATTATAGTGTTTTACAAAAAATAGAGATTCTCTTAAATAGGATATTCTAAATAATATGAATTAATAATTTATAAAAGAAATTCTAGATAGAACCAACTCATGCTGCAAGAGATTTTCAACTGATAAAACTTAGAAATAGAGGAGAAAAAATAAGTTTTTAAATTGGATATGCTTGTACTCAAAATTACTGAATAAAAACGAAAATTTTTTGTTAATACTTAGGATATAAATACTTTATATGATTTAATAAAGGACGATACATACTTGAGGAATAGCATTGTTTTGAACTTTTGCCAACATTTAAAATTTAGTAAGCTTTACTTTTATATTTTTAATTTTTATTAAGTCTTACATTTTGTTAAGTCTTACTTTTTTAAAATGCCTATTTTAATCAACGTTTCAAATTTTATTCAATATCTTTTTTTCATTTGTCTGTTTGCTTATAAGATAATGGACAAAAGTGCATATATAGATAGACAGAAAAAATAAAATGATAAAAGCAATTTTTATCAGGGTTAAAATTGGTCCCTTTGTTATAAATAAGAAAAAATTAAAATACCGGAGGCAGTTTAAAAAGAATAAATCACTATATATTTTGTGCTGATATTATTTGTAGATGAATAAAAAGAAGAATAAGAATTAATTATACTACCCTATGCTATTATTAATGCAACGAATATTTTAAACAAAGATCCTGTGAACGAACATAAATTATGAGACTGTGAAGACAATTAAAAATGTTTATATCATTCGCCGAGTAATTGAAGAAGTTTTCAAGACTTTCAACATTTATTTTCAGACCCTAATAGTCGAAGTTGATGTTGACTCTAATAGTCAACATCAACTTCGGACTCTTCCTAGCTAACTTAAAATAAGTTGTTATATTTCGAAATTCAAATTACAACTTTTGAAATTATTTTAAATCATAATTAATACTGTGTTTTGAGAGTTCACTGTAAAGTTTACACTTTATTTTGTCAATACTTAATGCCAATATTTTGATACCAACATTAAAACACAGATTAACTAAACAAAGTTCCGTTTGGTATAGCATAAGAGAAACTTTTCCAGAGATATAACATATAAAAACGGAACTTTCAAAAACGGTAAAGACTGGTTTCTTTCTCCCCTTTAAACTTGTCATCAATCTATTTTGTAACTTTAAAAATTATCCGAATTTCTAAGTATTGAAAGATTTTTAATCTTTTTTTGTATTTTTAAAATTTTTTATTAATAATATTATACATAATTTTCAATTAATAATATTGTGCAATTGGAGCATATATGTCTAATTCCAATCAATTTATTTTAAATTATTATTACATTTTTTTTAACTGAACTTGAAAATCTTTGCCAACTATTTGTTATAGACATTTTAGTTTACTGTTATTTAATAACATTGATAAAAATGATTTCATCTTGGATAATGTTTCAGTAATTTTTGTAATCGAAATCCGAAGCAATCAGTGATCTGTTGTGGTGTCGTGTGTAATTGAATGTGGAATGAATATTCTCAATTCATTAAACGTGCACGACAAGTGAAAGAAGCTATCTTTGGGCTAAGGCGGAAGACTGGCAACAATGGAAATAAACAAAAATGGCAATCATCATGATACCAAAGGGGTCAAACACGAGCAACAGCAGCAGATCTATTAAGGCGCGAAACAATGAAGGAGCGCGGGGTCATGCTCGCCTGCTTCTGTGTTGATGGGTATGCAGGTGAAGCCGTTTGGCGAGTGGGTTTGTGAGTTCCCTTTTTGGCTTGGCGGTCATTGGGTGATACACGTGTGACGAAGCCTTTTTCCCTTTTTGCATACCTACCGTAACTATATCAATTTTCCAGGAAAGGTTAGCTAAACAATAAAGCGAAACAATTGCCTCAAAAAGAAAAAAAAGCAGACAGTAATAAAGGACAGTTTTGCTTTATTGACATAAATTCTGTGCTCTTCAAAACACTGCTGGTACTTAGGATCTAGTTTTGAAGGTCAAAAAAATACTATTTCTCAGGAAGAAAATTTTAAAAAGAAAGGAAAAAATGATGAAATGTCAAAATAAATAGGAATAATTTAAATAATTTTGAGATTTTTGTAATTTAATCAAAATAGTTTATGAAGTTGAATAGTAAAAGAAAAAGAGGAGGGCACGAAACTCTTCAATCTAGCAATCAGAGCATTGAAAAGAAAAAAATTCAAACACGGATGTTTTGGCAGATAAATATTATTTCATATAAACAAACACACTCTGTTGATTGCATATCTATACTTTTATTTTTATTATGTGAGTCGGTAATCAAAGAAATATTAAATTGCATTCTTTTTCCCAAATATCGAGAACTTTATAAGCAATTACTTTTGAAATTACTTAGCAATCCAATACTCATGAATTTATTTTAGTAACATTATCAATTAATTTGAAAAAAAATTACATGTGAAATAGGTTGAAATTAAAACTAGTTATGATAATTTTAAGCAAAGAAAAATTAATTAGTTTTGCAATGTATTTAAATTAATTAATTCGATTGAAGTATTCCCTTACAATATTAAAGAGCAAAGTATAAAAGAAATTTCGTAATATAAAAAAATTCATCCTATCATTGAATCTAAAAAATCATTTACATGCGAATTACTAGAATAAATAAGTTATTTATTTAATAAGGTATCAAAAATTTTGCAATTAAATTATCATTTTTAATACATAATAGTATTTTATTTTTGTAAACTTATAAACATAAAAATTAAGAGCCTTATCAAGAAAATATGCAAAAAAAATCCGTGATAATGATTACAATGAATCAGATGCAATTATTGTTCATAAGCTTAAAAGATAAAAAAAAATTAAAAACACAAGAAACTTAATCTATAAAAATGTCAGCTTAAGACTTAACATTGAAACTTTTTCGTGGCAATTAGAGATAATTTAAGTAATGAACTATCTCTAATTACCCCGATGTATATATTAATAATAAAAAATTAACCAAAACAGTAAAAAAAATAACCAAAAAAAAATAACTAACACGCGCATGTGTTATGTTTTAAAGACTTTGACTTGTAATTGGTACAAAATTCTTTGGGGCCTTGCCGAACTCCATGTTATGAAGGTTTTAAGCCATTTATGTCAAAAATTAACTTATATTTTCGATTTTTTCCAAAACGTAAATTTTAGCTACATGAAGTAGCCTATTCTAGTGATTTTAATTTTTATTTCCATAAAAAATATATTTATCAAATTATACAACCAAACTTTAGAGTATAGTTAAAGCAGTTATATCTGTATATCTAAAACATCTTAAAAATGCGTTTTATAAATATAAGATAAAGGATTGTTTGCTGTGAAAGCAAATAATTAACCAGTATTCATATTATCCTCATACTTAGGTTCCCAAAATTGCGTGTTGTTTAATAAAGGGAATTATTTCTTCATGTTGGTATTATTCATGAAATCCAGCAACATCTCAAAATATAATATACGTACATTCCTTTAATAAATTTATGAAATAGTGCATTTATATATCATTGGCATATTAATTTAGTAGTGTCAAATGCTGAATTATTGTAGAATTCATTACTTGATCCTAATATATATATATATATATATATATATATATATATAGTATTAGAAACTGTTTCATATGTATACAATAAAAAAGTAATCCCAAAATTAGCAATTCTTGAGCTTTCCCAAATAAAGACAAAATATTGAATTTCATACAACAAAATTTTAATTTTTACTAAAACAGTAAGTAATTCATATGCCAAAAATACTATTTTAGAATAAATTTTTTAGAAGAATAAATGAATAAAACACTAACATTATTTTAAAACATTGTTTCAATCAGCACCTAGTTAACACTGTTTCTTTTATTCAAATCGATTTTCTATGCAGTTTAAATTTAAGAAAATAAAGACATGTGAATACAACTTTTGTTTATAATATATGCAAGATTTATAGATGCATATTTTGCTTAAAAATATTAAAAAAAATAAAAAGGAGAAGGATTTTATAAATTACTGTCAGTTTTAGTTACCCGTAAAAGTTTTTTGGACATTTCACGTATTGGTATGTCTGTACTATCGAGTACACAAGCGGTAACAAAAAATGAGATAGTGCTATTTTATTATTTCTAAATATGTAGGAAAGTATGAAATTCTTATAAAAATCATGTGAAAGATGGGAGATGAAGAATGCTGATAATAGATAGACACGCTCTAATGATGCCAGTTTTTGTAAAGGAATAACATTTGAAAGAAAATCGAAGGCATTCAGAATAATCCTTTCAATGCTAATTTGATACGATATAATAAACAAATGACTTCCTCTGCATGAACGCGTCTAACCAAAAATAGATCTCGCATAAAAATTGAGGAATCAAACAAAAGAAATATGGAAAAACAACTGAAGCTTTTAAGAAAACGTGTTTAAAAGGTTGGTTTTGACAAGAAATATCCAAAAAAAAAAATTTTTTTTCTTTTTGAGAAATTCTAAAATAATAATAATATAATAAAATAAATAATAAAATATAATAAAATAATAATAATTCTAAAAACATCAAATATTTTCGCTTCAAAATCTGGTTGGTAAATTGATTCATGTCCAATTACAGAACAAAGGACTTAACTGTACTTTAGAGAATACTCTATTTTCTTTCAGAAATTTTCTCATGTTCCAATAATTTTACATTTTATTATGCATTACATTTTGTACATGTATTAGAAAAGTGTGAGAGCAAAAAACGTGTGAAACGAAATTTCTTACTTTATTTGAATATTAGTGAACTTTCTTAATTCTTAAAAATTTTTGTTTTTAGTTTTTTTTAAGTGAATAAGTAGCTAAAACACTCAACTATAATCCGAAATTCATTAATATATGAAATATTTTGATTTTATTTCTATATTTCATCTATTTAAATTTTCGGAAAAGTTAAGTATTGAAAGTAGTTTTACCAATGAAAAAAATAGTTATTAAAACTCTACAAAGTATAGCACTTAGTATTTTCATGTTTAAGTAGCCTTTCGCGCATAAATGCTTTTAGTGAAAAATTTGACAGTTAAAATCATGTCTCTAATATTATTTATTTTAAAGTTAATAAATCCAAATTTTTTAGAAGGAAAATAGATTTTTTGAATCCATTATTATTTCTTACATTTAACTTAAGCTTTGTACTGTTAAATCAATACATTAAATCAATATTCATATTCACTGAGGAAATGACGAATACATTTATTACAGTCGACAGATTATAATTTGGACGTTTCCAAAAGCAAAAATAATGATTTATTCATTTGTGCAATTTCAATTTAAATAAGTTAAAAATATACTCTACAAGAGAGTCATATAAATATCATCAGTAATATATAGACTAACATTCACTGCTAAGGCTGCAAGTGAATGGACTTGACGTAACTTAAGGAATTGATGGAAGATTTATTTTAATATCATCAACCAGTGCAGCAAATATGAGCTAGAATAGCCAATGTATTATAAATATTTTGACCTTAAATTGTAAATTTGTTTATGAGCTTTTGTAACTAATTGTGTTCAGATTTAGCTGCAAGATACATTTAGATGTTATTCGTCCTGGAGTAGAACATCTACTGCATTTAGTAATCTACTGCATTAGTAAAATAATCTTTCTTTAATCATTCTAATTGGACAAAATGCGGTGGGAGTCTTCTCATGCCATTCGTCACAAGTTTTGTTCCGAAAAGTTTAAATTACTATTTGAATCCTCAATTAAAGATTAAAAATTAAGATGTTATAAAATATAGTATAGAAAGGTAGAACTTTTTAGGTGCAGATTTTATTTCAATAAGCATTTTAATGCATATTTTAACTATAACAAATTTCAAAATAAATATTTGATTATTTATAAATAAACTTTTGTGTTTTTGTTTAGACTTTCTGGACAATAATAAAATATTTTATATGATACAAATTGATACAGTTGTTTTATTAATTAGCATTAATTTTTATTTATTTTGATCAATAATATTAAAAATAAATGAATATCATCTAGTCTATATTTTTTTTTCATTTTTCCCTTTTATCTTATATTTTTAAACTCATTTATAAGTAAGCCGCTTTATCAATCGCTTTATATTTAAGTGAATATAGAAAAGGGATAAATTGTTATAGAAAAAGTTAGAGAAAATATATAATATATCAGTTTTCAATTTCATAAATATACAATAAGTAGGTAAATCTTATTAATAAGGGTTGCTTTCAAAACTAATTGAACATGCACTAAAACTTTCACTGCATTTCGATAAATTTGGTAGATGAGATTTCTAAAAAAGTAATTTTTGCATTAATTTAAGTTTATCTAAAAAATTTGAAATAAATTCAGCAATGCATTTCACTTTCATGACTCTATAAGCAAATCTGTATAAAGAACACGTAATACATTTTTTCTACGCGGAAAAGAGGATTCAAAATTTTCCTTACAGTGTGTTTAAATGTTCTGGTTTCAAAGAAAATAATAAAAATGTTACATTTATAATACCTTCATACTAATGTGTCAGTAAGCTTTTTCACGTATAAATAACCTTTTCAATATAAATTTCAATCATTTTTTAGAAAAATATGTCTGAAATTTTAGAAAATTGGTGACTTTCCTCGTAGAGATTGAAACACCTTTTATTATATAAAAAGGACTCAGTATTTGATTCAGTAATTCAAATTAATTCACAGTTATTCAATTATTATGTATATAGATTTTATATCTATTATACAAATGATTATATGTCTCCCAGTTATTCATAAATCTCAGGTATTCATTAAGAATAAAGCATTGATTCATTCTTGTCGAGCAAGCAGTAAGAAGAAATTCCAGACGGTATGGATCAAACTTTTCCAAAGACTTTAATTAATGTTTAGATGAGAAGATCCAAACAATCAAAGTAAAATCTTATATAGTCAAGTCAGAAGCCATTAAATATACAACTTTACTTATTCGAAGATATTACCAATGATAATTTTGAGAAACATAATTTTACAAGCCTTTCATTCTTAAAATAAAATATTTTATCTAGGTATTATGCGTAATCTTAACTATTTATCTCTTGTTATATATATATGTATTAACTAATAAACAGAAAATTCCTAATCAAATGTGCTTCAAAATATTCATTAGAGAGCTATGGTACAAATTATTAAACATAGTAATGAGTAGAACTTGAAAAATATGGTTATAATAGCAATCGTATTATTGATTTTTGTGCGTTATTGAATGAAATTCAATTTTGTGATTAAAATTATGTTTACAATTATTTTCTTATTAATTCCTTATCAATTATTTCTTGTCTGTTTCATTTAGAAGATAATATTTGCGAATTCAAAATCAAAATACATTTTCAAATTTATTGATTCAATTAACCAACAATTACAAATTTCCTACCTTTAGTAAAATACTAAAATATAGATTTAATTTTATGAGACCCAAAATCTCGAGACGTTTATAATTTTAGTTATTATTATGAAAGCATTTAATTTAATTTTATGTACATCATTCTTTCGAAGCTTGAAACATAAGCTCAAGAAATTCACTCACAAAAAAAATTAAAAAGCCTGTATGGATTACAATCCAAATCCCCAGCATAAATTTAATTCACCACACACACACAACTTGTCTTTAGAAATCAATTCTAACTTAATAAAACCTTAGTGAATCTGTGAATGAAAAAAGGAAACAAAAAAAAAGTCGTAACTTGTTTCAAACCAGCGACCCTCTTGATATGAGATCTTCGTCAGGTGAAAAGGGAAAAGAAGCCCGACGAAGGGAAGAAAAAAAAGAACGCGATCAAAACTCAAATTAAGGGGGAAAGAAAAGGAAGATGGATTAAAAAAGAAAGAGAAGGCTGAAGGAATTTCATGATAAAAAAAAAAGTCAGAAAGAAATCAAACCTCTGAGTTCAACGACCGGCAATGGCCCGACATGAACTTGACGGGTTGTGGGACCGAGTGTGTGTGTGTATGGGGTGGTTTACAATCTGGGTTAGGACGGCTACTGGGGATGCAGGTCTTTTGAACAACACAACTCTACTCCACCGGCTTCCCGGAAAGGGTTACAGGCACATTTGAATTTATTTTATTTTCTTTTATTTAAATCACCTCTCTAATGATATACCTCCTGGGAAGGTAAAGGGGGGAAACCGGAATTTCGGAACCCCACGTGGCTTCGACTTTTTCTGAGAACAAGTGTGCTACAGCATTTAAGTGGTCATTCGCTGACGAGAAAATTCGCTAGAAGGGGAAAAATAATTTCATAATTTGGAATTTAAGTTTAAAAAATCTTTAATTTTAAAATTCTAACCTGAATTTCATAGTTTCTAATTTAAAATTTAATTTCAAAGAGATTAAAAGCTCAGTCAATTTTAAAAATATTTGCTATTTTTATAAAACAAATGTGTTAATTAAAGGTAATTTTAATTATAAACGTATAATCTAAACATTAAATTCTTCACGCTTATCTCAAATGAAATTTGAAAAATCATTATATAATGTGATTTTAAATACTATTTCAAAAATTAAAATTTATTCTTTTCTATATTTTTAAATTTTTAGTTTCTCAAAATAATTTATAACAAATAGTTTATTACAAAAATATATATTATTTAGCAATTTCTTTTGTTTTACAATAACTTTAATACTCATTATAGTTATATGTAATGAACAATAATGAGTATTAAAGTTATTGTAAAATAAATATAATATTAGCTTTTTTATTTTTTTAAATGAAATTTATATATATTTTTAACTAACTCAACAAAATTAAGCTTCTAATTATTTTATCACTTTTCACTTAAATTTTGCATTAATAAGCAGTTAATTTATCAATATAAATATAGAGTATCATTATAATCAACAAACGAATCTGAACTTTTACAAACAAGTCATCTTTCTCAGCAAATTTAAATTATAATGTTAGGAATTAGTTATTTTATAATATGATAATTAACAGTTATTTTAAATAATATTTCCAAATATATTCTTAAAAATTACATTTCGTGAGTCATTTCATAATACAATGCTTAAAATATCCACATTATATAAATGCAATCGAATAGTATTTCTCATCACTTATTTTTAGACCACTGATGATATTTGGCATTCAATATTTTTAGGTAATTCAAAAAATTACGTTTTTATTCTGTACACAATTAATACAGCAGTTTATACCAAGTAGTTAGTGTTAATTAGTAATCCTTAACATTATGAATATTCATACTTCTTTTTTAAATTCAATGATTTAATCAGTGGTAATAACTGCTTCTTCATTAGATGCTAAGATGGTAGGTTGTTATATCGTACTATAATCCCAAAATGCAAAGGCTAATTCAATTGAAAACAACGATTTAAAGTGGAGTTTGGTTGACTGTAAATATCTTAATCAGAGATAGAGTGAAATTCACGAATTGTTGAAATGGTAATTCAAATGTTTATCATTCAGGATTGATGCAGTTACAAAACGTTTACCCAATAAGGTACCTCCAATAAACACCCTACAACAAATATAGATACGAGTCAATGACTTCTTAAAAACTACGCCAATAAGAGTATAAGTAATTAATGCAGTACACGTGAAAGTGAAGTAGTTTATTAAGAAAATTCATGAAATTTTCAACCCTCTTGATATACTTCCTAATTTTCAGTTCTTAGCCCACCTTCTGAGGAGGTGGGTAAGGGAGGGGACGGGAAAGATATTCAAAATAGGTGGAAAGGATGCGGAAGCGAATTTTGAGTGCGGAAATATATTATAGGATGCTAAAGCAGCAGCATCCCTTCCTGAAAGTGGATCATGGGAAAGGATAAGAGAGAACAATTGCAGAGAGAATGGGGAAGTGAAATCGAGTGAAAGCTCTGGAAGATTTTTTTTTTAGATTCATCAGTCTCGCTCTCACACAAGCCCCCTCAAAAGGGCCTCAACAAGTTTCCTCGGGTGAACATTCCACTATCACCGCGAATCGTTAAAAAATTATCTTCATCCAGTTTGCCATTTTTGGCACCACATCGCTCTTTGCTTTTAGTGGCACTTTCCATTCTCAAGACAATTTCTTCAGAGAATAGTTACAAGTAATTAATATCAGTTATAAGCTTTCTTGTATTAAAGCAAAATTATTGCTTATATACTACGAAACATAACAGGATCTTTATTGGTTAACTTGCTATTATTTTGATTTGTATTCAAACATTTTATCAGTTGGATATGTATAAAGTCAAAAAAATAATTTATCTTGATAAGTAACTAATCGACATTCGATTATTGGTTTTTTAGTCATATTAAAGTTAGTTATTTTAAAGGGAAAGGAAAATCTTTACTGGAAAAATTAACTACAATTTAAGCTTCGTGATTATATAAACTGTGTATTCATTAGTTTTGTACTGAAACTATGAAAAATACAAAATTGAATCTCTTTAACAACATATAGAGGATGAGCTTTACAAGAAACGTTATTTGAAGAATCACCAAAAATATTTTATAAACTATTATGTTACTCCACCGAAATAAAAACATTTGAGGAAAAAGTCCTTTTTTAAGTTCATTTCTTTTATTAAAAACTACTGAAATAAAATCAGCATTTTTGTGAGATTCGTCATTGGCTGATAAAACACATCCTGAAAAAATAAGTAATATAATAAAACTTTAATTACTTTATGTAAAAACTTTAACCTTATTTCGTGTTTTTAAATTATTATTTATATAAATACTCATAATTCCAGATTATAGATATCAAATATGTTTTTTCTTTTAATTTAATTTGCATTAAGTTTTTTTTCTGCTTTATGCAATTCATATATTTTGTTACAAAAAA
>JAPDSC010161819.1:0-18258 GCA_026290005.1 Latrodectus geometricus | reverse complement strand
TTAAATATTGTTTGATTTATCAAACCTTTAGTTTCAATTCACTATTAATAAAAACAAGTTAAAATATATTTGGAAGCAAATTTCCTAATAAGTATGATTGCTTCTAACTTAAAAACATGTTCATTTCTTAATAATCTTCTTTTCTATTGTTTTAATTGGTATTTTAGCTGAATGGTAAATCACTTTTTAAATAAATTCATTGTGATAGATAAAAATTTGTAAATATACAAATTAATTGTCTATTGAAATTTGATTTATAATCATATATTTTTCGAAGAATTTTTTTCAACGGAAAAACAACTCAGTTGTTAAATAATTGTTCTCTCTTTTAGTTCTTACCAAAGGATTTCTTTTTAAAAGCATTTTTTATTTTTTATAATAAGGAAATTAGAATCACTTGATATCTTTAAAAGTGACATTTTGATTTCATAATCTCAACCACTGATTAGTTTTTAGCTTTAAAATAACTGAAAGTTAATCGCCATAAAGAAATAAATATCATGATATGAAAATATTCATGAAAAGAGGCTTTTGAATTTCATTTGTCTTTGAAAAGAATCAAGATTAAAAACTTAAGAAGAGTGATATGATTTGGTTCAGAATTGTTATTCTGAAGTCACTTTTTTATTAAGTTATTATGTCAAAGTTTCCCAGTTAAATTGAAGGATTAATTTAATTGGGAGCTATAGTTTAAAGGGGATTAGGAATTATGGTATAAGTACATTACAATATAATTTCCAATTTAGAAACCAAAAAACACTGAGCTCTTAAATAAAAGCTTAGGGAATGAAGATGTATGTGTATACACAATAACCAATAGAATAATTATACAATAACCAATAGTATATAATTATACCATAACCAATAATCAATAACGAATAGAATAATTATACAATAACCAATAGTATATAATTATACTATAACCAATAATCAATAACCAATAGAATAATTTTTTTCGCGAAAACTTGTTAGTTGTGAATAGTATCATAAAACTTTTTCAATTTTCAAGATGTTTTTTTTAATTTCCTGTGAATGATTTATATAAGAAAATTGCGAGTGCAATACTTTCAAATGCATTTAATACAGGCTATTTATTTAATGAATAAGGATTTATTAAAGTTACTGCCATTTATCGAAACATGGTATCCAGCAAGAACGCCCATGTTACTTCATTAGATCTACACCCCATCTTAGAAGAGTAAAAAGTGAAAATCTTCTACTCAATGCCCCTTTCTCATCAGACTTTTCCCATTGTGAAGCGCGAAAGATTTGGCGGCAGAGTAACACGTGACCGGCCCGATTGCGTCATCGCGTAGTAGAAAAGACGGCCCCGAAAGTTGTCTTTCCAGTGGGCTCACGTGAGTGTGTACCTCTGCGTCACGAGTCGGCGGGCTTGCCTACCTGTCCACAGCTGCGGAGGCCCACTTTTACTTGGATACCTCTCCCGGAAGTAGGGCAATGACCGACAGTAACCCTGACCTTGAGCGCCGCTTTTTTTTCCCGTTTCTGCTTTGTTTATTTTTCATTTCTATCAATTCCCTCTTGTCTTTTCTCAGGTAGATGCATTCTTTTTATTTGTTTATTTTTTCCGGAAGATAGCTAATCGGTTTTTTAAGAGAGAAGAGAAACAAATGTTTTTCACGGTTACATTGTTTATTTTTGTGAATTGGTGCATCTTCTCTTAGTAATGATTTAATTTAGAATAGCCTGTTGTATATTGTTGCTAATAATGAAGAATTCCGAAATGTTTAGCTTTAATGTGAAAATTTGGAATTCTCGATTTATATTTACTTATCATGAAAGAATACGAATACATTATGAGCGTTTTTTCTCAGTACTTAAAACTTTTCTCACAAGTATATTAATCTAGAAATGTCCTAAAAATGTGGTTTTAAGAATTGACTAATTTAACAAATGGCTGATCTTTATGCGGCTAATTATTAATAATTTAAAATTATTAATGAACTTTTACTTCATTTTATTATAATGAAAAAAAAACAATATGTTTATTTTTGATTTGATTGTGCTATTTTACAAACTCGAAATTTAGAGTTCAACTACTTATTTCCTCAATGTAACTGTTTTTCGTATTTTTTATATTCTTAAAGAACTTTTTATGAGAATAAAATAATAATGTAGTCAAAAAAGATAATTTTTTAAAATAAACATGTATTCTATTACTATTAAACGCAATAATTTTTCATTTAAAAAATTTATAAATTAAATTATTTTAAATTGCTTTAAATAATTTAGTCAAGTTATTAATAAATCTAAACTTATCATTTTTTGTTCGAAGTTTTTAATTGTAGTACAATAAATATACAAATTTTAATACATGATATTAAAAATGAAATTAAAAATCATAAGGTTAATTGGACATAACAGGGGTTAAAAATGATTTTCAATATACAAAAGTTAGTATATTTTATAGATATCACAAAATAATATATATATTATTTATATCATTTATGATGATTTTCAATGGTTGTAATGATTTATAGTTTATTTATATAAAATATTTTATTTTTTCTTAAGTTAGTTATTTTTTTTCAACTTTTATCAAAATGCGATTATAAATATCATTATAAAATTCGATATATGGAGAATTTTAATACCTTAATGAAATAAATTAAGAACATTTATTACATCATTTCATTTAAAAACTGAAACAATATGCATTTTAATGAAATTATTTCATATACATATTAAGATAGAACTTTGAATGTATATATTTACATTATTTGGACACTTTTCTCATAACCAATAGTTGCATCAATTGCCATTTTATATAATAATATTTATTATATAGATTAAATATATATAAAATTCATTAACTAACTGTACGCAAAATTTTTTAAATTTCTGAATTTAAATGATGTATTTAAAATGTTTCAAAATTATTTAAGTAATATTTTGAAACTTTAAAATCTATGTATTTATAAATAAAACTATAACATAGGAACCAGGAATTGGAAGTCTATAACATTGTTCATCATTTAATAACAAATATTAATAAAATATGACAAAAATCAATGAGAAAATTTTGTCAACTTTGAATATATGAAAAATCTTTTTTTTATATTTTTTAAGCAATATTATTTTAAGAGTTAGAAAATTTTGTTATTTGGTTGTAAAATTATTTTTTCTTAAATACCTGTATTTTCAACAAAATCTTAATTTTATATTAAATATATATAACTGATAGAAGATTTCAGTTAAATAAACATATAATATTTTTGGTGTATTTTGAAATTTATAAACCAATCACTTTTTTATTATTTTCATTTTTAAAGAAGACTTATTCTAACAACCTTTAAATCCATAAAATGTTTCTATAATAAGATATTAAATTTATAAATAAATTCAATTGGTAACATAACAAATGTATGTTTTTTTTCTTTTTATTTATTTTGAAAATATTAAGAATTTATTTTAAAAAATTTTTGTAAACTTTAAATTTTTTTAAAACTTTTAACATATTATCCAATGTGATAAAGTACTCAGTTTGAAGTTCATATTTCAAAGAATGCGAGGATAAATATTTTCCTCTTCTTAATCTTCCTCAGACTCATACTTTCTTAATTGGAGCGGTGTGTTTTGGGTCATTGACCTATGCTGAACTAAACAAAGCGATCAATTAAAGAACAGCTTAAAGTTTATTAGAGAATTTTTTTCCCACAAAATATATCATAAATTTATTTATTTATTTTCTATTGATAAATGTTTAATTAAGTTTTCTATAACCGCTTAATACAACTACGTCAAAGTGGCATTTTTCTTAATAATCTTGAACTCAAAATTAGAGAAAATATTTTCATGAAGTGCTAATATAACAAATCATCTTAGCAAATCGCAACAATTTCTAAAATCACTGCTTTCTTCAAAATACCTAACATTGATCACCTTATTTTAGCACTACGCTTTTGCATATCTCATATCATTATCAATTAATGGATTTTTAGCTACAAATATGCGTGTTAAAAATCCTTCACAATTAAGTAGAACTCGGCAATAGCTTAACTATTTACCAATTTTTCCAATTTTGTATTTTGAATTTCTACTCATAAGAATACATTGAATCTGAATACATAGTAAACTTAAGGCATAATTAAACAATGTATTTGATAAATATTAATGTAAGAGCTTAATTTAGAAAATATAAATATATTTTAATCTACACATAAGAAATTAAAAAGTTTGAACAAATAAAATTATCATTTGAGAACTTGAAATAGATTTTCATTGCAAGTTCTGCAGTTACATTAATTCTAACACTTTTTTTGCAATCATTTTCATGGTGCAAATATAAAATGTATATATTAAGTAGTATTTTGGTTTTGCAATATTTTGTTTAAAATTCTTTAATTCAACGATATTTAAATGTGTTTGAACCAATTATTTGTTCTATTTTTTTTTTAATTCACAAAAAAATAACAATTATTCGATAATAAAATTGAAATCAGTCCTATCCCATGGAATGCAATGATATAAAATATAGTTGAATCTTATAACTCTTTGATAGATATAAAATAAATAAATATATTTAGATATTTGAAAACCCGTAAATAAAACACAAAATTAAATTTCAATCAATAGTATTGCTTAATAATTGATGCACACAATACCCAGAAGCAAACCTCACCAACAAATAATGAAATACCTTTGTGAAACATTAATAAAGTATTATCTTGTATCCTTCTAAGACTAGATTCAAAACTTCTCGAAAAGCTCGGGATATATATATATCAAACAAGGATGAGTAATAAGAAGAAAATAACATGTAATTGCTCTTTTTTATGAAATACGATTCAAAGCAATTTTTGTTTGATTCAATACTAAAGTATAATATTTTTGCTCGATCATTCAATTAAAGAAATCAGAGAAAATGCACTATATAAATATTAAAATTTGTAAAAATTTGAGAGCTCTATTTTGTTAGCTAAATTCCTATTTTCTTGCTTTACAATTTTTTATTATTAAAATTAACATTATATATATTTGTATTTTAAGTACATAGTTCTGTTTAAAGTTACATTCACCATATTTAATGCTTCAAAATTTAATTACATTTTAATTTAAACACAACACAAATCGTAAAATATCGAATACTAATTCAATTGAGAGAGATTCCAAATGTTCAGCTACTTTTAAATAATTTTTTACTAATATAATAAATTTATGAATTTGCATAAATATACAATATTTAAAATTATTAATTTTCCACATTAATTATATTTAGTTTTAATGTAAGTCAGTCAGTGCATTAATTTTTATTTAAATTCTTAAACAGGATTATGACAAGAAAATATTTTGTTTAAATCCATTTAGGCAATTTTTTTTCAAATAAACAAATTATTAAATTATTGTTTAAGAGAACTTCAATATAAAAACTACAAAGTTATTTTGATCTGGAACTAAGCGAATAAAATAACTAATCAATATTACTAAAGGAATAGAATATTAAATGCTTGTGTAGAATTTTTTGTTACATCGTAAAAATGTTTGAACAACTTAAATTTCTATACTATAAGGCTACATTTGTGTTAAATACTTAACTTCTGTATATATAATCAATTCTTTGTTTTAAAATTTTTGATAGTTCGAAAAGAATCACAATTTTTTTTCTTGTAGCAAATAAAGTATTTAACTTTTAACAATTTTCTATAACAGGAAAAGATTTAGAATGTGAAAGTTGTGATAAATAGTAAGCCAACAAAAACCTTAATATTAATGAGAAAAAAGTTTCGATGGTTGAATGGGTTTAATTATTTTAGCACCTTATCAAAACAATTTACTCAAAAACTTTTACTTCCTAGTGATTAAAATTTTCGAAAATAAGTTTATTTTGCATTTCTTATGTGGTTCAGAAAGTAACAAACATGATTTTTTTTTTAAAAAAAATTATTTTCAGTGTATTGATAACAAGACCAATCTGAATCTGTTCATTGTTTTAGTAACAACAGTCAAAAAATGTGTAAAGATGTTGATGATAAATATTTGTTCAGCAAAAATACATCGAATAATTAGCATTTTCTAAATATTCTTTTCGTCAAGGGTAACTAAACTTTCAGCTTGGTTGGAGTAACTGGATGAAGATGTTGTTTAAGGTTACAAGTAAAATGCAAATACAGTAGTTAATGAATAAAATATTACATTTTATTAAATTAAGATTTATACAGATATTGCATAAAAATTTGCAATAATAAAAATAATACACAAAGCAATAATAAAAAATGTTTCCCGTGAAGACAATTTTTAGAAATACAGTAAAAATGAAATACAAATTTTACTAAATGTGTATTTGTTGGTCTTTGTGTATTTGATTTTAATGGTGGCATGTTTTATTGAATCAAAATGGAATGCAAATACTAATAATGTAAAAAATCGAGAAATATTTTCTTGATTTATATTAAATCAAATAAATTTTAAATTCTAACAGGACACTTTTGTAGATAATATGTCAAAATGCATATAATTTTGCTAAATTTAAAATTATTGTAGTTTTAGTTTCAGATGATTGTTCTATATATTATTAAATATCGTATTGAGAGAGAGAGATTAGTTTTTTATCACTCTAAAAACATTTCAATTTCCTTAATTATTAAAAATTTTATTGCCAAGAAATAACCTTGTTCATAATGATGTGATACAAATTACAGAAATCCAAATAGTTTTATTATGGAAAGCATAAAATTATATTTTACTTTAATCTGAATGCTTTAATTCCCAAAAATAAATTTTATCATCATAGTCATAAATTGTGTTTCTGGTATTAAATGACTTTCTACAAAATTCTACAAATTTAAGTAAATTTGTATAAATTTAAACAGTCAATGATTTTTGATGCAGTTCATAAGTTGTAATTGTAGTTTGTCTAATGTTGCCAATTTTTAAAACTTTTGATATAAATTTCTTGAGGTATTATGTGCATTATTTTTCAATGCTGAAATTCAGAGAAAAAACTACTATCTCCAATTATTTGAACAAATTCTACTCTTTTTTAAAAACTAACTGACTATATCATTAGCTAGTATGAAAGACGTTGTAGGAATTATCCTGTAAGAAGTTACCAAAATGATCAAACACTTCTATTCTGATAACCTATTTCTACAAACTGTAGTTTATTGTCAAGTTTTTTCTGCAGTTTAAAAAATTTATTATTATCAAAATGAGAATTATTTTTTCTTATCACATAATTTTATCCGAAGACTAAATAATATGAACAGATGTTATCAATGTTCCAATATGTTATCAATAATATGATCAGATGTTATCAGTTCTCTGTCTTAACCTCCATATTAGATTGGTAGCTAATCCAAAGTTTAAATTTAAGGAACTATCATAATAATAGTTGAGCTTTGATAGCTAATTCATTATTTCCATTCTTAACTCATTTCATGAATGCAGTTTTTAAAAATATAATTATTTAAGAACATTCTTTTAAAACGTACAGTAATTATATAAAATGAAAATAAATTTTAAATTAAAAGTATATTACAATGCAAGTCTTAAAAACAAAACACATACGTTTATTTAATTCTAAAAGTGCTCAGAAACCAGATCAGATTGAATCCTTCTCTTATGGTAATTTGGTTAAAAAAGGAAATTTGAAATGTTTTATTCAAATATTGACTCTACTTTGTGTTTAATTTCACAAAACGCTTCCATTTTTTGCAATTTTACTATGAAAAATCTTCAGCGGAAAGAGAGTAAAATCTCTCATTTGAAAAATTCTCAATCTTTGAACATATAAATTAAAATTGTGTCTGTAAAGAACACCATAAAATATGACCCTAAAGTGCGATAATCAGTGTATAGAACAGCTTGATTTATATGTCATGAATAAGTTCAAATATACAAAATTATTTATGCTCATTCAAGTACTAATGAGTTAAATTACTAAAATAATTCATCATTATGTGTTACTTTTATTAAATGAATTTAAAATTCAAAATTACCATATTTTTCTTAAAAATCACTTCTCCCAAAAATATAATATTTTAAATTTATTTCAAAAAGGTTTAATTTTTTATTGTTTAAACTCGTAATAGAATAATTCACAAAGAATAATCCCTTTAATAATGCATAAACTGCTGCTATATATAAATATATATCGTATGGTTTTATATATTTTATGATACTCTAAAATTCGGTTTCATAATAAAAAAGTTATAAAGTAATCTCATTTTTAAGTTATACCATTTCTTATTTATTTCCCGTTCCAGAAAATACTTTTTATTGATTAATTTAAAATTTGTTTATTTAATCATAATTATTTAATTATTTTTAGAGTATTATGTGTAAGTTTTTCCAAATACGTTTTATACTATTGTTAATAGTTATTAGGCTAAAAAGTAATTTAAGTAAATTCTAATTTCCGTGTAATATACAAATTCTCAACACAAAACAATATTCCTATTTAAATTTGGAAAACTTTCCATTTTATATAATATTAAAATAAACCATACATTTTTTTTCCATAATTTTTATTATATAGAATAAATGCATTTAATTCTTTGCTACTTTTTCATTAAATTTTGATAAAGAATATTCTAACGTAATATTTAATTAAAACTTTATTTATAAATTTTCTACATAATATAAATGGCGAAAAAGTCTACATCAAAAATATATCTCCATGAAATGAGGAAGAAACACACGAATGCTTATATTTCTAGATTCATTGCATAATTTTAAAATTTTAAGGTGCAGTTTCTTTATTATTATCAGAAAAAAGAATTTTTAGGGCGATGTTTATAAAATTAATTCTATTTGATCTCCAACTCACTACACAGCAGTATTTTACTACAATTTTTAATTTTTAGGAGTATTTATTATTTAAGGAATTCAATTTTTTGGATAATTATGGCATATTTTCTTCATTCAAATTCTGGCAACCTACAATTCAAAACAAAACCTAAAAATTATTTATTTTCACCACTAAAGGTCATCTTGGCTGGAATTGTGGACTCTTATGTTATGATTTTGGATATCTCATGTTAGAAAGAAAATATGTTTATTTACGTAAATAAGTAAAACAAAAAATATATATATTATCACATATTTGTGTTAGTATTGAAAGCTTAAATAGAGCTTCTCGTTTAAGGAAGATTTAAAATTTTTTCCTTATACTTTAAATATTCCTTCACAGAGGAATATTTAATTTTTCCAAATAAAGCAGAAAATTAGTTGACTTCAGGAATCGAGATGCGTATACTTTGTATAAATGCAATGGGACCGCCACCTGTAACTACGACTCTTAATTTTTCATTCAGTCCAAATTATTTCACAAGCTCAGACAACCAAATTTAAAAGCAATTTTTATCAGTATTGAACAATGAGTGACTTTAATTTTAATACAAAAAAAAGTTATTTTTTTCTACTTGAAAATATTAGAATGCAACCCCTATATTTTTAGGAGAAAACGCAATAGGGTTGTTATATAAGAGTGAAATTGAATTTTTCGTATCTGTTAGTAACTATGATTATAACATAAGGATGGTTTTATAATAGTCTGAATTGTTAATGATTCAGAGGAGAAAGTCCACAGTTGTTAATTCCTTCGCATCATGTAATAAGTTTAAAGGACTTATAAATGTTAAAAATATTTTACAGATATTAGTAAAAAAACAAATAAGGGAAAACATCAGATTTGAAGTTTATAATAAAAACTATTATTTCTTATTCTGGCTCTATGATCCAACTAGATTAATTTATCTCGTTGTCTGGATTTTGCATATTATCGTACAAAAACAAGTTAAAAACTCTTGAAATATTAAATTACAATATCACATTGCTAGACTTTTTCAATTGACTGAAATGGTAAAAAGATATTTTGATTGTTTCTATCTTGCTAGTCGAAATAGGAATGCTTTTGAGACACAAATTTTATGATGCATGCAAGTATTTTCATACAACATTCATTTTTTTTTGAGAAAAGAAATAAATAAAAAGTTTCATTTCTGTGAACTCAAACTCTAAAAAGTCACATAATCAAGGTAATTACTATTTCCAGATTAGAAGAGATAACTTGTGTATAAACTCAAGATTTGATTAACCGACAAAGTTAAACAAAGATTTAAAACTCTGAATCGTTAGCTTTTATCGTTGATTGATTTCCATGGACTCGTTAAACAGGATGAAAAAATGAAATTCCTTGAGTTATGATAGTTTTATTCAAAACAGAATTCCAAAGATCAAAACATTATACAAATAGAATGTTGGAGATGTGTGTGTGGTTTCCAGTCTCGTCTTCCATCAAGTAGATATTCATCCAAAAATTTTTAGATGTCACGAATGTTTTTTTTTTGTTTTTAAGTGGTCTCTTAAAAAAACAAAAAAACTGATCAGAATATGAATCCTCCTCAGATATTTAAAATAGTAGCTCAAAAAAAGATGAAAATTTTTCCAACAGCTTCGAATGTATGATATGGTAATAATATACTTTACATAAGATACTTTTTACAAACTAAACTCCTCAAAATAATTTCAAACAAATTTGAAATTGAGATTTTTGAAAAGTAAGGAAACGATTACTATGAAAGAAATTTTAAAGAAGGGAAGTGATTTAAACTGGTTTACTTGTTTTTATAAGTAATTCATGATAACGTATTTTTAAAATTATTCATTCCATAAAAATGTCAATAGTAATATCTAAATGTAAACAAAAATCTATATGAAAAAAAGTTGACATAAATTTTACACTATCCAATCGTTCTTCTATTTAATCACAGTTTGTTCTTAAAAAAATTGAGAATGTGGTAAGTTATAACTTTATAAAATTCAATATTTAATGTTGTCGCTTCAAACATATCTGAAAATGAAAAAATAAAAACTATAAAAAGAAACCAATTTTGATGTTTTTAGGACATTAAATTTCCAACCACAAAAATCCATTGTAAGTATTTTACTTGAAGATAGTGTGGAAATACTTCAATTATTTAAATAATTGGAAAAGATGTAGCTGAATTTCTGTTAGAAATGGAAGGAAGATCAGGATTTTCATTGTTCTGTTTTTCGAACAAAGCATTTTGAATTAATATAAGTTTCTAACCATAAGAGAGAGAGATATATTTTCTCCTTATCGTTAGAAACTAATGCAGAAAATTTGCATCGAGGACAGAGGCTTTTGCTTGTGTTGATACTATAAATTTCATAGAAGTCCCAATTTTACTGAATGACACTGGTTAGGAGAAATGAAAAAAGAAAATTCTTTGAATATTTCCTTGAAATGTATATTTCTGTCTGCTCCTAGCAGTTTCACAATACAAATATTTTATACATCATAATCGAAATTGAAAACATCATCTCACGTGAATCTCTCTTCCTTTTAAAGGCATTTTTTCATATATTTAATATATCATAAGTTCTCTCGAAAATAAAATTGACTCAAATTTTAATCTATTAAGCCAATAATGAATAGAAGGTAGTGTTAAGTAATTTCCTGCCTTAAAACTTGTGAAACGTTAATATGGTCTTGTGATCACTATAATAATCTAATAAATGAGATATTTATTTAATGTCAGGTCAATGTTCAAAATGTATGTGGTTAATGAATTTACAAGGAAGATATTCAGCGAAATTATTCTCTTTAAGGAATTTAAAATGGAAAACTTTACACGTTCTATCATCACAACAATACGAAAAGCTTCCATGCAATCAAACTCGAAAACACTTACATTTTTTTAGAAAAAAAAATTGATTACCATCCCTTTTTATGTGTCACTTAAAAAGTTAATAACGTTTTAAAATGATATAATTTTTAAATTGCAATAGGTTTCAATATGATTTATTCTAAACTTATTTTAATGAAATTCAATTTAAGTTGAAAGAAAAAGATAATATTTTTTTAAAAAATTATGGTTTTTCTCCAAAAAAAAATTGTAAAACAAATAATTAATAATCAGTGTAAATAATGTTTAGTATTTCCTTAACGATCAACTTGGTTTTGATTTGGTGAACATTAACAATTTAGAGCAAAATTATAGATCAGTCTTTTTAGTTTTATATTTTGTTTAAATTTCAATTCCTTAAATGTAACTAACAATAAATCTAATATTTATTTGATATTTTGTTATTGATAATCTTAAATGCATTTCTAAAGATGCATACGATGAAAAGACTCAATACGACATATTACAAGCACATTGCTTATACGATGATGTGGTTGGATCCTAATAGAATCCACACTTTTGGCGCGAACAATTTTGGTTGGCGATAAATTTTGCCAGTTTTGATAATCTTACTTTGATACACTAGACATGATAAACATACCTATTTTTGGAATTCTTATTTCGCCCTTTTGTTTTGCCTTGGCGCTTTTTTTCACTTTGCCACCAAGGCTCTCCTAGGATTTTACCCAACGATTATCTCATTAGAAATATGAACACATGGAACTTAGAAAAATTATCAGATGTTTCAAATAAATGGGTAATACAGAAATTTGCTAAAGAAACTGTAAGCATAGTTAAGAGACGAACACTTCACAGACGTACAAAGTGCCCCTAAAAATACAGTAATTTCATTATTTATGATTTTTCATTAATATTAACAATTCTCGTTATGCTTCGGTATGTCGGATAATTGCTTTGTACCTTACGACAAATTATATGTTTTATTTCATTATCATTACAGCACTTGCAATTATAAAATTCCATTAAATAATAGTCCAAATTCGTATGAACTGTGATAAAATGAAATCTGAAACAACTACTTACATTTTCTGGCACATGAAACTCTCTTTGAACTGTAAAGTAATACGAATGTATCAAATATTCACGTATATGCAACAATATAGTTCATAAGTATCCGACCAAACCATTGCATTCTCCCCATAAAACAGTTTGGAGGGATTCCTTTTATAGGTCTTTTTCTTTTTTTAAAAGGAGTATCCAATACTTTTTGTTAACTATTACTCATTTCAATCTTATGAGTTAAAGTTCTGTAAGAAATGTACATTTGAAAGTTTTTTTCTCATTTTCAAACGAGAGGGTGACCTATCTATATTGTATCCCCTGTTAAATTATTTCTTATAGATATTTTCAGGGAAAGTCAAAAGATAAATTGAGGATGTAAGTTAGAGTGGTCCCAACATTTTCGGGACTTTATTCCAAGAAATATTTGATTCCGTACAGTCTCTTGTCAGTCGACTTTTCCCAGCTATATTTTTAGAATTCATTGCATATGAATAAATTCAAATATAATTTAATTAATTATCATAAATACAATGGCTGAACTTAATCATTCTTAACCATGTCATTTAGAGAATATTGCTTAAAAAAATATGAAATGGTGAATCTTTTTTGAATTACCTTTCTTTTTGTTTTCTTTTTTGGGCACTCTCTTAAATTTTGTTTTCTTAAATTTACTTTATATGCTGCCTCCGATTGTAATAGTTTTGAAGTAAAATTTATACCATCATGAAATAAAAGATGTCTCTGAAATGCTTTCCAAAAAAATGCAACTTTTATCGTCATTTATTCATAGATTTGAATTTTTAAAATTTTAGAGAACTTTTATGTAATTTTGTTTTTTAAAGCACCTTGAGAAATATTTATATTATATCTATTATCTTTTTTTTTATATTTACTTAGTTCAAAATAGTTTCATCTACTCTAAGTTCAGTAACTTCTACTTAAAATACATTTCATATTATTTCAAACAATTTAATTATTCTACATTATTTACCGTAGCTTGAAAATGGTCCTCAATGTAACATTCGAAGTTGTTTCCGCACTTAGCTTTTAAGAGATGTTCTATTTAACCTGAAATATATCCCATTTGCCAATGAAAATTATTTATCTATTAGATGTTTTATTCAAGTCAAGCATATCAGCCTTTGATGTTATGGTATAGATAGTTTTCATCAATCTAATCGTTAAGGGTCTCTTTTATACATAACAATAAAAGAAATCCTTAACGATGATTATTTTGAAAAACTAATGAAATTTTACCTCAAAATTTTTCTTTTCTACTAAAATGTTTTTATTAGGCTTAAATACTCAGATTTAATAATGAGTTGAAGTAATTTATTTCGGAAATAATACTGTGCATATAACCCTAATATCTCATCTATTTAAAATTTTTATTGATCCATTTAACTAGATTCCAATAATACAATAGATACTTACAAATTTTTATTCATTTCATATGTGATGCAATACATTTATGATTTCAAATGCAGGTTAAATTTTTACAAATATTTAAAAATATTAAATATTTAACTTTTTTGTTGAACATTTAATAAAATGTTAAAGCCTTTAATATTTCTTTCCATTTTAATATGATTAATATTTTTTATAAATTCATTAAATTTTTCAATAACTGTCTAAAGATATCACCAGATATATTTTATAAATATAAAAAAAAATGTTAAATAATGTAATTAATTTGATTGTTGCTCTAATTAGTAATTTAATTATCATTATAGATATAGATCGGTGAAGTTATTTTAGTTTTGTCTTTTTCTATGACTTATAAATATGTTCGTGAAGTTCAAACATTGTTCGTAATTGACTAATTAACATCTTGTAGAACTTCTGTAAATTTATTTAGCTAATTTTACTTCAAACTTTAAAACATTGGCTAAAATTGTAGCTAAATGTAATTATAATTTTTAATTTATATTTTTATTATACTTAATTTTAAACATTAAATTGTATTACTAAAATTTTTTTCAATAACTGTTACTTTCATAATTTTATTTTCGTATGTATTCTAATATGCAATTTGTGAAAATATGTAACTACATTAAATAAAATTTTTTGAATTTGCTTATTTATGCGTGGTTTTTATAAAATATAAAATTCAAATTCTCCGGCTCTCTTTGGTTACATATGTGTCTACTTCTGTTATATATCGTGAAGTTTTATTCGTATTTAATATCATGTTTTTAATTTCCTTCTATAATTATTTTGATGCTCAAAATAAATGGCATATATTATATAACCTTTCATGTGTGATATATTCAAGAAACATTGTTGTGTTTATCTATCTTTTTTGATAGATATCAAAAAAAAAATGATCAGAATGATTTGAAGATTAAAGAAGAATGATTTGAAGATATCAAAAAAAGCAAAAGAAAAACTAATTACAAAATAAAACGAATAACGTGGAGATAAAGTTTCATACTGATATCTGTGTTCAAAGAAAAATTGAAAAGAGAAAAATATAATTGATATAAATAAATTATTTCCCTGAAAATGATTATATTTTTACCTTTGTTTTAAATCATTTTTAAGTATAGGTGTAAAGAATTTTACATTAATTTTTCAATCATTATAAAAATTGACTAAATAACATTACATCTTAATTTATTTAAAAACAGTTGAAGCTTATATTCAAAAGAAGATATAGTTTAAAAGTATTTATTTTCTTAGAAATCTTAAATCGTTACATTAAGTGTCAAAATTATTGTAAAGAATACATTCATCACTTTATCACCATATTTATTTCGAATTAATTAATATCACAGCAATTGGAACAAATCAAAAGAAGAGTTCTGAAATTTTAAAAATTATATTCTAAAACCTTTTAGCAGAATCATATAGAACAGGGGTTGCCAAGACGTCGACCGTGATCAACTGGTCGACCGCGAAGACATTTTAGGTTGTCCGCGCGACCATCCTCATAATAACCTCAGATACTAACAATTTAATTTATGACTTATAACATAGAATCAATGAATTATTTAAAATAATTTAAAATAAAAATTTAGCTTTAAAACCTAAAACAAACTGTAAACTGTGTGCAAAGTAATACAATGAATTTTTCGTTTTACAGTGGAGAATTAAATAGAAACAACAAAATGGGATCTGCTTTTTCAACCATGAAAGCCATCAAAACCAAACATCGGTCGCGTTTAACAGCTGAACATTTAATTTCGTATTACGCATTGAAATAAGCTTGTACCAGCCGCAATATGATAAATTTGTCGCAGATATACAGTCCAAATTTCACTTAAGCGATGTGAATAGGAAGGTCAATTTTTGATAGAATACTTTGATTTTTTTCGTCAGTAAATTTTTATTTTGTAAATATTAATATTCAGTTTGTTTAGAAAAATTAGATAATTTACCATTTTTTCTTGTTACCGAAAATAAATATGTAAACATATACATTACGTTAATTTAGCACTGCCATTGGTAGACCGCCTTGGATTTTTTCAGTGTGGAGTAGACAACGGATCCCAAAAGTTTGGCCACCCTAGATATAGAAATATTATAGAGTAGTGCCAAATTACAATGATATTATTGTGTTGTTCGAAATATTATTTCGTTTTATATGAAAATGAAAAACATAACGATTAAATGTTTTATTGAATTGTATATTGTCATTTCTAGTCCAATACCTTTTACCATCTTTCTGGTCGTATCATGATTTCATACTCATAAAATGGTTGGTTTTCACTAGCAGAAAACTGATTTATGTGGGGAAAACGAAATGACTTTCCGAACAATTCAATATGTGAGATATGTGTTTCTAAAGTGATGTAATCAAAACTTATATATAAATTAACACTTTTTTATACCTGAGAATCAACTGTGTACTGTTTTCTTCTTTTATTTCTGCAATTATTATTTTAATGAGAATGTGAATAATAAGAATTAAAAAAAAAATCTTGATTTTAAGAACTTCCTATAGTTCTCATTGCAATTCTTGAAAATTTGAGACTAATCTTACTTCAACCCAAAATGTGATACATTTCCACCTATTTAACTACATACAGGAACTAGAAGAGTAAGATTGTTAGTTCCGGTTAATTCATGATTCCGAGGAAAATGAAATCACATGCGTCATAAAACCCTCATGTGCCATCTGCCACTTGTAGAACACGATCCCGTGATAAATACCTGACTCTTCGACGGTTTCTTTCTCATCCCTGGATCTACTTTCGGCTCTTTCACTTGCGTCACTCCCTCCTCAAGCACACAAAATACTTCCGGTCACTTTTGACCGGAAGTATCTACTACTGCACTCTCTTTCCGACAGCGACATTTGCTTCCAACTCTCTCGCTTAATGACTGACAAACCAGGCAGTTTGTTCAGTGTGAGAGAGTCGAAATTTATGAGCCACATTTCCGTTGACCAGCAAAAGAAAGAATACGTCACTGGATCTGCTGTACAACAAATGAAAGGGAAAAAGTCACGCTTTTAAGCTTAGTACCAGAGGAAATCACCAATTTTTGTATAAAACTAATATTGAGAGTGTTGTTGTAAACTTTTTACTTTCCTTGCAAATCTTTTCAATGACAAGTCTTTTCAACATATGTAGGCAAAATTAAAGTGAATTTCTAAACATTATCAAAAACTGAATTTCTAAACACTTCAAAACAGGTACTTCAAAAATGAACCATAAAATTTTTAAAAACTTTTAAAAGTTGTATTCTAATAATTAGAAAAATATTTGAATACAAACTGCTGTTTTTTGGATTAAAAAATGTACAGATTTTGTTTTTAAATTCTTTCTTCCAATAACTACTATATATTTGATAAATCACGACGGATTCTATGAGCAGAATAAAAAAAAGCTCTAGAATGAAAAAAAAAGATTCAATTCATAGAATTATAGTAAGATTGTTAAATGGCACTGCTTTTCTGATCATATCCAATATTTTTTGAAAATTTTGCAACTGACAAGCATTAGTTTGCAGATTTGGTGCGATCTTTGAAAATTGTAACAGATATTATTAAAGACACAAATACGCATTATTACTCTATAATCAAACTTAATGAAGTATAAGAAACCTCTTCTTATGACTGTGATTGAAAAAGTTTCAGTGAATTAAGGTCT
Source organism: Latrodectus geometricus (assembly GCA_026290005.1). Taxonomy (NCBI): domain Eukaryota; kingdom Metazoa; phylum Arthropoda; class Arachnida; order Araneae; family Theridiidae; genus Latrodectus; species Latrodectus geometricus. The sequence continues at coordinate 467 of JAPDSC010161819.1, read as the reverse complement.
GGTTTCTTGTATTTAATTTTTATTGCATGCATCGCATGTAGAATCTCATGTAGACATATCCACATCTAAGGTAGAGTCAAATGTAATGCGACTTCATAATAGCCCATGAAATATTGATTGAGATATTTTCAATTAAGTTTTGAAACATTTTATTGGTAATCTTTTCTCCGTAATACATCGTTTAAGTGTGAATGTTCCCTTATAAGATATGTTTTAAAATTGTAACAGATATTTCGCATGAGCCAACAAAATGTTCCAAAATCTTGCTTGATACTCTGTTAATAAAAAGTGAAAAATATTTCGCTGGAAATCTTTCATTTGCATTGCATTTCATCGCATAAGTGTGAATTTAACTCTACTATCTGAAAAAAATTTTAAGTCATCAAAATATTACGAAAGAAATCGCCTTCTTTTGTATATAGTATATTCAAATATATTACTATATATCATGCCATGTTACTGACATT
>JAPDSC010161814.1:357888-368543 GCA_026290005.1 Latrodectus geometricus | reverse complement strand
ATCTAATTGAGAGAAAATATTAAGATAAATGACATTGATGAAAAAAGATTTTAAACACTTGAAATTGAGAAGGATCTATAATTGGTTAAATTTATCGATTTTCAATAAAAAAGATTTTAAAATCAAATTATGTCTGATTTGTTAAAATTATCAAAAGAGTTAATATGAGATAGTGTTGTGTATTTACGAAGGTTGATTTAAAAAGATATTTCTATATATCTTTAAAAGCATCTGGCAGTTGGTTTTGCATTCGTATTCCAAAATGAGGAAAACATGATGGACGGGCTTTGAAGAGGCATTTATTATTGCTATTTAGTGATTTCTCTCGTAATGGATGTTTGTTATTGGATAAAATCCAAAAGTAATAAGAAAGAAACAATTTCTCCCTTCTGCATATAGACTAAGAATAGGAGATGTACGGAATGCTTCTAAACTCAAACTCAAGGCCTGATGATGAATATAATTAAGACGTTTTAGATAAGAGAGTCGAGCAGTGCCATATACCAAACTTCTATAATCTATCATATGTCGGGTGAAACTCCGATAAATGCGAAACAAATATGAACAGTCTGCTCCCCAAGATATATTGGATAGAGTTCTCAAAATATTAAAAGATCGAAGACACCTTTTCCGCAAGCTGATTATGTGCGGAAGGAAAGTCAAACGTTAATCAAACACAAATTTATATTCATCTTGAAGGTAGATGGGAATACGAGTCAGAACCAATTCTGAGTCATAATGAAGAGATAGTCTCCAAATGTGCATGCCAACTGTTTTTTGAGTAGAAATGGTAAACCCACTTGGTTTTGACCATTCAGCAATATTGTTAATAGCTGTTAGGAATTGTCTCTCAACGAGATTCATATATGTGTGTGTCTGAGGTGTTCAGCTTTTGGCCGTGGTCTTTTATAAGCAAAATTAAACAACCTAAATTTAGACTAAAATGTCTGTTTCACTAAATAATTTCATGAGTGAAGGGGCAAAGCACTCCCAGTACTAATTCACATGGTAGTATGAAACATGGTAAAATAAGTGAATAAAATTATGAATGAAAAACACGATAAGCAAAATATGTACAATGAAGGATGGTAATCTAAAGCAAGATGGAGAACGTAAACAAAACATGGTTCATCTACGGGGGAGCCCGAGAGAGGATGCCATGATAGGAGACATGAGTTCGTTTGTTTACATTTTTAAAGGTCGATTAAGTACATTGTCAAGAAAAGTAAAAATAGGAAAAAATTATATACAGAAGATAATCCATCATTAAGGACTTTCTAATTGATTACAAAAGGGATAGCATGAATGTAAACAAAGAATTAATTTGTGAGGAGGTCTTTGGTGATCCTAGTAGATGGCGCCATGGTAGTAGTCATAATTTTTGCTTATGAATTCATTTGTGTACATTTTTCTTAAAGCCGGTTGATGGAGAGAGACGTTGGACTGATCTGGGCCTATGGAAATTTTTAATGTCGTACGGGTCATAATTGTCGAAATTTTGAATTTCAATATTATTTATTTCATAGAGTTTGTTGTAAAATTTAAAAAGAGCGTTTTTATGTAATTTGTTATTAGGGTGGGCCTGAAATAATGTTCAGCTTTACTAATTAAGCAGAGAATTTTATTTTGCTGTTGTTCGAGTATTTGTAGATTAGTGATACAAGCACCTCCCCAGATTTGGGAGGTGTGGGTAATGATTGGTCTCAGGATCGAGGTATATATTAACAGCTTATTTTTCATTGATAATCGAGAATTATGACACGTTAGAGGGAAAAGAGCTGAGCACTGATGATCTTAATCTCATGTTCTGAATATGGGTTTTCCAGGAGAGCCTTTTATCATTTGTAACACCCAGATATTTCACATTATTATTGTATATCGGTTCCCAGGATTTGGATATTAGGGCAGTTGTTCCTTTTCCTGGTAAAGAGCAACTGGCGTGTATTTTTGAAACATTAATTTTGATCATTCAGTTGGTGAGCCAATTTTCGATTTGTGCAAGAGGCAAATTTAAGTTATCGCTTATAGTTTCGTGGTTCGAGTCCGAGGATAAAATGGCGGTGTCATCCGCAAAGAGGGAGATGATGTTTTTGTCATGGTGTGGTATGTTATTTATGTAGATGTTAAATAAAAATGATCCCAGCAGGGATCCTTGAGAGACGCCTGTACAAATGGGTTTTTTAAAAGAATGGGAGTTTTTGATTCTAATGAAAAAATATGTTTTTGTGAGGTAGGATGTATGAGTTTGGTATGGTGAGGGGGGATTATACTTAATTAATTTAAAGATGAGTCCCTCATGCCAAACTTTATCGAACGCTTTTTCTGTCTAAAAAGACTCCTCCAGTTGATTTCTTAAGTTGAATATTTTTGGAAATGATTTCCACAGTTCGAAGCAGCTGGTGCGTTATAGAAAGTTTTTTCCTAAATCCAAATTGTTGAGGAACGATGATGGAATTTTTTATTTTCAAATTTATTAAGTTGGTTTAGGATAATTTTCTCCGCTACTTTCGCCAGAGTGGGTAGAAAGGAGATTGGCCTATAGCCTGCTGTTGATTTAGGACTTTTTCCTTATTTTTTTGATTGGAACAATAACTGCGACCTTCCAGAGGGGGGGGGGGATTGGAATAATGAATAATATCGTTAATTATGGTAGTTCAGAGGCTCACAGCAATAACCGGGAGTTGTTTAAGAATTTTATTAGTAATATTGTCGTATCCAGGGCTCATTTTGGGTTTGAGATTTTTGATTATTTTTTCTACCAGCAGTGGTAGTGGGTTTGAAATTGGGTTGCGGGTTTGTTGCCTGAGAGGAATAGATAATATTGATTTTATTTGAGACGTCACTAATAATATCCGGGTTACTGATGTTATTAGAACTGAATTGCTGCTGGAAATTGATGGCTTGGAGTTCTGCTTTTTGGTCATCGGAGAATGCTAAATTGACCCCATCAATGATGGTAGGAATGGTCTGTTTGATCTTTTTGTATTTATTTGTGGCTCTCCAGATAGAACCGTCTTCAGCATTGAGATTAGTAATATAATTGTGCCATGATTTATTATTATGGGTCGCGATTTCAATAGTTATTATTTTTTGAAGTCTATTAATTCTGGTTTTAGTGGATGGGATTTTATAACGATTATATTCTTTTCTAAATCTATTTCTTTCTTTAATTAATTTAATAATTTTGTCTGAAAGATAGCTGGGTGCTGCACCACTTTTATAATATTGGCTATGGTCAGTGGTGGAATTAATGGTTTTGGTGAGGAGATTGATCTTTTAGTTAATTTCTTCAAGGCAGTTGGCCTGATTGATTTCTGAAAAGGGAATGAGGTTATTAGTTTTATTTCTAAATTTTTGCAAGTTTGTATGGAGTTTGAGTTCACAGATGGTATTTGTGCGTGGTTTTTGACAATAATATGCAATAACTGGGAAATGATCAAATGGCAGATCTTCAATCGTTTGAATATCAGTTGGAGGGGGGAGTTTCCTAGATGAGAAAAGATCAATAAAGTTGGCATGAGTTCGTCCGTAGTGGGTGCGGTGGGAGGGGGGAGGAGGTACATAGTAAAGTCATAGTTTGAGATGAAGTTGTTAATCTGCTTGCCAATATATTTGCCATATGCACAGTTCAAATTTCTGTCCTTGGCATATAAGTTTCCGGCTAAAATTATTTCATAATTAGCAACCACTAAGTTTTCGAGGTCCATGGTAACTAGGTGACTGCCATTGGGTGGAATGTAAATAGAAGCAATTGCTATATTGGTGTTGTCTGGCATGTGAACTTTGACAATGGTCGCTTCAATAAAATAAAGTCTGGGAGTGGGTGCTTGGGAATGGTTGAGTTTCCTTCTAATGATGATAGCAGCCCCCCCCCCCTAGCTTCACCGTACACGTGATCGTTTCTGTAGATGTCATAATTTGAGATTGAAAATTTGATATGTCTGGTCAGGTGAGTTTCTTGGAGAAGAATAATTTCGGGATTGTTGGCTGTGATAAATGTTTTGAGTTCGGTTTGCTTTTTAGGGATGTCATTCGCGTTCCAGTACATCAGCTTTAAGTTGGCAATATTTTTAATCATCATTAGAAGTATCGTCAACACTAAGGGCTTTGAATAATATATGCATCTTGTCGGTTGGATGTTATACTCTTTCCATAAGTGGCACAGTCTTAAGTAAGGTGGAAAAAGCTTTAAAAATGATGCTGATTTCTTTTAGAAGCTTCATGATATCATGGAAATTATCGATACTTTCCTTGGGAGTGCTTGAGGGTGTTCCATGAGGTTGTGTAGATGCTGCGCTTTGTGCAATTATTTTTGCATAGGATATGCCAGGTCTGGCGTAGTTTGTGTTGGGAGCTGGGTTGCTTCTAATTAATTGTTTTTTTAGTTTTATTTACAGGATTAGCAGGGCAGCCATCATACGTAGCCGTATGATTCTGCCCGCGGCACTTGGTGGTGTCTATTTTTTTATGTGGGCATTTCCTACACATGTGTTATTCTGCACATTTTACGCATTTTGGTTTAAGGAAGCAATTTGCTGAATTATGGTGGAAAGATTGGCAATTAAAACATTGAATGGGTTTTTTATTTATGTATTTTTCTGTTCGTATAATAAGATGTAATAGTTCTGTTAGTTAAATTTTAAGGGCCACAGAATTAGATGTTAATGTGATTAAAAAGCATGATAAGGGCTCACATTTTCGCTGTTTTCTCATGACTACTACGCTTATTACATCAAACCCTCTTAATTCTAGTTCATGCCAAATGAAGTCAGTTGGTGTAAAATGGGGGATGCCTTTAATTACAGCCTTGATTGGCTTGTCAATTGTTTGCCTAAGGATGAGACATTCAGTTCCACTATCAGTGAGAAATTTGGTTATCTGACGGTGAGTTTCAGGTGAAGAGGGTATATCCTTGAGGTATAATATTCCCCTCTTAATTTGGCAGTTATGTTTTTATCAAATTTTAGTTTAAGGTTTTGAATTAGATCATTGAAGTTGCTCTCAAATTTAACCAGGATAGGGAAGGTTGTGTTTTTTGAGCTAGAGGGGTCAGCCACTTGGTTATTATTTGGGTAGCAGGATTGCTAATAATATTTTACTGTAGTGCATTAAATTGGTAGTTGACATTATATAGGGGTGGGAGGGGCTAGATGCCTAACGTGAGCGTACTTTCGGGGCTTTATAAAGCCTTCATCGTCTGTGTCGGATTGCATGCTCCGCTCATTGGGCATGCTGGTTACTTTTGGAACACCAGTGCTAGTACTGGGCATGTTGGGATCTACATTCATATTAACAGTAACACAAGTATCATTGATTTTACCAGATAAATTACATTGCGAAATATTATCAACATTACACGCAGATAGATTATCAACAAGTACATGGTTAATAGAATTTTGCTTATTAACATTAATATCAATTTCCGCATTATTTAAATTATTAGTTAAAACAGTTTTTGACACATTATTATTAGAAATATTAAACTCGCTGTTTGAATCCGAAAAAAAAGACTCTACCTTTTTAAAGTTTTTAGTAAAACTATGAATTTGTTCAACATTAGACAATTTTTGCTTATTTTTAAATTTTTTTTAATAGTTTGTTTACTTTTAGTCGCTAACTTAGAGACACTAGGTTTACAAAATACATTATCATCATTTACAACAACATTTTTTAAATTACTAAGAGATTGTTGATTATTAATATTTACATTATTTACAGAATTTGTTTCATCACTACCATGTAAATTACAATTGGATATAAGACAATATCCCAACTGGGAATACTTACCCCTAAGTCTTTCGCTGGAGATGAAAGCATGCTGGTATAATCCATTGTAGATTTTCCAACTAAAATCGTTAGAATAGTTTGAATCGGTTGACTCAATAGTTAGCATGAGCCTTTTTTGAGTCGATGCAACTATATCAAGAAGATCACTTGATTTGGCGAGTTCGCACAAATAATTACATCTTTGAATTTTCGTGATTGGAATGATTGGATCAATTCCAAGGTATTCGACGAGTTTAGTTACGAAACCCTTTATTCGAAGCAGATAATCAGATTCACTGTACACTGTCACACTATTATCACAATACGATTGTTGGCTCTGAGAAGGGCCTATTTGCACGTGGTTATCCTTAGGGTTAGGAGCACTGTCATACACATTAGCACTTTTTGATGAAGAATGAACACACACATCATTAATAGATAAAGCACATAACACTGTTGAATTAGCACATTGGTCTGTTAATCGAGATTCATATTTCTGGCATAACATGAAATTCGTAAGCCGTCAATATACAGATTCAGTTGCACAATTTATCGGATTACTGATAAAAGGGGATTGATAGCTTTATCAGTGAGCCGACAAAAAGTGTCACACTTAAAACAGATCCCTGATCAATTCTTTCTTTCTGACAGATGATATTAAAATAAGTGTTTCTCTGTCGTACTCTGAGAAGTCGTTGTTTTAAAAATTGTTGCATAAAAATTGATAAATGTTCTTTAAAACCAAGATCGTAGAGATTCTTTAAGATGCCTTATCTCCAGGTGCAATAATTTCTCCTGGTACATCAGGCTTTATAGATATCAGCATCAGATGTTTTTTCTTTAGAAAGGCAACACGAATATCTGTTTTTATTGTCATTAAATTATCAATTGCGGAATCCGACTTTCTAAATATATATTAATATATTTGAAAAGGATAGATATCGTCATTTTCCAGGTTGTATACAAATCGTACATTAACAATTCTTTCGAAAAGTTTGCACAGGCAGCTAGTCAAGGTTATTGGTCGGTGATTTTGTGGATCTTAACTCGTTTCTGGTATAATAATTGCCTGTTTCCAACTACCTGGAGATATACTTTCTTTCCAAACTCGTTTAAACATGTATGGAATATTCTGAAGTGAAATTTCAGAAAGATTTTGTAACATACAATAAGTTATCCCATCAGGACAAAAAATTCTTTTGTCCTGCTTTAAAATATGTTTAACAATGGATAATGAAATTCATAATTCAAGAATTATTAGATGAGTGCTTTAAAACAGTTGTTTTATCATCTGAAATCGTAAATGAAAACTTTCAGTAAGATTTTTATGTGTAAGAAAGGTCCAGTATAGTTTTTGACTGAGCAAAAAGCAAAATCTTCTGCAAAAACATTTACCATTTCTGAAGCATTATGAATTTCTTTACCATTTTTCTGCAGAAGAGAGATACGTTTCTCAGGGTATATACCACATATCTCTTGCTGAAATAGAAGAATTTATTCTGGATACAAATTTAATCCAATGCTCTCGTTCACTTTTTCGCCTCTTCTAACTTGCAGTGCTTTTAGCTCTTTGAAAAGTTATTTGATTTTTCAAAGTGGGAGATCATCAGGAGGCTTTTCTTTGGTTTCGATAAGTGTCAGAGCCATGTTTATTCCTACACGATTTCTTATTTTTCAGATAGTTTATTCCTAATTTGGGAATACTGTCGTCTGCAGCTGCAATGATGATTTTAGTATTCAAGTTTACTACTTAAATGAGATTTTCATGCTCTACAATTTCACTAGTAATTATTGCTCGTGATGTGAAATTTGTCTAAATTCGCTTTGTGAAACAAGTAGTGTGGTGGATGTTGAATATCACTGCAATCGACATTTACACGATCCAGAAAAACTGGGAAATGGTCACTATCACGTAAGTCGAATTCTACTCAAAATTAAAGTAAGGAACAAGAGATGGTGAGCAAAGTGCAAGGTTCAGGGAGTGGAAAGTTTTGTTTCGTTGATGAAAGTATATTTCTTCTCCATTGTTAAGTAGACAAAGATTGTGGGTATGAATGAATTCCTAAATTTGGCTGCCTCTCGAGTATTTACATTCTTACTACCCCACAATGTATTTTGTGATCATTAAAATCTCCAACAGTGAAAAAAGGAGCAGGTAGTTCTTGAACCAGTTTGTCAAAGTCTCTGTCGTTAATTCTAGTATTTGGTAGAAGTGGTTATTAAATTAGATGATATTATTTTAACTGCTACCGCTTGTAAATTTGTTTGCAGTGGGATTACGGATGAGGGAACATCATGGGAAACCAAAAGAGCAACTCCTCCAGATGCTCGATCAGATTCATTTTCATAATCTTTTCTAATAAGACTATGGCGTTTAATTTTTAACGTATCGCTAGCTTTTAAGTAAGTCTTTTGCAGTGCAATGCTGATCGGATGCACTTTTTGGATCAAGTCTTTTATGTAGTAAATTTTGTTGCGAGACACACGACAGTTCCATGAAATTAATGATGACATCCAGAGCAGGCTTTATTTAATTGTATGAGTTTTTTATTTTTTGCTTTTGAAATGATCTGAGAAATAGAGGATGAGTTCTTTTCTGTTACAGAAGAGGGTATGTCAATGGCTTCTTTTGTAACTTTTTTCATGAGATTTCGGTTTTCTGAATTTTGTGTATCGTCAGTCTTGAATTTATTAGAAAAAAATGGCTTAGATTTCTTTGTGCTGTTAGTAGTTGAAGGTACAGTGATGGACTTTGATGGCAAAAGTGTAGAGGATACTGGAAGATTATATTTTTCTTGTTGGATTAATGATCTTTGTAGCTTCTACTTGCAAAGCAGAAATGTAGGAGATTCAAATTTTTTGTTTTATTTTTTACTATTTGTCTTGCCTCTGAGAAAGTAATATTCTGTTTTATCTTGACTGAAATTATTTCTTTTTCTTGTATCCATATGAGACAGGATTTGGAAAATGCAGCATGCGAACCAGAACATTTACGACATTTAAAAATTTCTGAAGTACAAGCGTTAGTTTCATGTCCAGATTGTGCACATTTTCCACATATAGAATCAGTATTCCGACATGCGAGCATGACCATATCTCTGAAATTCAAAACATCTGAGAGGATTAGGAATATAGGGACGAAGTTTGCAACTTAGATAACCTGCTTTTAAGGACTTTGGTAATACTGGTATCTGAAAAGTTAAATCAACGTATTGGGTTGAATAAGTCTACCATAACGTCGATTGTTTATACGACGTGCAGCTGAAACTCCTTGATCACGAAGCTCCTCCAAAAATTTTGCTTTGGTAATATTTTTAAAGTCTCGATTAGAAAGGACACCACGGGGTTCATTTAAAATATTGAGAAATGACGTTTCGACTGTAAATGATCTCAGATTTTTCAATTGCTGATAGCTAAAGCTTGTTTCGAGTCAACTTGAACAAGAAGATCTGCAGATCGCAATTTTTTGACATTTTTTATGTCACAAAACAGAATAATGTGAGCAGTTTGTGGACTAAAAAAGGTGATATCGTATGAAAAGTATTTAGTGAACTTATTAACATTTATGACTAGTTTCAACGAGAAAATAATTAGAATATATTTCTATATGTTTAGGCTTCACGGCACGAAGCTCAACAAGGGATTGCAGCCACCGGTTCTGGACGTTACCTGCCTCAGCGCTTACCATGATGCTAGCTGACATTTATACGCTAGTAGTCACCCCCGGATGCATTCGCTTTTTGGAATACATTTTCTTCTTTAGGGTCTTATTTGTTTCCTTATTTGGAGTGTTAATATTTATTGTAATTTTATGAGAAAAAATATAATAAAGAAGAGAAAAAAAAATTAAGAGGGTATTATTCTAGCTCCTCATTAGAATGAATAAATAATGTTTCCCCTTTGAATCATACTTTTAATCAAATAAATTTATTGAAAAGAAATTATTGCCAATTTGATGTTCTTTATATTTTCAAAATAGTTTGCCTATTGTAGAGCAATTGATTTTTTCATGATCATACTATAATAATAATTATAGTAATATTGTTTGTTGGGTATATATTGCTTAGTTCTTGTTAAAATAAAAGATATAATTTATTAATGTTTCAAGGTCAAGAATTGAAAAGGGTATGAATGACTCTTCCTGCTATTTTCCACCCTTTACGCTAAGTCCAAGGATGTGATACTTTTGCTTGATCCCCTGCAGACTAGCCACAAATGTAGCTACGTACCAGTCGATTGATACACTGAAGATCACAGTGTACCACCCTTCCAAAGAGTTGCCACGCAAGGCCAATACATGGGGATTTCGACTGTTCATGAGTAGCTAAAAGCATGGTCAAAATTTTTCATATGCAAAGCTGGAAACTCATCAAATTCTGCAAAATATTCTAGAGCTGTTATATAATTTCCACTATTGAAAACAAGAGTTCATCACAGTCACAAAATGCAAGATTAGTTTTAACCAAAAAGTATATGTATATATGTTTTGATACTACCCGCACGCCCATAGCATAGTATTTTTCATCTTAATATTGTTTTTCAACGATGACGATTTAAATTTTGATAGCCAGAAATTTAAATAGAATGCTTATGATATGTAGATTTTTTTGTGTTCTCATAGTTGCATTACTCTAGTTTGAATATTCTTCTGTAAGAATTGTTAGTTTGACTGAAAATATCTAACGAACATAAAAGTAAGTTTCTTTACAATTTGGACTGCACATTAACTACCCTCAACTTTTTCATCATTTACTTCATTATATTTTTTGTGATTAACTTACAATTTTTCTACCTTCTTATATTTTCAGCGGAGTGTATAAATGAAATATATGGTGGTGATTTTTTAAGAAAATAACGTATCATGTTTGCTCATACGAGTATATATATAA
>JAPDSC010161814.1:325946-349273 GCA_026290005.1 Latrodectus geometricus | reverse complement strand
ACAGATTTGAAATAGACACATTGGTAGATGACAAGCATATATCATCTTTTAAAACAATGCCAAAAATTCAAAAAACATCTAAATAAAATGTTTATTTTATGAAATTTTATAATATGCAGTATATATTTTGGAATATTTACCAAAAAAATAATTGCCGATTGTATGGCATTGCACAGATGCCTTTCCTTTTTTAATTAAAAAAGGCCCTTGTGTATAATACACCACTGGATTAAATACAGGAAAATATGGGTGTGTTTTTAACTTTAAATTCAGCTAATTTCTGAAATGAGGCTAACTTTTGACTAGTAATGGATTTCCTGAATTCACATAGTAACACAACCAATTTAATCATGATAGCCTATCAACATAGCTTGTTGATAGTTATAAAGGAATGCCAAATAGCCCAGATAAATCTTCATCTTTCTAAATATATGCTAATATTACTTTCACACTACATCATTTGTGAGAAAATATCACACAACCAGAAATTCATAAAATAATGTTAAAAGTTTAAAATATTTAACTACCTAAATAAAATGTTCTAATTTCAGTATAAGAAAACTCTGCATGGAAAGTGAAAGAAGAGTTTTCTAAATACATTAATTTTTTTCCAATATTTTGGAAACAATATTCATGCATTTTTATATTAGTTATATATCAACTGAGGAATTGGTAATTCTAATGACATAAAATAAAGCACAGGTAAAAAAACATTAATTTCCAAGATAGTTTATTAGTTAAAGAAATGAAATTGCTCTTGAAGAGTTTTCTAAAATTAAACATTAAGAATTACAAGAAAAAAGTAGTTTAACAGATCAAAATGTAATGACATAATTGTTGTATGATTGTGTGTGTGGTTGTTTTTTATAACATTTACTAACTCTTTTGGTGATAGATGAAAAAATTGAATAGTCATTGTAAACACAAACATTTGTATAGTTACAACAAATGTTTAAAGCATCAAATTAATTATATAAAATATTTTTTTCAAAGAAAGCATAATTTCACTAATTCTGAAAAATAACTTTAAAATAATTATCTTTTAGATAATTATTTTAATCATACATCTATTTTTGAATTTGAAATTTATACATAATTTTTGAGGAAGGAAATTTTAAATGTTAAAATGGTAATTTAAAGGTTTAGAATTAAATAAAAGCTGGAAAGATTTCTTTATTTTAAATATCAATGATTGTGACAAAAGTATCCCAGAAAAGTTATTTTTAAAACTTGAAAATTACAACTTTAAAATAAACACCTTATATTAAACATTTTCTTAAAACAAAATCATTTGTCACAATTGCTTCTGAACCCATTTGCGAGATGTTACTCCCAATTAAGAGCTGTTTAATAGCATTGTACATTCTTTTAGCTATTTAGTAAATAATTAAACATTTTTTCTCTAAGTATATTCAGATTTTTAATAAAATTTTTTAAATTATATAGATAACAGAAAAACTAATTATTGCCTTAAGAAATAATGTATAATATTTAAAATATTTAAGTCATTAAAAAATATAGAAATAAATGTAATGCAAATTGAATTTTCCCTCATCCATGAATTGATAATAAAATATTAATGATTGTGACTTTGAGATAATATGTAAATTGTCTTTACTAAAAAATATTAGGAGCATTAACGATAGATAAAAAAAGAGACATAATATTTTTTGTTCATTAAAATTATATTAAAAGAAATAATGTTTTACAATATAAAGAAATGATTTTGGATTATATAACTCTATGACCATTGACAAAAATGTTGGGATTTCAATGTATATGCAAATACCTATATATTTGATCATATAATAGATTATTTAAGGGGAAAAAATTTATATGGAAAACATGAAATAGAATGATTTTATTTATTTATGCATTTTTATTGTATAACTAAAATGGTAATAATTATATTACAATATTCTTGCACTTTTAGTTTATTTAGATTTTGTATTGAAATAAATATAAGTAATAATGACATAATTTTTATAAAGAGAAATTAAAGACATTGTTATATTTTGTTTTTAAATTTTATTAAAATATTTTTACTGATTCTAACATGTCTGCTGAACCCAATTTTTGAATGCTGCCTTCCCTTATGAATGAAAATTAAGTCTGTACATGCATGCACATTAAAAAGTGCATACCTGTGTGTGAACATAGAAATATTAAATTAATTCAAGAAATATGAAATGAAAGATAACATTACTTACTAGAAAACAAAGATGTAATATTAATGTTTAATGCATAAAATTAACACTTATATGTAATTACTTCACTTGTGAATTAAAAAAAAATTTGCAAGTAAAAATTTAATAATTAAATATCTATATATTTATATTAGTGTGAAAGACCAAAATTAGAAAATGTTGACATTGACTAGTGAATGTCAACATAATCAAATAAGCCAGTCATTACATTCTTGAACATTTGGACCCTCACCAGTGTATGTTGACAATCACAGATATGCTAGGGTGGAGGTCGAAAAGAGAAAAGCCGAGGTAAACAAAAAGCCGACTGGCTGTCTCAAGCAAATCCCTTATTCTAGCCAAATCAGCTAGTTTTTTTTTCAAGGTTTAATAGTGCAATTTTTTCTTAATTTTTTTTTCGATACACTAATTTATACTGAATGGATATTGCAATGAATCATGATCTTTTTCTTGAAAAATTAAGTGATTTAACTGCAGCTAAACAAGAAGACAATTGGTTTTATTTTTCTCAGGAAAAGTACTCTAAAATAGTTTCTAAAATTTTTTTTGCTAAAACTAAGTGCAACACACCTTTGGATTACAGACAATCAAAACGTTTTGACACTTTAAAAACTAATGATGAAGAGTAATCAATTGTACCATAAAAACCAGGAAAAATGAATATACAATTATGCTACCAAGGAGGAATCGTTCAGTAAGCTTAAAGAGCTTCAAATTAAATTAGAAAATATTGGATATGAAGTTATTATATTGTATATAAATTTATGCAAACAGTGTCAAATAAAACACAGTACACTGAAGAAAGGTAATGTTATGAAAACAATGGTCAGTTTTGAGTTAAACTCAAGATGTCAATTTGATCTGATAGATCTGTAGTCAAACAAAGATAGTGAATATAAATTTATAATAGTGTATCAAGACCATTTAATTAAATTTGTCCAGTTAAGGCCATTGAAAACTAAGAGAGCTGAAGAAATAGTGTATCACATTCATTTCAATATTTTTAACATTTGGTGTTTAAGCAATATTGGAATCAGATAATAATAGAGAATTCATAAACCAAGTCATATCTGAAATATGCATTAAGTGAAAAAAGGTAATGATAGGTCATTCAAAGCCTCATCATTGTTAAACACCAGGTTAAGTTGAAATGGCCAAACAGGATATACAAAGTATGCTACTGCATAGATGAATGGTATTGATATAAATAAATGGTTAGATGGTTTACTTATTCAATTTGCAAAGAACATTACATTCCAAAAGGAATATGCCATAACTTCATAAGAAGTCATGTTTGTGGTTAAAGCAAAAAGAGGCATAGCATTGTCTTTTTTGCCTAGTGAACATATAGCAAATATTGAAGCTGAAGAACAATTTGAAGAAATTGTTAATACTTCTGAAAAAAATATGAGAGGTGGTCATACAGAAAATCATATTCAAAGAAAAATACTGAAAAAGACCAGAAATCTACCACATTAAGTTTTGACTGAAAAACATAAGTAAATTTCCATAAAAAGATATGCTGTAAAAGTGAATCTTCAACTGCAAGCAACAAAAAACTTATGAACCACGTAAAAACAGCTTCCTCCAACTGAAATTGGTGATACTACAAGAATATAAATTCCGATGTCAACAGTAGCGATATAGACAGCTGAAATGTAATCATAGTAATTGGAACAGAAGACTGACTTCTAGAAACTGGAAATTAAAAATAGTACCCTCTAGATACGAGAAGCAGTTGCAGCTAATTGGAGAAAGAGAGTGCAAGGCTGCACACACTGTCTTTGAAAAAGAGTGTTTCACAAATAAATGCAGTTGTAAAAGCACAAGACTCTTATGCAATTCAAAGTGCCATAATATTTTAGGCTGTTGTAATAAATACAAACAAGATTATATAACTAAGTAAATTTTTTATTACTATTATCATCTTTTCTCATTTAAAATATCCTGTTTGTTTTAAATTCTTGGTCACTTCTCTCAGAGAAAAAGTTACCTCACTTTTATTGCGAATGAAATTTGGAAAAGAAAATCTCTGACACATTCCTTATTAGTGTATGCTGAAAGTTGATATTTACCAGTGTAAGCCAGAAACGAAGATATTTAGGACTTACATCAAGCAATTATGTAAATGTTCGCTTAGTGTAAATCCGAAATTCCTTAGATATTGGTATTTCATTGTAACATATACAAGATGTCCCATAAATATTCTCCCAAAATCCATAATGTTTAAATCAGAGGAGCATGGTTTCCAAGGAATCGCCGACCATGACTAACCCAGCAGTGACCAAACACTTGATTCAAATGTTAAATAAATATCTGACGATCTAGCGCTTTTCTGTCAACAAATCTGTAAATTAGGTGCACATTTGCCAGCACCATCTTCATAAAACATTCCATACTCCTCTGCGGCCGATCATAGCTCAAATAACTGTAGGATTGCAGGTTGGCTTCCTTATATGCTACTGTGAACAGTGCCACCTAGTGCTGAATGAAGGTGTTTCAAACCACAGGGTGATATGCAAATCTGAATCCTTTGTGATGTTCCCTACTTCCATTTAAAGTTTGTCCCAGTATTTATAAGACACCCTGTGTGTGTACGTATGTATACATATATATTTCAAATTAAGCATTAAAAATATTATAGCTAAATTGACTTAAATGAATGAAATAACTTAAAAAGAAAAATAACATAATGAATATATCTATAACATAATGAACTTGGTTGAAAAAATGTATACTTTATTTTTTATATATTCTTTATACGTGCTTTCTACACATTAAAAATCTCTCTAGCTTATTTTATTTCTTCAGTATAAACACTATAGAAGTCCAAAAGTAAGGTACCTGTGTTTGTTTGTTTGTTTGTTTTGTTGGGTTTTATGGCACAAGGTCCAAAAGAGGACATGCTGCGCCAAGACTAAAATTTTTATTTCCTTTTTTTTATTTAGATATAGTTTTTAAAAAACCCAAACAACATTAAAATATATTAAAAAACAAAAATCCGTGTATATATTAGTCTAAAAATTTGTATCTAAAAGTGTATATATAAAATCTAAAAGTGTAAATATATTTACAATGCTAAAATGTAAAACATTAGATAAAATGTAAAAAACCTATTGCCCTTAAAAAGGCAAATAGATTTCTGTGGGGTGGTTCCCCTAACAAATCAAATAAAGTGATAAAATGAGTTTTAAAATAAAGTAAACGTTCCTTGTTAAAATCTTTACATGAAATTAAAATATGATTAATAGTATATGGTTCATCACACGTTTCACACCATGGATTTAGTTCACTCAGAAACAAGTGCCTGTGTGTGAAACGTGTGTGTCCTATACGAAGGCGGGTCAGGCGGACATCCGCACTTCGCAAAGGTAAAACCGATAATGTGGTGAGATATGGAAAAATCGCACACAATTTATTGGTGACCTGCATGCTCCAAAGTTCCTGGAAGAGAACATTAACTAACTTTTTCACACCCTTACTCACATCTAAAAGAGGGACAGATGATTGAATTATAGGTGACCCAGCTTTAGCAGCTGCGTCAGCCTTTTCATTTCCCTCAAGACCTACGTGACTTGGGATCCAACAGAACATTATTTCATAGCCCTTGCCAGCAAGGGAATCCAATGCCTGGAAAATCTTGGACACAATTGGATGACAGTAAATATTTAAATTCTCCAACGCTTCTAAAACACTCAAGCTGTCAGTATACACGCAAAACTTTTTGGAATTTACAACATTCACGAGCTGAAGTGCCTCAGAAATCGCAGTCGCTTCAGCAGTGAAGATGGAACAGGAAGCATGAAGGCTGTAACTATAAGAGATATCATTAATAAATACACCGCAGCCGACATGTCCTGCTGTTTTTGATCCATCCGTGAATATTGGCGTGTACGAAGAATACTGACAGCGATGTGATGAATAGAGCTGTTGGAAAATTGTAGAACTTGTGTCCAATTTTCTAAAACAGGCAAATGAATTAACAATATTTATCTGTGGATCATACCAAGGTGGATGTGATAATATATCCGTTTTAATGAAACGGACATCACATAGGTCTGACAAAAGTAAATAAGATTTTGTACGAGTGAGGAAGGGTGGAATGCTAAAGGGTCTAGCATCATATAGTCTACTTAGACCAGGAACAGAAGCAAATGAATGCAATGGATGTTGAGGGTCAGACATAATTTTAGCGTAATAATTGAGAGACTGCTGCATTCGTCTCAGGTCTAAAGGCAGTTGTTGGCAAATTGCATAAAGACTCTGGACGGGTGATGTGCGGAATGCGCCTGAACAGATTCTCAAAGCAGAGTGATGCACAGTGTCCAGTCTGCGTAAAACAGAAGATCTAGCCGATCCATACACCACACACCCGTAGTCAATACGAGATAAAATTAATGCTTGATAAATTCGAAGGAGTGATGAGCGATCAGCACCCCAAGATGTGTTCGAAAGAACCTTGAGGATATTAAGTGACTGCTCGCATTTCCTCCGCAGCTGCAAAGCATGCGGAAGAAATGTCAACTTTCGATCGAATATCACTCCGAGAAATTTTATCTCACTGACCACGGGAATAGGTGTGCTATTAATGTATATTGTAGGATCTTGGTGTAAGCTAGTCTTTTTGCAGAAATGGACACATTTACTCTTGTTAGGAGACAGTGTATGGCCATTCTCAGCACACCATGCAGCTAGTTTATTAATAGTTGTTTGTAGCTGTCTCTCAATTAATCGCATGTTTGACCCTTGACAGGAAATTTGCAGGTCATCAACATAAAGTGTGCCATAAACAGGAGATTAAATTTGATGCAGAATGGTGCTTATGAACAAATTAAAAAGAGTGACACTTAAAATTGAGCCTTGGGGAACACCCTCGGCTTGATTAAAAGTATTGGACAAAAGGTGTCCAATACGAACTTTAAAAACTCGGGAGCGTAAGAAATTCTGAAGGAATATCGGAAGACTACCCCGAAAGCCAAAATCATATAATTTACGGAGAATACCATATCGCCACGTACGGTCGTATGCCTTCTCGATGTCGAAGAAGATGGAAACCAGATGGTTTCTCCGCACGAATGCGTTGCGGATTTGGGCTTCCAAATAAGTTATGTTATCTAGAGTGGATCTCCCTTTACGGAAGCCACTCTGATTTACATGTATACATTTATTTTCTTCTAAGACATGTACGAGACGGGCGTTGACCATACGTTCGAGAGTCTTACAAAGGCAACTCGTCAGAGCTATAGGTCGGTAATTTGAAGGTTCTGAAGGATCCTTACCAGGCTTAAGGACCGGAATTACTATTGCTTCGCACCAGAGTGTTGAAAATTCATTTTCAGTCCAGATCCTATTGAACAAATGCAATAAGTTCAATAGGGAGTCTGGACTTAAATGTCGAAGCATTTGATAGCTAATTCCATCAGGTCCTGGACTGGTATTATTGGCCTGCTGTAAAGCTTTCTTCAATTCTAACATTCGAAATTCGCAGTTGTAGGGTAAGGCTTGTCCATGGTTGAAATGAATTGGTCTTTGCTCAGCATGACTCTTAATCCTTAAAAACGAAGGACTATAAGAGTCAGTGCTTGAGACACTAGCAAAACTTTCACCAAGGACGTTAGCTATTTCCTTCGGAGAAGAATGTATAGCAGCTCTGGTTTTTAAAATGGGAATGGGAAATTCCCTGTAAATTCCATTGGCTGCTTTTACTCTTCTCCACAACTGCTTACTGGATGTTGAAGATGTTATCGAAGAAACATAGCAGGACCAGGATTCCTTCTTACTTCTACGACGAGCTCTACGAGCTAATGCTTTTGCTCTCTTGAAGGCAATAAGATTCTCCGTTGTGGGGTATCTCCTAAACAACCCCCATAACTTCCCCTGTCTCTTGTAAGTTATTTGACATTCTTTATTCCACCATGGTTTACACCGCCTGTGTGTTTTGGAGGAACTTTTAGGGATTGCAGTATCAGCTGCACATATAATTGTCTCAGTGACCTTTTGAACGGCCTCATTTATATTTTGGATCATGACCATTGTAGAATCAACAACTGCCAAATGTGTAAACAGCGTCCAATCTGCCCGACTGTACACGTAAGTAGGTACACGTTGCTGCACACTACTACCTCCAGTCTGGGAGATGACGAGTGGGAAATGATCGCTGTTATAGAGATCGTTCCCCACTGTTAAATTCAACAATGGCAGAAGTGAAGGAGAACAAATGGCCAGATCAAGCGAGTGAAATGTTCTTGTGGGTGTGTGGAAATATGTTTTCTCGTCGGTATTTATCAGACAGAGACAGTTATCAGAAATAAACTGCTCTATCTGACGACCGCGAGAATTAATATCAACACTTCCCCACAAAGTATTATGGCCATTGAAGTCACCGAGTAACAAAAATGGACTGGGCAGCTGATCAACTAAATCATCAAGTTCCTCTTGGCGGATGACATCATGTGGTGGCAAATACAAACTACAGACTGTAATCAAGCATGATGTGTGAATTCTCACAGCTACAGCCTGTAGTGTAGTGTTTAATGGATGGACAGTGCTGGGAAAATCATTAGATGTTAGTATACAAACACCTCCAGACACTGCGCCATCGTCACCACAGTCTTTTCTTAAGCATTGAAACCCACGCACATTGATGTTATTTGTAGACTTCAGGAATGTCTCCTGAAGTGCAATGCATGCGGGGTTATACGCTGATGTAATAGACTTGATATCATCAAGATGGGAACGCAAACCATGGCAGTTCCACGAAACAAAGGAAGTTATTGTTTAGTTTTAGAAGCTCCTCTCCTGGAGCTGGAAGGCGAGTCATCTATCCATTCCTCGAACGACATATCATCATCCGAGGGATGTAGAGATACCGCATCAGCTTCCAGGGACAAGGCTTTGCGGGTGGATATTGAGGGTCTTATAGAGCCCTTTTTAGCAGATTTTAGTTTGTATGCCTTGGTAGATTTAGATTTGTAAGTGGGAGCTTTTTTAGAAATAGGAGATAATTTAGATTTTGGCTTTTCTGTTGATGTAATGGGTAATCTAATGAGGGGAATAGTACTGGAATCAGTTTGAGTACCACTGGATCTGGTGACTTTTTTTAGCCACGGTTGCATAGCTAACTCCAGACTTTGGCGTACGAGATGTGACTATACGTCTAGCCTCAGGGTACGATATTTTATTTGTTATCTTCAAAGTTGTGATCTTCTTTTCCAGAACCCATATTGGACAATTTCGAGAATAGGAGGGGTGGTCATCTTTGCAGTTGACACACGCCTCCTTTGCAGTACAATTTGTACTCTCGTGGCCAACTACTGCGCATCGTGCGCATGTAGGTTTGGACCTACAAGAGTTTTTCGAATGTCCAAAATGTTGGCACTGGAAGCAACGTAAGGGATTCGGAATATAAGGCCTGACGGGAAGATGCATATATGCAACTTTGACATGTTCCGGAAGGTCTGGCGTGGCATATGTCAGAATGAGATGTTTCGTATCAATGTACTTTCCATCTCTTCTGACAGTTATGCGCTTAACGCCGCAGACCTTCTGATCCTTTAGATTTTCTAGGATCTCTTCCGCAGGCGTATTCAATAAATCCCTTGCTGAGATCACTCCTTGACAGAAATTCAAGTTCCGATGAGGCGACACAGTCACTTCAATATTCGCCAACAGTCTCATATTGGAGATGATAGTAGACTGAGTTGCTGATGCAACCTCAACCAGTAGTTCACCCGATCGCAGTTTTTTTATATTCCGTACTTCCCCTACTGTACCCGATATTCCTTTATGGATTAGAAAAGAGGAAACATTCTCAAAATTTCCCTCTTTTCTTGATATTATAAAAAATTTAACATTGCTATGATCCAATAGGTGCTCCCGAGGGAGAAAAGAATGGTTTTTAGTCTCCATGAATTTTATTTAAAATTTCAGGACCTGACCGCACCACCCACCACCGAGTCCAACAAGGGGGTGCAGACCAGCTGCACCAGTGCTAGCCAAGTCCCATACGCTCACAGTACATCCCTGTGATGGCCTCCACCCTTAACGAGTCATCCAGCAGATGTACCGATCGCTTGATCCATAAAGCCAATTGATGTGCTGAGGACCACAACACACCTCCCGTTTACCTGAAGCAGAGGCCAAAGTAATGTGTTGGTCTCTGGGGGCCTCAATTACCAGGACCCTCCTTTCCAGGGACACGGGTCTCCACGCACGGCAAACACGTGGGTGATTTAGTCCCCAAGAGTAGCTAATAGCAACAGAGCGGCGAAAGCTGCTCAAGGGGAGCCCTCAACCTCGTAAGAGGCAACCACAATGAGGGAGAAAATGAAGAAAAAGCAGAAGAGAGAGGAGAGAAGAAAATAAAGAAGAGGACAGATCACTGGGGTACCTCGGGATTGTGACACCCGTGTTTACTTAAAGAAAGTAAACCCCCTGAGGGGTGTAAGGTACCTGTGATCAAAGTTTGCATGTAGCCAAGCAGATAAATTGATTTAATAAAATCTTTAAATTTTATTCTTTTTAATTGGAAAATAACTTTAACTATTTTGAATAATTCTCTTCACTACTTTAAAACTGATGCAATATATATATATATATATATATAAATATATATATATTTTAATGCATTTAATATAAATAATATATAATTCAGTTAAAATAAACTACTAAATATAAAAAATGCACAAAAATTCATACACACCAATATTGTGATCTTTGCAATGTAATCGGCATTCCTTCAGTTTTACAAACTTTTGATTACAAAGAGAACAACTATATTTCGTAATCTTCTCAACAGTAGACTTAGTCTTAAAATTTTTTTCTAGAAGAAAATTAAGATAAATAACAAAACATATATGTGAATGCCAATTGATATTGAAAACACAGATATTAATCAAAAAGCAATGTAAACATGTATGAGCAGCCAAATTTTATTCAAGGAGGATAAAAGTATGACTAATTAAATAATTTATATTCATTAAAAATGTTTAATAACACTGAATTATAATTTACTAAAATGGAAATTATTTTCTAATAATGACTTTAAAACAATCTTTTTAATAATTCTACTAATAATGGAAATTTTGTACCCACACCAATTTTCCCAAAAAAATCATAAAATATCTAACTTTGACACTGTTTTCAAAGAAATATTAAAATAACTTTTCTTTACTCAACTATAGTTGATCAATGTTATTTACATTATTAATTGAGCTTCATTGCTGCTAGAAATTGTTATATGCAATATATTTTTAAAATATGCATGTTTCATTAATTAAAAGGAAATGATTAAAAAATCATGATTTTATTATTGATAAAGCATAATTAATAAATCAAGAATATAAAAAAAAATCACAATCACTGTCTCCGCTTCATTTCACTTACGTCGAGTATTGTTTAAAAGGTATATTTTAGAAACGGCTCAAAAATTTTACAAATATTTTATTTACATTTTATGAGTTAAATAATCACCATTCTTTGAAAATTTTTTTATTTAAGTGGAATGTTTATTTCTGGAAGAAATTGCTTACTAATCACTTCAATAATTGAGTGGAATGAATCTTTTGCGTTCACTATTTTTTCTTCATGCAAATTCTACGAAACGTAATGGCAAATATTGCCGGGCAATTTATTGATGTCGCTTATTCCTTTTTTGGTGGATCCTAATACACATTCTACGATCTGTGGATAAACACTAGTTTCTGGATTCACAAAGTTGAACTTGTGACTCACTTCGAAATAAAAGCCTGCTCTTTCCAGTTTACTGGTTTTATAAGTTTTCCAACAATTGGAGCAAATCTATTCAGAACAAAATTAGTTGTGACGACCTCTGGATTCTTACTGATAGCTACAGCTAGATGGAATAATTCAATAATTGAATCCACATTAGGGATAAAAAAAGCAACTCCATCTTACTCAAGCTAATCATTTCCCCTTTAACATGATATTTACTACCAGGGGATTCCATTCTATGTTGCACTTTTCAGTCATAAACTGGCAGACAATCTTGCTAAGAAGGCTGTATTTTTTCCCATTTCATCTATTTTCCCCCAAAAGACCCAAATTAAGCATTGACTGGTATACTATTCACTTCTGGTACAGCAACAATAAATTAGACGTATCTCTAACACTACCATGTGACAACCTCTCACCTGTTGCTACTTGAAATATTTTACATTTTCCAGGAATGAGAAACCATACTCTCTTTGTGAAAATGCCACTAACATGAGGCTTCTGTTAAACAAATCTTGGAATGTTTGGGTCTCATTTGGAAAATTTTTTTATTCTTTCCCTCTTGTCTTTTCAAAGGTAAGCAGATTCATAGATTTAGTCTAATTTCATCAAAATGGGTTAGAGGTTAGTAACAACTTAATAATACTTTTAATTTATTGTATGAATTTCTGTAAATGAAAAAATATTAGTTTTAAAATACACAAAAACTTCTTTTTCATTACATAGCATGATTTTAAAATATTTTTTTTTCTCTCCAAAAAAAAAAAAAAAAAGTAAAAGGATGAAAATGACATATGCAATTTTTAAGTCATTTTAAAAATTAAGTTCAGGTAACAAACATGCAGTTGAATGTTTAATAAATGTGCAAGTAAATAAAAATATAAGTAAGATAAATAAAAATTATGTAACACTTTCATATTTAAGCGATTTAGTAAATTACAATTTTTATTTAAGCAATTAAGTTAAATGCCCATTTAAATTTATTCGCATCTAATCTACACAATTTAGTTAAATGACAATAAAATTGAATTTAAGATATTTTAAAAACAAAAATAAGTTCAAATTTAAAATTAAATCACGATTTAAAAATTTGAATAGATACATTAAGAATAAAAATTTTTTTTCCAGATTTAAATTTCTTATAATTGTGTATTTTATTTTATTCTTATTTAAAATGTAAACATATACTTTTAAAATAGGCCAAGCTCATATTCAAAATTTTTACACAATACAGTAGTTTGCTTTGAATTTAATATACTGAAAACTTGTTCTTGCTTACAGTAAATTCAAACTTGATAAATGCAGAGAAAACACTTTTTAATTGCATAATATTTCATTTTTTCATGTAATACAATCGAGCCTTGCAAAAAGGTTAATTAAGTTCAAAGTGTCAAAAATTCATAAAAAACTTTACAATATTAATGAAAGTTTATAATTTACAGAAACCACAATAATTGAAATATAATTAAAATCAACACCAATAGTTAAAACTTAATCTGTAATCACACTATTAAAATCTATTACTAATAGTGTAAAATGGATTTATTTAAATTATCAGATATGAAAAAAAGCAAACAAATGAATTAGTTTAAAAAGAAAAATTTAAATTATTTACAAGTTCATTGTGTACTCCAGAATCACAATAAGATGTGACCAATAGTGAAAATTTGTTGATTTACGTTATAAATCAGATTACAAGTGGTCTTTAAATTTTGAAGTATTTCTAAATACATGGCAATTTAAGATCAAATGGAATTTTGACTGTAAATGATTGCTTTATGCAAATGTTTTTAAAAATTCCTATTTAGAGTGCAAATCGTATTGTGTATATTAATGATTTATTTAAATATGAAAACATTTTATTCTCAATTAAAATTTTAAAATTGAGCTTAGACTAGTTTCTTTTATTTTTCTTAAAATATTTAATACTGTCAAATCTAAGATTCACTTAATTTTTTTTTCATTAGAAGTGAATTACAAAAGTTTGGCTCCTACATAAAAAAATTCTTTTCAACTTTAAAAACAATTTTTTTATACAGAATAATTCACACTTACTCCAAAAGAAAAAAATATCAGTTTTAAAATACATAAATTTTTTTTTTTTTAATATATAGCATGATTTTTAAGGTATTTTTTTCTCTCCAAAGAAAAGTAAGAGGATGCAAATGACATATGCAATTTTTAAGTCATTTTAAAAATTAAGTTCAGGTAACAAACATGCAGTTAAATGTTTAATTTATAAACGTGCAAGTAAATAAAATATAAGTAAGTATGATAAATAAAAATTATGTAACACTTTCATATTTACTTTCATTGATCTTGCCCTTAAGATGATAATGTGCATGAATGTGTAGACCTCTAATTGTTGCAAACGTTTTTGGACAATAATCACATTTGTTAGTTTCACTCATATTCAGTCAACATAAATCAATCTTAAAATCCCTTATTTTGCTTTAACAATGGATAAAATTTCAATTACTAAAACATTTTAAATAAATTATCAGCATTTCATAAATTCACACTATAAGCTTCCAGTTCTTAAGATTAAAATAATTCTTTCAATAAGGAAATATATTTCTCAAGGAACACATGGTAATATTAATCTAATACAATGCTAATTACAGGTACAGAAACAAAGTATATATATATAGAGAGAGAACTAATTTATGAATACATTCAGAGATCCAAAGGCTTGTTTGATCACAATCACAATCACAAAGCTGTATAATTGCGCGGGAACTCGACTTCGATTCAGAATATTTATAATCAGTATTCCCAAATAACAGCTACTTCCCATGAACGTGTTTAACAGATGCATCCTCTCATCTATAAAATTTGAACCAAGTATAAAGTAATCAGTACATTGTAACGGATTCAGTTATAATATACACAAATCAGCTAGGATACGAGAACCAATGGCAGAATGAGTTCAGTATCCGGTAAAAATGAAACCATCGATATATCGATACAAAGCACGTAAAGATCACTACTTTTAGCAGCGATGTATTCCAACCAATCATAGATTGTTTATGATCAATGTTTTGACTGTGAAGATTTCCTGCAATTAATGTGATGCTTACTGCACTTAAATATTTTCGTTGATGTTGTTGTGTTTAGTCTTGACATGTACCAATTAGACGTCAGAGTTTTCAAATTAATTTTTAACTTAATTGAAGGACATTAAAATTTTTGCTGTAAATGGCATAAAATTACAAGATTTAAAATGTAGGGATAAACTGGTTACATATAATCTAAAGCAAGAAGAATTTCATATTCGTAACGAATACATTTTATATATGTGAATAAAAACAGTAACTAACATAATATGTTTATTGTGATTTCGAGTGCAATAAACAATGCATATCACTTGATTATGCTGTTTATAAATTTATCGGTAGTATCTCCGAATCGCTGCCTGATAAATTAAAGTTGACACTATGTCTGTATCCACTTGGCTTTTTGAAAAAAGGCCTCTAAAGAGACCGAGACTCGGACCACCTGACGTTTATCCCCAAGAATCTGATCAAAAAGAGGTATTTTCTGATTTTTAGGCTTTAAAAGAAGGATGGTTTTTCATTCATGTATAAATTTTTAAATGCTTATTTAACAATTTATCGAATCCAAAACAAATATTTAATCGACAAAACTGGCTTATAGAGTGCTCTATTGTTTCTGGGGTGAATCGATAAATATGAAACTTTTGAAAATATATTAAAAATCATAAGTTTTGAGTTTAAAAACACTAAGGCACATAATGAAATATTTCATATGTGGTTCTATCTTATAATTGAAGAATAATCATGTCCAAAGTGATGTGGAGCTTGTTCATTTATTCATTCTATTTATTCATCCCGTTTTCTTTAAATCTGGTATTTAAATAATTTTTCTAAAATGTTAATTAAGTGTTTTTGTTCTAATCCTTATTAGTATATTAGCTTGGATTTGTTGGCAAAAAATTACTTGTATGTACTACTTTTGTTAATTTTAAACTATGCAAATCTATATTTTATAGTAATGAAAGTTGTAGGGAAACATTTTTAATTTTTTCACTGAACTTTATCAAAACTAACATATATAATCATTGCTTAGCAATCAAGGCTGTATCCCAGTGTACGGTACGCTATTTTTATACATTTAATATAATTATACAATTAATATAATTATATAATATAAAATTATATTATTTTATAGAAATAATATAATTTTATACAATATTATATACAATTAATTAATAATTGTATATATGAGTACCGTTGTATATATGCGTATCGTACAAGGAGCGTACCGTTCACTGGGAATTAACCGCAATCAAAATCTTAAAATACAGTAGGTGCTCATTACCCATTTTTACAAACTTGTAGTGACCAACCAGTAAAATATTTCTTAAAATCCAAAGTTTGTTTAATACAAAAATAAGTTTCTCGAAATAAATAACTCAAAATAATTTTTTTATCTATAAAGTAAAAAATAATTAAAATAAAATAGTATTCATCTTATTAGAAATATATGGAAAATGAAACTCATACTTTAAAACAATTCTTATTTTCATCTAAGTAATTATTTTCTGTCTCAAAACTGAATTTTAAAAAGTACATTTTTTCATTTTTGTCTTTTATTATATTCTTAATTAATTAGTCATCTTATAAATCTTGCTTAAATATTACATTTTAATCTAAACATAAAACATCCTAAAATGAAATTTCGGTCAGCAGTAGGTTTCTTTGTTAGTTTTAAGTTATTTGGTTAGGGGTTTTCGTTGTTTTCAGTTATACTTTCATAAAGTGACTGCAAGTTATCATCATTATTTGCAAATGATCCATTTTAGAATGCTTATTTCTGCATACATCTTCCTAATTTTACTGCGTTTATATGTTACATGTTTTCTCACAGACTAATTATCGGCCAGATAGCCTGATATTTAATGTAGATTAAATGCTGAATTTCTGAAATTTGAGATGAAAAGAGAGATGTCAAGTGAATAAAAGTAACTAATTGCATAATGGTTGATTATTCAGAACCGTCAAATTGTGCCTTTCTCAAACTCAATGACCGCAATTATTAAAATCTTGAAAGATTGACATAGAAATATGAGTTTATGGATCAAAGCTCATAGGAATTCATAACTTGATGCTGTACCATATACTGTGGATTGATCTGAAAAAGATAAGAGGTCTAATGAGTGTATTAAAACAAGAGTATATACTACTATCTATCGAGGTATAGAAAGAAAATTTCAAACTCTAATATGGTCAAATTAAATGTAAAAGAAAGACATGGTATATTTTGAAAGAAAATTTCGTATCAAGTTCAAGAGCCCGACTCACTTTACTGGTAGACTAATTCTTTGATTTAAGATTTCATCCTGGTAAAAAACAATCGGAATATTTTGTAAAAGAGTTATGAAAGATCAAAACTAAGATGCTGGATTTGATGTACCTAAACTTATAGTTTGCCTTCAGTTAATTAGAAAATTGCAATCTGAATTTGAAAATCTTGCACAATTGTTGTACTGACTGGAAGATTCTATTTGAACAATGTTAAAAGGCAACTTGTTAATGACTCTGGCCAACTAGATCTAATAAAAAAGGATGAAAATTTAATTGCTATAATTAAAGATATATATATATACTTCAAGATTTGAAAAAGGTTGGAAGAATAAAGAATCTTCTTTAAACAGAAAAGAGTCTGAAGGAGTTAACAGCAAAAGTGTTAAGGACCCAAAATTTTAAAAATATTTTGAGGAGCAGTGTGGAAAATAGGACATTGTGAAACAAAATGTTTCCAGAAACAGCCAAGAAAGTCAGAGAAAATCACCTTCTTCAGAAAATTACTATAATAAAGCTTAAGCTAATTAAAATGATGAATTTAGTGTTCTAGTGTTTTTTCAAATGCATCACAAAATATTGGAAGTTGTGAGTTTCTGGTTGCTTCTGCTGAAAAATTTTACCTTAAATGTTCTATATGCACCAAGCATGTACCAAAAGTGTGTTGCATTAAATAATATGAAATCAGAATTTATTACCCTGACTGAAAATGTCAAAGATTTATGTTTGGTTTTCTAAAGTAATACTTAAATGAGTTAAACTTGTATGATAAACCATAATTTTATTATAATCAAGTAGCAATATTTTTCTCGAAAAATAATCAAGAATTTGTGAAAACAAAACGTATAGTATTAAATATCATATATTCATAAACTTTTAAATGGTGAATTATTTATACTTAAATATGTAGTTCAAAATATAATTTCATAGGTTTTTTAACAAAAGTTTTGTTAAAAGATAAATTTAAAAAATTTATTAATTGAATATATTATCAATCCAATGCTGCTGTGGGGCCAAGTGTTGAAACTCGAGTAAAAACTTTGCTTACATTGATGTAAGAGTCATTTTGTTTTGTTAATAATTACTGAATCAACCATGATGTTGCATAAAAATAACTATGTGTTTGCATTTACATCAGAGAATATATGTGGCAGATAAATCGTCAAGTCTGTCAGTGCTATTATTATCATATTTTGTCTAGTTTAAATTTTAATAAATCTTATTTCCCTTGCCTAAGATGTGTATGTTAAATTCTTTTTAGAACATTTATTTCTGCATACATCAATCTAATACTCTGTATGTCTTCACACTGACACTTTCATCTCAGTTTATCATACTTTGGCATAAAGTAATGTGAATAAGACCCGATCAGATTTTTTTTTTCACCATAAATGTATTTTTGCTGTACATTTTATTATATTTTTATTCATACCATGTATTTTTTATTTTATGTGACACTCTATCATCAGTATGTGTTTTCGAATATTAGCCAAAAAACTGGGTTTGGATTATAAGCTCCTACTGATCATGTGATGTTTTTTTCCCTTTTACTTGAAAAAAGATTATGGGGATAATACGCCACTGCAGGTTATGTACAGGAAAATTTGATATTGCCAAATTATAAATAATTTAGAAGTTATATTAAAACCTAATGGCTGCATGTAAAGTTATAAAGAGTACATTACATACAATCTGTCTCAGAACATTACTGAAATCACATGTTCTAGGGTAGAAGCATCACAGCCTAGATGGGTTTTAATTTGATATTTGCATTGAGATGTACCATGACAGGTGTGTAATATCAGGATGAACTCTGAAACGTTACATGATTGCATACTACAATTGTTGATTTTATTTTTTTTAATGGATGAAAATTAATAAAATTAATAATTTTAAATATTTTTACTATTAGAATTATATAATAAGAAATTATGTATCCTGATTTTTACAAAGCTCATTAAGAAGTTATTAAGAAAGGCCCTTCTTTCTACAATACTAGATTTTTATTACTATTTCACTATCTAAGCATATATTAATTCTAGAATGTTAATATTTAAATATGAAAATATTCTAATCATCACTAAATATTTTTATATCTTTAAAGTATATAGTTGTTTGCTGTAAGTATGTGATTTTCAAATTTGATTGAAAAAGAATGATTATTTTTATGGTTTTATAGAATGTTAATGTATTAAATAACAAAATCCTGCAAATTTTTAAGATTTTGCTCCAAATAACAATGCTTATTTATTAAATATTATTGTCAGTTTTTATTGCAAGTATGACTTTATCAATTTTCAAATTTTATAGGTTGACTTATAATGACTGGAAAGTTACTAAAACACATTGTCTTAAAACAGGGCTATTGCTTCTTGTTGCATTTACAACTTAGATTTCTTTAGAAATGAACATAATTTAAAAAAAATATTAAGCTTGCAGTTAGCATCTTTATTTAAACATGATCTCTTAAACCTTTTTTTTAATTTATAAACCTAATATTTTTTAAAACATTTAGACAAGTATTATATATATTGTATACATATACAGGTGTTTATTAAAATAATGTAAATATATGTGAATAAAAGTGACATTTTTTAATGTGTTTTATCAGCATCAAAATATAATATCTACCAGTTTTTTATAAATAGAAATGTATGTGGTAAATTTACTGCAGTGTAAGTTTTAGATTTTTTCAAAAGTGTAGAATATTAAACCTCTTAAATATTTTAAGAGGCTAAATTGTGAAAATCCTGTCTAACCTGTGCTAGCATGATTGAAATATCCCAACTTTTAGATGTTTCTAGAAGTAGGATGTGCGTACATACAACATGGTAAGATAAGTTTAGAAAAACAAAATAATGAGATCACACAAAGAGATGCTCAATGAAAGCATGGGAAAGCATATTATAATGTCTAAAAAGTGAATAACTGAGTAAAGTTGATTTCAGAGCTTAGTCAACATCTGTATTCTCCAGTGTCATTGGTTTCAGTTAGAAAACATCTTCATGGACAGAACATATACACATAGCAATTCCCAAGCCACTTGTCAGATATTAATGCTATGTGTTTTCTACCATGTTCATAAACTCATAAACTTGTCAAGTGATAAATGGAAGGAAATAATATGGTCTAACAAGTCATCTTTCACTCTTTTCTGTACAACACTAGTTTTCTGTACAGGACTAGTTGTTTTCCAGACATGTGTGCAAATATACGATTATGATTGTCTCCTTCCTAGCAAGGAAGTATATGTATTGTGATTTGAGAAACTGTGTTGTATTTTTCACATGAATCAATGAACTCTGGAACGAAGAATCACTGAGGAGAGAAATTTAACTGACCAAATTAATACTACAATGTAAATTTTGTTTTTTGTTAGAGATGGAATTTTACAGGCTGATAATACACTTACTTATCTTTGCAGTGGAACTTATCCAATCATCACCTGACCTTAAATCTTTACAGTCTGTTTTATAGTGTTCAATATGAAACTAACATCCTTCATCAGCATCTCTCCCAGAGCTTTCTATACAAAAGTAGTACATCACATAAGTAAAGGATTCTTTATAAATCAAAGGTGTTTCTATTGGGAAAAACAAAAGATTTATTAAAATTGGCTTGAATCTTCTCGACAGTAATACTCTAAAACAATGATTTATAAAATGGCTTTTGAAATTCATAGGTGCTCAAGACAAGATACAATCACTTGTGTGATTCATTATTGGTCTTATTTCTGAAAATTTCATGAGATGGGACTTTTACAACAAAACCTTGTACATAGCAAATGCTATAAAAGCAAGGAAATTGCATGTCAAAATGTATATAGATATGATGCTTTACTCAATTGACCACTTTAGGTACAATCTATACTAAAGAATTGCATGATAGGTAGCTCCATAAGTTGCCTGTCTGACTACATAAACAAAGTGGAAGACCTAATGGAAGAAGCTATGTAGTTTTTGATTTGGAGCTTGGTGTAAAATTCTTTTGAAAGCCACAGTGGCCTGGTTGGTTTGGGTGTTTGTTTTCCTTATTAGAAAGTAGGGAGTTCAAATCCTAACCCAACTGCAAATCCATCATGTTCTCAATTTCCTTTATGTGAAATGATACCTTTAGGCCATGCCTGGGGGGTTTCTGTTTGGTTATCTATGAGAAGGGTTTCCTGCTTCTCAATTATGAAAACCTACTTACTTTTGATGGTACACCTTCTTGATACCCAACTATAAAAGGTACCATTTTTTCCAGTCCTTGTGCTAAAAAAGTGGAAATGCTAGTAACTAAGCATTAAACATAAAAAAAATTAAATTCTTTTAGTAAAGGTGTCTTGACTTTATCAAAATTTTAGAAACACAATGTATTTATTTATAATTATTCTCTCTTGTTTATTAGCTCTTGTTCTCTCTTGTTTATTAGGCATAATCCATTTTAGTTGATATTTATTGGTTATACCTGCTGCATCATGTGAATTTCTGATTTGTTTTTGCAATGAAGGTGTTGCTGAATGATGACAAAATTGTAGTGTAATATAGCAAAGATAACATAATAAATTTTTTTCTGAAAATACTTTATACATGTAAATAATAAATTTAAACCGGATGAATAAAAAGTGTGAATATATTTTTTGAAATATTATGATTTTAGAAAAGAAAAAAACATTAAAGATAAGAATTAAAAATAAAAAGAATATGAGGAAAAATAATTTTAAAAGGATATATTAACAAAATTTCAAACAATACAAAATATAAAAAAGAATTATTTAAAATAATGAAAACTACAATCTTGAATTTAAGTATACAAGGAGTCAAAATATCTGCAGAACACTAAAAAAATTCAGATTAACTGTCCTTGCAAAATTCTTAATAAAATTGGAAAAATGGAATAAAATATTCTTAATTTTCCTCTTGATAATGTAAACACTAGGATTGCTAAAATATTTTTTAATTAAATTATTATTGTTGATCTTAATAAAGAAACCAAGTTGCCTAATAAACAAGGAAATGTGCTAAAAAAAAATCAATTCAAAAAATTTGCATGATGGATTATGCAGCAGCTGTGCCAATGGTTGATTTTGTGTATGCTGATTTTTTTTTTATCAGCAATTTTTATTTGCTAATAGTAAATTTAAATTGTTCTTAGGCTGTTGTAATTTTAGTTAATATGCTGAAGCATATTAATTACATTTTACCTTTAAATTAAACTGGCAATGCTCTCCATTTACGAAATGTATAGCAAAGGTAAAATGCATTGTGGCTGAGAAAAAAAAAAAAATTAAAGGTAAACATAAATCTATTGCAAGTAAAAATCCAAAATCATATATATGTATAAAAAAATCTTTTTCAATAAGAATATATATAGTAAAATATTTTGTTGGACTCTCTTTAACATTTTATCATGATTCATTTAAGGTTTTGTGCATTTACTATAAATTTTGTATTCAAGCATCCTTAAATGTTAAGTTTTTCATGTTCTTCACTTTAAAACTTAAATCTGGTTGTTTAACCTTATAAAGCTACATCAAATAACATTGTTCTTTTAAGAGACTTTATTTCATTGTGCCGTTATTTGATAATTTGTGATTTGTAAATTGAAATATTATAGTTTTTGAAAATCGTTTAGTTTAGATATTTTGCTGAACTGTATTATAGTCATTATATTTTTCATCATATATTCTATAATTTTAGAAATGCTATTTGGAACTACTTTAATATAACCCTCCCCCCCCAAATCGGTGTAATTATTTTGATATATATATAGATTCAAAGCCTTAAATGAATGATTATTGAAGTTAATCACTTAATTTTGTTTATTAAAATATTTGCTTTAATTTTTTAATATTTTATCTGTAGGATGAGTTGACAGAAATAAATGTTAAGCAAGGATTCAAAAGCTTACCTCAGCTGACAGATGAAGTAAGTATTATATGCATAGTTTTGTTTGAAATAAATTTTAATATTTTTTTATTTTGTCATTCTAACCATTTCCATTTTTATTAATATTCGGACTGATATTTTGTAGAACTATATAACAGGGCTTCTTAAACTGTGGGTCGCGACCCCCAGGGGGG
>JAPDSC010161814.1:289836-320946 GCA_026290005.1 Latrodectus geometricus | reverse complement strand
ATTATATGGAGGAGGGGGTCGTTTAAAATTTCCTAAGCTTGAAGGGGGTAGCTATATAAAAAAGTTTAAGAAGCCCTGCTATATAATACAGTCAATATATTTTTCATCATATATTCCATAATTTTACAAATATTATTTAATTGCTATAAAAAAATAAAACTAATATAATTTTATTGGTGCAACTACTTTGATTTGATTTTTCTATTATTCTTAAATTTTATATTTTTAGAAAATATTTGATTTAGAAACTTTTTCATGTAAAAATAAATACTATAGTCTATTGATATAAGTGTTAGTTCTTACTTAAATCCATAAATTTTTAATATTATTCTTCCATTAGTATAAATACATTTAAAAATTTATTAGTTATGTATTATATTCATACTATGATTATAAGACATTTTTGAAGTGAAAATATAAAAAAGTATGGTTTTTTTTACAACAGATTGTAGACATATTTATTGTTTAAAATCTCGAGAAATATCTCAAAATAAAAAAAAAAAATAAAAAATATTTCTCAGTTTTTATGTGTAATTTATATCAAACCATAGAAACTTCTGGAAATGTTGATAAAATTCTATAATTTTATCAACATTCTTATAATTAAAAATTAGGTATATTTTTTGTAATTTTTATAATTTATATTTGTGCATAAATTTACAAGATTTTTCTGTTCTTATTTGACAAATTCTGAAAACTATTTTAAAAAATTTATATTTATGTATTATCATTTGCATATTTTCAACTTCTATCTTTTGGTGTGATTGAAAACAGATTCCAGCCTTTTATTTTTTAAATAAATTTGAGTGAATTTTTTAATTGTTTAAAAACTCATGACTTGTAAAACCATCATATTTGACTTTGGGCACATATATATATAAAATTATATCCTGCTGTTACCAAAAATCATCCATAATGTTTTTAAATTTGTATAAATCAGATTTATAAAACCATTATAAATGATATTTGGTTATATCTCATGTATTTTTAGTATTTATGGAGTGATTTAAATTTGTATCTTTTAAAATGTTTATATTTTTTAAAAAAATTTAAAATTGTTTATAATTTTTAATTTTAGTATGGCTCTGCTAGAAGCTCCAATATAACAGCTACCAAAGTGAGTATTTTCCAATTATGCTAATATTTTCATTTGTTAATTCATTATCAAAGTAAATTTTTAATTAAAGTTATTTTTTGCAAACTGATTTTATCAAATCCTTAATTTTGTAAAGAAAATTTGACTATCAAAAATGGTTTTGATAAAATTTAACTTTTTTGGTAAACACTATTTTCAATTATTTTTGTTAAACACTATTTTAAATTATTTTATATTATTTGTGTGTGTATATTTATTATTTGTTTAAAATCTGTTCCTCTTTTTTAAAATCTGTTAATTCTCAATCTTTATGTTTTTTCTTGGCATTTTTTATATAGTTAGGAATAACTGAAAAAAATTTGTTTGCAATATGAAAACATTTGTTTATTATAAGAGACAACATTTTATAATATCTAAGAATAAGCACAATTTACTTATTGTAGAATGGCTTTTCTGGAAGTTGTAATATTATTGCTTAAAGATGACATTTTATCACTAAGTCATTTTATGTCCAGCTATCTTTAATAAATAAATTATATGATGTAAAAACTGAAATTTTAAAATTTTTCATGTTCAAGTTATTCATACAATTATCTGCTTTTGCATGTAAATTTAAGTAAAAGGATTTATATTAATATATGGATTATAAGTGGTAAAAGGCCAAAATATGATTTTAAATTTCAGTAAGAAATACTAATAATTATATACATATATTTAAAAATTCCATTATCATTTTACTTATTAGTGTGTTAGATATTAAGGTGCTTAAGTGCATTAAATAGTTCATGAAATTTTGCCTGATTGCTCCTTTTATGAATGAAATTATTTATCAATTAATCAGTTGGATTTAAATGTATATTGTACAAAAAATGTATGCATTTCATATCATAAATATTATAGATACTAGTAATTTTAAACTATATTTTAATAATTCTAGATTAGAGTTTGAGGTTTACTTATAATGTGATCTATTAAAAAGATATTTTACTGTTAGCTTAAATTAAATAAACAAACTTAAAATAGTAATAAATACATAAAATATACAAAATATATAAAGACATTTTTATACATTTCTTTATCATTATTCAAATTTATAAATGAAAATAAAATCTGTAGTATCTGCTGTATATAAGTAATATTCTATTGTGATAGCATTTAAATTGTATCAGATCCATATTGTTTTTTTTATTCTCGAAAACATGAAAATTGCTCTTTATTTCTCATTATCAAGACCTGGGCTTGGTTTTTTCTTTACATAATAATTTTGCTACAAATTACTTTGCATGTAACCTTGATGCAATAATTGTAATTGCATAATGTTGACACTAGTAACCTGGGTCTTATTATTTGTAGATAAGATTATTGTCAATATTTTTTTATCTGAAATTTTTTAGTTATATGATTCTGTATTATTTCTCACATTAGCAATTATTCATACAAAAAATTTTTTAAACTGTCAAAAGGTTCATATACTTAGAAATTTGACTTTAAAAAATTTGTATATGTATAAAAACTCACATGATTTTTAATAACAAGTGTATTATTAGTTCTATAATGTTATAAATAAATTATCTTCATAATGTTATAAATAAATTCCTTCAGCCCCAGACTGTTCTATTCAAAATTCTTGTTCTTACGTTGACCAAATTATCTTTATAATTTTGTATTTCCTTACACGAGAAAAAGCTGTTGTATTTAAATGTTTCCATGAAGTTGGTACAAAATAAACATATTTATTTTATTTTTTCATAAATATAATATAAAATAAAAATGAATAATATTACTTTTTCATAATTAATTCTATTAATTCAGATTTATTTTTGAATAAAAATTTTCCAAATGATCTCTCATTTAGTATAATAATTTATATAATACATAAAAAGTTAACTACATCTCTATTTAAAGAAGTTTTATTCTTAAATATGAATTGTGCTTTTTGTATTTTCAAATATTATTCTATTATAAAACATTTTTAATATGGTTAATTGTAAAATTGGAGGAGCTATTGAAATAAAGTGATATGTTATAATTAAATTGTAATATATATAATGGTATTAAAATTGATTGCACTTTAATTTGAAATAGTTGATATTTATAAAAAATTAAACATTACGGTTAAACCGGGATATTTATGTATATAAAAGGAATTATTTACAGTGATTAATATATTATAATCTATAACAGTGATTTATTGCTTTAATATGTAAGAGTAATAGGATTTTATTGTTAAGTTGAGATTTTAAAAGTACTTACCATTTACATATTCTTTTTTTTATTTCTAGTTTGGTTCTTACTTCAGTGCAGTGTTGGGTTTAAAACAGGAATTAAATAGGTTTGCTGATTGTCGGAAAAAGCAACAAAAGGATCCAAAAGACAATTTTTGGCTAGTATGTGTGTTTTAATTTCTACCAATTGTTTGAGTAGTATAAGT
Source organism: Latrodectus geometricus (assembly GCA_026290005.1). NCBI lineage: Eukaryota > Metazoa > Arthropoda > Arachnida > Araneae > Theridiidae > Latrodectus > Latrodectus geometricus. Next base: position 317,419 of record JAPDSC010161814.1, on the reverse strand, counting down.
AAATTTATGCAAAAATAAAATGACATTTTAGTGGACAATTGAATTTGAAACATTTTTAATAATATTTTTTTATATTATTATAGTATATATTTTCCTATTTATTTGATTATTTATAAGCTCCCCTCAAGAAGATTCCTTTTTTTAAGTTAACGGGTGTCACAATATTGAGGTACCCCAGATCTATCCTCATCTTATTTTATTTCTATTCTTTGCTATGCTTTTTCTCCTTTATTGTGATTGCTTTGAAAAGGTTGAGTAGCTATCCCTACTCTGCTGCTATTAGCTTCTCATGGGAACTAAATTTATCATGTGTTTGCTGTGTGTGGAGATCTATGCCCTTGGAAAAGTAGATCCAGGTAATTGAAGCTCTCAGAGACCAACATATATCTTTGGCTTCCACTTTAAGTAGATAGGAGGTGTTTTGTTGCTCTCAGCACATCAATTGGCTTAAATGGATCAAGCAATCCTGTATCTGCTGAGAAACTTAATAAGGTTGGAGGGCACGTCAGAGATGTATTGGAAGTTCTTAGAGAATGGCTAGCAATGGTGCAGTTGTCCTGCATCCCCTTGTGGGGCTTGGTGGTGCTGGGAGTGCAATTAGGCCTTGAATTAATCAACTTTTCTTATGGAGTATAATTTTAATTCTTTCCTCCTGATGCAGCAACGAATGGTATGTGATCAGAAACAACATTTTGTCACTAAAAGAACAGAGGGAAATTTTGATATTGTTTTTCCTTTATTAATTAATAAAAGTCTCGATACCATTAGAAGTGACAAAAATGTTCGCAAAATGAAATCTGGTAATCTTTTGATTGAAGTATTTTTGGCTAGATAGGTTGACACCATACATAAACTAAAATGTCTTGGTAATATTTATTTTAATAATATCTAATCATAATAAGTTAAATTCTATGTGGGGAATAATTTTGGCTGGTAATTTGTTTTAATGTTTCAAAGAATCTAACTGACCAAGAATCTAACTGGATAATCTTGCTGATCAAGAAGCGTGTCATATACAATGTATTACAATCAGGAGAGAGGACTCAATTGTGTATAAAATCTAAACTCCACATACTCACATTTGCAATTCTTACACTACCTCAGTTTTTAAAACTGGTTATCTAAACTAAAATGTCGTACCTCATATTCCAAACCCTTTGCACTGCTTTAAATGTCAGTGTTTTGGATATTCGCAAACTACTTGTAGCGGACCTCGACTTGTGCTCGATGTGCTTCTGTTGGACATGACTGCCTTATATGTCAATTGCAGTGATGAACATCCTTCTTACTCCTGCTCATGCCCAACTTAGATATTAGAAAAGGAAATTACAACTGTAAAAATCAACCAAATATATTTTACCTTGAAGGTAGATGTGCTGTATTATCCTGTACCCTTCAACAAGGGTATAAGTTGTCAAAAAAGTCATGAAATCATGTAGTATCCAAACTGATTGCTTAAGTCTTCTGATTGCAAAATTATCCTCCACTATTCCTATAACAATTGTCTCAGCTATTTTAAAACATATTTCTCCAAATTTAATTTAAGTCGCAGAAATCTCAAAAATTAAAGCATGCAAGAGAGGGGTCTTGTAAATCATCTTTAACTAGTAAAAGAACTCTAGTTTTCTCTAAAACAGGTGCAATGAAGGTAGATCCTTCAGATCATGAAACATTTCAAAATGAAGATTTGCCTGGTTGGAGTATCTAGTTTTACTGATATCCTTTATTTCTTGGAATTGTTGATGTTTCGCACTCATATAGGAGATACCAAAACAATTATTAACCTGTATAATCCAATGTGTTTTGCCATTAAAAAGCATTTTTTAACTCTTAGTATTGTTTTAAATTTTGTTGTTATAACTGTAAGAAAAAAGTTACTCCTGATACAGTATCTAGAAGTGTATGCATTCTTGTGTCTTGTAACTTCCCCAGTTCCATATAGTCCCTTAACACATCACTGCAGGCTGTTGCAATATGCATGTGTACAACATCTCTCAATACTATTTGTGGCCTTTACTTGCCTCCCCAGGCTGTTGTTCATGAAAGTGATTTGAACTATAGTGCGACCGCCAGGAGATGGCGGGTGTGACGTAAGAGTCACGTGTTATCAGAGAAGTCTATTTCAACAATTTAGGGAACGGAGGAGGAAACGAGGAGAAAGCGCCTCAATCTAGCTTACCATATTTGGCTAATTTGCACCTTTTGATGAAGAATGAAAATAAAATATGTATGTGTTATGCTTTTTCGAAGAATTCAAATACCAGAATAGAAATATATAAATACATATATTAAGTTGTGTTAGACAAAACATTTAGAATGAAAATATTTTTATTTTGTCATGAAAATTTCATTATTAGATAGATTTTAGAATTTATTTCGTTCACAAGAACAGGAACAAAAACTGTAGACACCGAAAGATAAATAATTTATGTGCCCAAAATTTTTTTTATTTTCGTTGTGTTATCGTAATAATTTTTGAGAAAATGGGGAAGGGTGAGATTTTCTAGAATATGTTTGTTGTTAGTTTAGATGACAGTTTTCATGTAAGGAACGTCCATTTTATGCAAAAAAAAAAAAACTCCGTAAGTAATAAATTAACTTTTTACAGCCTTTTTTAATACAAGATACATATTTCATCATATTACGACATACTAATATTTTAAAATGTTGTGGAATTTATTTTAATTCATATATGTTTATAGTAGGAAATATATTGTGCACCTATGGAATCATTTAAAATAATTTGAGGGAATATAAAATATTTATATATCGCTCAGTAAAATCTATCAGTTAAATAGTTTTTAAGAATTTTGATTATATAACATATTTTATCAAAACATTTTTATGTATAATATCAAGTAAATAAAAAAGGATAACATCAAAGAATTCTCAAAATTTTAAAAAATAAAATTCATACAGATTTCGCATAAATAATATGTCAATATAAGGGAAAATATAGTTTTTGGAGTTGCCGAAGAAGAGGAAATGCCTTGGATGGAACTTTATTAGACGCATAAAATTCATTTACTGTATTTCGAATGACACACAAATCAAAATTGTCCAAAATACATTGCGTTCTGCAGGTCGATTACGCTGTTTCCCAGGAGTTGAAAGCCTGCTATCAGTCCTGGATTCCTTTTTAATTCATTGGACAGTTCTAAAAGAAACGCCAGTAGCAGCCGCAGTACGTTCCTGTGCTTTCTGAATTGGTATCGAAAGCGAAGTAGACTTTGCTTCATTTTCAAAAAATATACGCACGTTATAAACGATGTTACGTTCTTTAGAACGCAATGTTTTCCCTTTTAGAGACATTATGTGTTGTTCTGAAAAGAACAGTTTTAATAAAAATCAAAATACTAAAAAAGCAAGAGAGCGCGGAGAATACAACCTTCTAAGCTAAGTAGAAAGCAAAGACTGAAGAGGGGAAAATCGTGTTCTTCGCCAAAGAGAAGAACGGGCGAAGAATTTGTTTTAACCCTAAACTGCGAAATCATTTTACTGTCCAAACCTCTGAAAGAATGAACCCTTCCACCGGAGACAGATCTCACCCGCCTTCTCGTGGTGGTCGAATATTATTTATTAGATCATTTGCCTACACCCTTTATATTGTTGGTGACTTTAATAGGCATAACACCTTATGAAGTAGTGATAATACAAATTCTTGCTGTCACATAATTGAGCAGTTTATTTTCCAATAACAATCTCTTAAATTCCACAGAATTAATTTATTTCCATCTACTCTAAATAACTTTCCATTCATTAGATTAGGTTATTTGTTCTCTAGCAATTCTACTTTTAATAAATTTTAGTGTTGAAAATTATTTATATATCAGCGATAATTTTCCTCTGATTATAACTCCAAGCGTTTAAAAGTAGACCATAAGTCTTTCACTCCTCTTATTCTTATTATCTTGCAGATTGGCCACATAAACTGTTATTACTGATAATATACACTACTGGCCATTAAAATTGCTACACCAGGAAGAAATGCAGATAACAAAATGATATTTATTGGACATATATATTATACTAGAAATAACAAGTGATTAAATTTTCAAAAAATTTGGCTGGATAGATCCTGAGAAATCAGTACCCAGAACAACCACCTCTGGCAGTAATAACAGCAGTTATATGCCTGGGCATTGAGTCAAACTGAGATTGGATTGCATGTACAGGTACAGATGCCCATGCAGCTTCATCAACTGTAGTGACTGGCGTTTGGCGACGAGCCAGTCGCTCCGCAACCATTGACCAGACGTTTTCTATTGGTGAAAGATCTGGAGAACATGCTGACCAGGGCAACAGCCGAACATGTTCCTTATCAAGGAAGGTCCGTACAATACCGGCAACATGCGGTCGGGCATTATCCTGCTGAAACGTAGGGTTTCGCAGGGCTCGAATAAAGGGTAGAGCCACGGGTCGTAACACACCAGAAATGATGATGACGAAAGCACGCTGCCAGTGTGCGTTCACCACGATGCCACCAAACACGGTTGCGATCATCATGATGCTGTACACAGAACCTGGATTCATCTGAAAAGATGACGTCTCGCCATTCGTGCGCCCAGATTCGTCGTTGATCACACCATTGAAGGCGCTCTTGTCTATGACGTAGCGTCAAGGGAAGCCGCAGCCATGGTCTCCGAGCTGAGAGTCCATGCTGCTGCAAACGTCGTCAAACTGTTCGTGCAGACACTTGTTGTCTTCCCAACAACCCCGTTTCTTGACTCACTGCTCCTGACGTGGTTGCACGATCCATTACGGCCATGTGGATAATATGCCAGTCTTTTCGGCTGCTAGTGATAGGTGGCCATTGAGATCCCGCATGGCATTCCGTATTTCCGTCCTGAACCCATCAATTCCATATTCTGCTAACAGTCATTGGATCTCGACCGATGCGAGCAGTAATACTGCGATAAGATAAACCGCAATCCCGGTACGCCACACTTCGACCTTTATCAAAGTCAGAAAAGTGCTGGTATGCATTTCTCCTTCTTACACGAGGCATCACAACAACTTTTCACCAGGCAACAACGTTCAAATGCAATTTGTGTATGAGGAACTGGCTGAACTATTTCCTCATTTAAACACAATGTAGGTGTCGCTACTGTTGCCTGCTTTGTCTGAATGAGCTGAAAAGCTTATCATTTGCATATCACTGCACCTTCTTCCTTTCGTATAAATTTCACGTCTGTAGTATGTTGCCTTCTTGGTGTAGCAATTTTAATGGCCAGTAGTGTAGTTAAAAGGGAGGACATTGATATTGCTGTACAAAAAGTCACTGATGCACTTTCAGCATGATTCCCAAGCACTCTTCAATTTCATGCAAATATCATAAGCCATCATGGAACAATGTTTGCCAAGTATTATACAGGAAACAAAAAAAGCTCTGGGCTATTTTTTGTAGGTGTTCTGCCACAGAAAACTTGTAGCTAAACTTTTACTCATCAAGTACAGTGAAATAATTGAAAAGAATCTTGGATAAGATATGTCTTTTCCCTCATATCATCAACTTCCAGCGAAGAGTTGTGAAAAAAAGTTAAAGCAACCAGTGATGTTTTTGTCAAAATATTGCAAATAGTAATTGTCACTTTCTCTTCTCAATATGATATTACTAATATTTTAGGTGAAATTTTTGTAAGAGTATCTTGTCCATCCTCTTATAATCTGAATTTCTTAGAATTAAAGAGTAATCTGAAAAAAAAAACCTATGAAATTTCATGATAAAGGCACCCATATAATTGTAATTTCTTAATGCTGTAACTGCAAAGAGCACTTTCTGAAAGAAAAAATACTTGTCCAAGACCAATTGGTATATTGTATAAGGTACTTTGCCGTCTTGGCCATGATTCTTTTATAAACATTCTTGTTGTATTCAATAGAATATGGAATAGACATATTTACCCTCGTCTCTGGAGCAAAACAATAGTCATGTTAATTTCATGTCTGTCTTCATCTGAGATGTACAAATCTAAATAACAGATGCTCAAAAATTTCCACTATGGAATATCCCTACTGTCAATATAATCAATCCCTTTGCTAAATAAAGTAAATCAGCCCCATCCCCTCTTATTTTGCAACAGATAATTCTCATACATTCATTGTCATTATTCCTCTTACATTCCTGTTTTTACTGATGGCTTATAATCAAGTGGTCATGTTGATTGTGGTAATGTTTTTGGAAATACAGTTTACAACTATTAACTTCATGCATTATGTTCTTTTTACTCAGCCAAAGCAGTTGCTATTGTACATGCTCTAGAACTAATATAATTAAACTCTTATCGAAAATACTGTATCTATAAAAATTGCATGAATGTGGTCACACAATTAGACGATTTTAATCACAAATAAATGTCCTTGAATTATTGTGGAATATTTTGAATATTCATTTGCTTATTTAAAATATCTAAAATTATATTTTAGATATTTTGAATATTCTAAAGAGCAAATTGACATGTTTTGTTAAGTTGCAAGCCATTGACATTGCTGGCAATGAATTTGCAGATAATATTACAAAAAATGCCACTTACTTTTTACATAAAGCATTAGCATTTTTTAACATTAAACAAATTATCAAAGATTTTATTTTCTCCTACTGCCAGAAGACTTAGGATTTGCAAATAACAAATTATATAATATATCCTCTCACATCCTTTCATTTCCAATTTTTCCTATGCTGGGATAAAACATAAGGGGCTGGTATAAATCACACACCTTTTCATTGAACATATTCAATTTAGACACAAGCATTTATTTTTGTCTCAAAGTGCTCCAATTGGTGACATGTGTAATATATCATATAATATACATCATATTTTAACTGTCTACCCTTGTTTTAATAATTTATGCTTAGTCTTTTTTTAACAACATTAATTTAATTTTATCAGATTTTATTGGGTTTAAATCACATAAAAATTTGATTGCATTTTTAGGTGTAATTGGTTTTTTAAATTCGTATTTAAACTTTTATCCATTTTAACCTTTTACTGGAACGTTTATTGAATTTTTAATATATTTGGTCTTATACATTTATTTGATTAACCTTTTATTACAGAATTTTTACTTCTGGTTTTAAGCATTGTACCATACAGATTTGTCCAAAATTGGACTTTGCACCAGTAATCCCCACAGAAATCAAATAAATTATTTATTACCTATAATGAATACATCTATATTCTTTATTTGATATGAAAATATAATTAATATTTGTATTAATTTTTTTTAATTTGTATGCATTATTTTAAATATTTATAAACTTACTTTTTCTTTTAATCTTAATTTAGTTTTTTAAATTTTAAGATAATTAATTTGCTTTTAATTGTCTACTTTCCTATTTAATTTTAAGATAAACAATTTATATTTTGATATAGAGTATATATTAAAATATAAATATATTGTTTATTTTTTTTTAAATTTTGTTATACATTGTTATGGTTTTAAGATTTTAAATGTGTTTTGGGTTTTAAAAGTAATTTTTTTTCTTTTGCCCATATATTTCATTTATCATTCATTTGGATTCATGTGCCTAAATTTAAAATAATCAAAAATTCTTTAAATATAGAAGACTTGTTTCAACAAACAGGAAACAAATTTTAATGAAAGAAAGAATTTCTCTTGTTATATTTTATGCTGCTTACTTATTTTTTATAGTCGTGTCTAACCTTAAAATAATTTTAATTTTTTCTTATCAAAAATAAATTGAAAAGTGTTTATGGAATGAAAAATTTGCTTCAAATCAAAATATTTCATTTAGATTATTTTACTAATGGGTGATAATATTAATATATTTCATAAAAAAATAATTGCTTTTTTAAAATTCAAATGTATTTAGTTGCTCTATTGTTCCATCAATTTTCTTATAGCATTTTTCCAAATTTCTTAATAGCTTCTTTGAAATTTCTTCCAGTTCTGCGGCCTCTGAAATGAGCTAATAATAACCTAAGCATAAATACATTTTATTACCATCATAATAAATATATTATTTTGAAAAGTGTTTTGACAATGTTTATTCTATGATATTTTTTAGGCTACTTCTAGATCTAAACATGCAGTTGAAGCTTGGTTTAAAGATTTAGCTGGATCAAAGTCATTGCAAATACTTGGGAAGAAGGTTAGCTTAATTTAAATGTTTTGATATTAATTGGTTGTAATATAAGTTTGAAATTTCCTTATATAATTATGAGTCTTCTTTTAGATACCAATTTTTAATAAAAAAGAAGACATTTTTATGACCCTTTATGAACATTCTGTTCCGATGTTAAGAGCAGCATGGTTCATTAAAAATTTATCAGCTTATTATACAGCAATATCTGAAACAAAGAAACAAAAGCGTCAACAAACTGATCCATCCCAAGGTAAGTTAAAGAGTAAATATTTGTGATAAAATGTGCAATCGATTAGTTTTTCCTAGTACAATATTCTGAGATTTTTAAATTAATTAAATTTTATTTTTCTTTATAATTTAAATTCTTGAACTTTTCAGAGTGGACCCAAACTTTGTGTAAATTTTTGCGAGAACAACTGCAGAAAGTGGCAGATCATTACCATTGCACACAAACTAGTAATAACAACAATTCTGTTGGAAGCTCTTCACATAACAGTAATTCATCCAATTCTTTAGGGAGTGGAAATTCTCTTAATTCTTCTTCAAACCTGGTTAATAATTCCTTTAATGGAGTAACTTTAGAGGTTGCTTATAAGCAATGGCAATATTGTACCATGTTGGCTCGTCATTTATATGAGGTAACGAGTGCTTAGCTATATTTTTCTTGCTTGCTTTAGTTAGTGTTTTATTAATAGATTATTTAGTGTTTGTAACTTGAACATGAGTTAAAGTGGAAAATGTCTTTGTCTTTTACTTTACATAACCTCTGAACATTCAAAGAAACACAGTATTTCAGGTGCTAGTAAATTATTTTATTTTTAAAAAAATCAATGTATGTGTAAATAAATTTAAAATTAAATGTCACATAATCTATTAGATATTATAATTGAGGAACAAAAGTTATTATGCAATTTATATGTTATGAGATTAACTTTTAATGAATTATTTTATTTTCATAAAAAAATATTTAAATCATAGTATCATTTTTATTATTTTGAAATTGATTTAAAGACTAGTTTAACATATGAAAGAAGGAGTAATTTTAATCAATATCAAATAGACAAAGTTATTGAGACCTATAAAAAATAATTTGTATTTTACTTTTTCAGGATTGATACACTGTAAAATGAATTTTTTTTTTTTTTTGTAAATATTAATTTAATGGTGGAAAATTCAAAATATTTATTGAATATATCTAGGCATCTCATTGATGATTTATTTCTGAGCCATCAAAGATGTTAGTATAATACAATACATACTCATTTTTACGAACCTCTACTTAATCAACCTCATGTTTTCACAGACTAAAATTTTGAAAAATCTTTTTTTTTTTTTTTTTTTTTTTTTTTTTTTAAATTTTTTTTTTTTTTTTTTTTTTTTTTTTTTTTTTTTTTTTTTTTTTTTTTATTTTTTGTTATTTTTTTTCAATTTCTTATTTGATTCATTTTGTATAATATCATAGACCTTTATTCATTCTTGAACAATTAACATGCATGCATTCCATACAGTGTAGGAACAGTAGCCGAAAATGCATGGATATAAGACATTTGAGGAAAAAGAATAATGGTGTTGAGTTCAACTTCTGTGTTTCTCGCCATAAGGAAACTGAAGAGAGAAAAATTCTTCTCCTTTTCCTATATGTTTGAATATAGAAGGGGGAAGCACTCCTTAAAAGCTTCTACTCTTTTGTTCTGTAGCTGGTTTTATTTCATTTGAACAACTAAATCTATGAAGTTTCATTTGTTGAGAGAGATTGAGCCAATTTTGTTTAGTATTTGTCGCTGTTAAAGAAATGAACATGTATATCAGTTGAAATGAAGTTTCAAAGAACAGTTTCTTGACAATTCTAATAACTCAGGATAAAAAAACTTGAAAAAGGAAACAGTATTAGTAAAAGTGCTCCCTTTCTAAAATATTGTAGAGAAGCAAAACATCTTGAAATGTAAAAAATTTTCCTTGCTTGGGTGAGAAGAATAAACATTCCTGTTTATGGTACTGTCATCAAAGAAAAATCCAACAATTTTGTTATAAAGCTGAACATAAAAGATTTCATGGCATCAGATGATTTTTTTCAGATGAACAAAAATTTAAAGCAAGGCACAGTTGTAATTAATTGAGCTGTACAGTGCAGTGCAATCAATAAAAAGAAAATAAATGTAGATTTTAAGTATGAATCTTATTTTTTATGTATATTGTATAATGTATTCTTTATTTTATTCATATTGAAAAAGTAAGTATTGGTGAAACAAAAAAGATTGTATTAATACTTTTTCTATTTTAGTGGTTCCTATAAATTTGTAAAACATAAATCTACTGTAATAATTAAAAACTTCTTAATTCTGTTGCTGACTCCAGCAGAAATATTTATTTCCTCTATTTTGGCTGTTTTCCTCCTCCTTTTAATAATTTAAGTATAAATCATAATATTTTACTGTTAATGTGTAAACTTATCTATGTTATAGTTGTTTTATTTGTAATTATATTGTAATTTATTGATAGTATTCATTTTTAATCTTTTTTTGAAACATCCGTTACTTACATTCATTTTAGTGTTTTACCATTAGTATAAATTGCCATTCTAATTTTTAAATGATGTTGTTAAATTTTTGATGATATTTTCAGTTAAGCTTTCAATCCACATCAATTAGAATTTTTTCAGCAATCTATTTATAATTAAAGTTCTACAACTTTATGAAATATCTAGAAAAATATGATTTAATGAAGATTATCACCTAATAAATTCAATAGTAATATTTTATTGTTGAAACAATTTATCTATTTTTTTTATTAATTTAAAATTATATGAAATGCTATCTGAAACAAATAATTGTAGTAAATTCATTATTTAACAAAAAAGTATTCTGTTAAAATTTTACGCTATACTTCTTTAAGATTGATCTATATTTATTATGTAATTTCTCTCCCCACTGTATTTTGATGTTTGGTGCTGTTTATTTGTAATATTCTACTGTATTTTTGGAATTTTATATGCTATTTATGTGTTATATTTGATGTCTAAAATTAATTTTATAGGAAGGATTACTTGACAGACAAGATTTTTTAACTTGGATTCTCGACTTGTTAGAAAAGACAAAAAGCCCAGATGATCCTTTACTAAAAATTATTTTGCCTGTTGTTCTGCAGGTATATTTACAAACATTCTTAAAATTGGCCTGTTTACCAGTTCTTTTTATTGTTTTCCTTTTAATAAAATGTTTTAAGTGTTAAAATTGTTATATAATAATTTAAATGATTGACAAAATTTATAAATGAATAAGTTATTTTTAGTAAACATCAAAATGTTTAGAATTAATAATTAGTTTCTCTTATATACTGAAATCATGAAATGATTATACATGTGTTATGAAGTTGCCACATTTGTGTATAATATATTCAAATCTAAATTACTTATAATCTTTAAAAATAAGAATAAAGTGATCATGAAAGAAAATAAGGATAGAGTTTTAAAGAATTATACTCATGTATTCAAACTATTTCAAACTTTGTAGTAATCAAGTGACATCTAAATAATCAGATGTTAAAATTTCAGTGATAGAATTCCTGATCCTGTCTACTATTTTGATTTGAAATTTGTTCTTAGATTTTTCACTGTATGAATCTATATATTCTTTTCATTAATTAAACTTTGTGGCAGGACAAGCCCATTGGGAGGTCAAGGCCTCTAGGACTATATCTATTTTCTTGACCTGCTCTGGGGTGCAAAGCATGTGTCCCAGCTATGTAATGCAAAAACCCCGGTGTTTAGTTCCCATGTTTGTTACTCAGTTATATCAACTCACTGAAAGGTTGATAGGCGTTTGGAGCTTGAAAAGCTATCACTACACTACTAGGTTTTATTCTTTACATAATTTATATTAATTTAATCTTTTAGAAATAGGAATATTGAAGAATATGAGGTAAAATAGATTCAATTTAAAGTATTTTCTTAACCTTAATTTAATACCCTTTCAAAACATAGATATGCTGAAGAATAACATTTTAAAGGAAATATGATATTGTTCAATTATTAGATTTATATAAAATGCAGAGGTATTAAAGAAATTTCAATTTTAAGTTTAACTATTATTTATTGATTTTTAAACTCACTCTTGGTTGTTAAAGTTTTTTTCGTTACACTTAATTCTCATAAATCATAAGATAATTGATACCATATATTTGTTTTACTTATTCATTAATACATATTTAATTGCATTAAATAATTATTGATTATAGAGAATTTTAACTGTCATTGATCAAGATTTTGCTGAGCAGCAGAACTCTTGTTCGTGTTACTCATTTTAGATATTTTTTGTGCATGTTTTCTTATTCTTTAACTAGTTCAATGTATTTTCAGTTGATAAAATATTATATTATTTATCAAAAAAAATTAAATGAATACAGTAAACCTTATTTCTCAAGGAAACATTTTAATGACACTTAAAATTGTAGGTAATATAGAAGCAATTGCATTTAGACTGGCCAAATTTGAATGCAACTTATATATATTATGATCTGGTAAAGTTAATGCAATGCTGAAAATATTTTATCTAAAGAATATTGCATTTGAAATTTCTTTGAAGAATATTCCATCAACATTAATTGTTAAGTTGCAGTTAAATAAAGATACAAAAAAAGTTTATCTATGATATTAGTTTCTCATTTTTCAGTAAAAATATTATTTTTATGTTCAAAAATAAATTATTTTAAATTTGCTGTTTAGAAAGGGATACATTTTTGTTGATAAAAGATTTTTGTTTATAACAATAATAGTTATTAATATAATTTTTATTTATTTTATTAGCAGTTGTTATTTATAATATATTTTTTTTCTAGTACGCTGATGAATTTGTAAATTCTCAATTGCTTTCAAGACGTCTTGCTTATAGTTGTACAAAAAAATTGAATATTCTTTTGTGTGATACTGCTGATGCATCCAGGTGTTCCAGCCCTACAGTAAATTCTAAGTAAATATTTTTTATTATAATTTCTTCTGCATTATTTATATGCTTTTCAATTTATAAAGAAATTTATTTATTATAAATTTATTAATTATAAAAAAATTTATTATTTATTAACTTATTACAAAAGTTAAAGTGATTTTGATGCATATAACATTCATCTTGTTTTTTACTCAATAGTTAATTACATCATATGAAATTACTCCCATGCAAAGAGTTGCCACATATAGTATTATCAGTCAAGCAAAAATTTATACAAATTTCCCAATGTCAAATAATATGCTCAATAATAATAATGTCAAATAATAGGTCAAATAAATATGTTGAATTTTAAATAGTTATTGAAAAATCTAATAATTCTCAATTTCTTGATAGCAGTGTAGTTTTAAAGAAATAGAATGAATGCATTGCATTAGTCCATTATCCATTATTGTCTACTTTTTGTACACCTCCTTCATTTAATAATCAAATTCATATCTGAGATTACAACAGCAATAGAATAGTTTTTTATCTATCAATAGCACTGGAACATTGTGAATCGATACTTAACAAAGGTATTCAAAACATGATTTTTAACTTGGTTTGTGAAAATATTTAATATTGTTAATATTACATTAGGCAGAAGTACATTCAGTATGCATTTAGGGAAACTAAAAGTTTTCAATCTGATAACTTATACAATCGAGAAAAATTGGATTTTGTACCAATGATTTTTACTATGCTTATGAGCAATGACTTTTCTATTAAGTGTAAATGACATACATCTAATAAAAGTTACTTTCTTGTAATTTTAATTAGTTCAAATTATGTGAGAAAAGTCTTCTAGTTTCTTTTGATTAAATGATTTTAATTTCAGTCTTGAAAAAAATGTTGTATTCACTCAGTATTATTAGTATAGATACTTAATGGTACTGTAATAAAACGTTATGGGTTTTATGTATTTTCATAGCCCTTAAATGGAACAGAAAGAAGCCATGTAATCGAATAAACAAATCAAGATGTTCACAGCATTGCACTAAGAAACAGGAATAAAAGAAAGCATATATTAAAAGTTATGTGATTAAAGTAGACACTTTTTGTGAACTTGCAATGGTAAAACAGTTCTTAAAATTGTCAGCATTAAAAACTTTTTAATTGAAATTTTGAGCTGTAGTGCAAAATGAGCTGATATCATTGTTTCTTCAATATCGTTCAAAGTATAGATTGAGAAATGTGTTTACTTAAACTGTCAATATCATAAGGCAATTTCAGTCCATAATTGCTCCTAGTAAAATGAATTGTTCTCTTGAAGCTATTTGATTATACTCTGATGCATGCACTGTAAGATGCAAGTTTGATTAGGAAAATGAGTTTCATTCCATTTTCTAAATTTTTATGTAACAATAGGAATTTTTTTAACGTCTCCATGACTTCTAAAGGAAGAATTTAACACAGAAAAGATATTGAGATTTAGCCATCATCTGTATTGACTCCAAAATCTCTGAAAAAAATTGCTTTCACTGAAATTATTGACAAATTGGTGTCTTAAAAAACCAGAAAAGTTACTTTATAGTTAGTTATTAGGTAAAGAGAGAGTAGAGTCTTTATGAGAGGATTGTTATTCAAGTAACTTTTTATTCCTTAAGATTTATATAATACTTTTTTATTAGATATTTTCTGAATAATATTTCTGCTTTACATTTCTAATTATAAAAGTGTCTGTTTTTTCTATCGTTAATATTTTTATTTGTTTTATTTTTTTGTTTTGCATTTTTTACTATTATACATATAGATGAATTTATAACAATAATATTAAATTCCCTATAATGTAGACACAGTTCTTTGCATGTATGTGATCGACATCCAAGATTGACCTGAGTGAAATATCCCTAAATATACTGAATATGTATACCATTTATAAAAAAAAGTATTTAGAATTAGAATTGATTTGTTTTTTTAGCAATGAATTTAAATGTTCTGTGGAAGCTAATGAAGTCTTAAAAAGAACAAATTTACAATATCCTCTTGATTTTTTGTAATATAATATATTCTTCATTAGTTACTGTAATCATATATTGTTAAGTAAAATTTTTTTAATTGTACTGATAAAAAAGTTCATAAAAATGGTTTACAAATGCTATTTGCCATGGTAATCAACAAAATTATCTTACATTAAAAATTCGTAGCTTTTTTCAACGTGTTTTCACAACTCATAATCTTCAGTAGTTTCAGTTTAATTGAGGTTGATGAGTATTAGAATTGTATTTGCTTCATGGAAACAAAATTTGATATTTGATAATATTCATTAGAAATTTATCATAGGTAGAGTGAATTACTTGATGAAATTAATACAAAAATCACTTTTAAGCACTTGAAATGCATTGAAGTTTTTTAAGTTATATTTAATAAAATTTTCAGAATGTTCATATATCTATTTCCAGTATCAATACACTTGCCTGAGTAATTTTCCAACATGAACTGTTTCAAGCTTTTCATTTCTGGGAATTTATGAAAAAAATCATTTATAGCTCTATGAATGTTATATTTATAATAAAAATGATGATTACATTAATTCTTTTATACTATATGGCACAGCTTGTCCTTTTTGGACCTTGCGCCAGAAAACCCAACCAACCAACCATGTTTTATACTATAAAAAATAGCCAAAAGTCATTCACAGTTAAATCAATTAATAAAGTATGTTTCATTACTTATGTGTATTTTTGTTCATGCATCTCAATCTTATTAAATGAGAAAATGCATTCTTACAGTGGAGCATTAGCTCTCTGTCATTCAATTTTGGAACTCAATTTGTTGTCTTATAAAAGTAAATAATGAAATATTATAAAAATATTTTTTTTTTTTTTACGCTTTTGTTTCTTAATGCAACTTTTGCCCCCCATTTTATTTGTAGTCCTGCCATTACTGTGCCAAGTGCACAGTCTTCTTTTAATCCTATAACTGCCAGCATTGTTGAGTGCTTAAGTTGCAGTCATCATCGAAGTGTGTTGTTTTATCTTTGTGCAGTCATGCAGGTAAGTTTGTTTTTTATTTGTATGTGTCTATAAAAATATTTTATATATATATGTTTTTATTGATTTATGTTAAAGATTTTAAATACTCAGGAAATGATGCTCATAGTTTCTCAGAAAATTTTTGTGATGCCTATTACACTTATTGATTTAGATCTTGACAACTGAAATCTGAATATCATATTTTATTTTATTTTCTGATAAAATTTATGTGTTTTTTTTATTTCATTTTTTACTTATACTTTAGATTATACTGTATGTTAAAAAATTCGCCATTTTTACAAACTTCAACATTTTTTTGACTCTAAAGTAATTTTTTCTGAGAAGACTTTTATTTCCAGTGATGCTCTTTCAATATTGGACAGAGTTTGATTACTTATGTTCAGATGTATAATACTAATTTTTGTGTCAATTTATTTAAGAAAGATATCTGATTCCCTTTCATTTTTGTTACTTTCATCAATTTACAAATGCTATTATATAGAATTTTTTGTCACATTTTCCAAATATTATAGAACCAGTCCTATGATTATACCATATTAAATAAAAAATTTTATTATTATTAAAGGTAAATAAATGCTCCATTTTAATGTAAATACATTTTTGTTGACTGTGATGCATATTTTCTAATTAAATTTTTCTACTGTTTCTAAAGACTCTAAAATATTTATTCAATTGAAGTCAACACTTATTATTGAAGAATTTTAAAAATCTGCTATTTTTTCTTTTGAAAAATATTTTTTTGTCAATTCAACTTCTACTGCTCTAAAATAGCAGTTAGACTTAAGATCTTATATAGCGATTGCTTTTGATGTTTTTTTGTGAATTCAACTTCTACTTCTCTTACTTGGCAGTTAGGCTTTAGATCTTATATAGCAATTGTCGTATTAAAATTTGAATGCAAGAATATTTATATATCATGAAAATACATTGCAAATGATGTATCCTAATTAATATTATCCATCAGCCACTGCTCTACCAAAAGAAGGATGGAGTAATGGAATTGTACTTAACATAGTGACATTAAAAAAGACTATGTAATAGATTTTAAAAAACATTATTTATTTGTATCTCAAATGCCAAGTCCACTTGCCTTCAAATGTTTATTTTATATAATACAACTGTTAAGCTGAATGATTTGCTCATAATTTTACCAATAGTGTGTATGTATACACTCTATTTTATTTCTTAAATAAAATATTATTTTTCATCCACAAAACTTATTTTATGTCTTAATTTATGTTATTTTAATGAAAATAATACCACATTTTATAAAACTTTAATATTTATTCTAAAATGGGTTGATAGATGTATGCAAGTAAAGTGAAGAAAATTCTTTCTGTTCTAAAAATAATCTAAGTTCTGATTTTTCCCATTCTATAATGAAGCTTTTAAAATTTCTACTGAAGCACATTTCTGGTTTGTAAATTTTTTTTTTCAATGTGTAGCGTAATGTAGAGGCAAGGCAAATGATGACAATTTTAATTTAAATTATTTCAATTTATTGGTAAGAACAAATTTTAATATAATTTTCAAAACAAACATAACTATATTATCGGCGGACACCGCCACAAACACACCTCCAGTGTGCTGCCTCTCTGAGAACTACTCTAATAAAAAAATAAACAAAAAACATAATCAGAAGGGAAGAGTTGGATGGCAGATCATAGCCCGCATGCACTATTCTCATATTCGCCTTTGCTCGTTACAACTCCTTCCCCCTCCGGGTTGACATGAGTAAAAGTCTCACACTACCCAAACAAATGATGATTAATTACAAAACTATTTTAATCTTAACTACATAGTTATAAAATATCATGATAAAAAACATTTATTCCTTTAATTTTATTAGCTTACATTTTATTTATTTCCATTTTCAAAATTTCACTTTGTCGGGGTGACATTCTGTGTGATCTAGCACGTACTGGTTTATTTAAAATTAGCTCAAAATCGTGTTCCACAGTATATGTTAATCCCGGTTCATTAGAAAATATATCAGAATATTTACATAGCAGTTCACTTAAATTTCGAATCTGTTCTTTATTTACTCTCTCTTTTAAATTATTTTTTGAATTAATTCAAAACAATTAAAAACACTTGAGTTGTTTTCAATAAAAGGAAATCTTTCATCTGGTCTAATTTAACAAGATTTTTAACATTAGATCTGCTTTAATAGATACATATGATAAATTTGGGACTTTTCTTTCTTATTAAGTAAGGAAACAATGTAGTTTGTGTCAGAAATTTTTAATTCAATTGTTCCTGGGCCATGCCATTGAAAAGCTAATTTATTTGCAGGAGAAGGCGCCAAGACAAGGACTTGGCTTCCTTCTTTAAATTCTCTTTTAATATTATTCCTATCATAGTATGTTTTTCACTTTTCTTGACACTTTTCCATTTTTTCCTACGGCTAAACTTTGGCACTGTTTTAATCTATTAATAAGATTTAAAACATATGGAACAACAGAATTTTGCTCTTTTTCTGGCTATAACTAATACTCATAGAGTAAGGTGATTGGTGTTCTTAAATTTTTTCCATAAACTAATTCTGCAGGGCTAAATCCGGTTGATTCATGAGTTATAGTTTGTAAAGCAAACAAAGCTGCATAAATATGTGGTTCCCAAGCTGGGAAGAATTCTAAACATAATACTCTAAGTATTTGTTTTATAGCTCTGTGAAATTGCTCAACTGTATTACTTGGTGGAAGATACACTGAACTGTGTATTATTTTTATTCCAAACCTCTCTAGAAATTCTATAGTTAGAGCACTCATAAACAAAGTTCCTTGATCATGTTGGATCTCTTTTGTAAACCCCATTCAGCTAAAAATTTGAAGTAATGCATCAGCAATTGATGTGGATGATTTATCTTCTAAGACAACATCATTTGGATGTTTGGATGCAAGACACATAGCAGTAAGAATATATTTTTTCCAGAAGGTGTGACTGGTAAAGGACCTATCACATCTATATTTATTTTTCTAAAAACCTCAGATATTATTGGTACTGCACTCATAGGAGCTTTCTTTTTATCTCCAGCTCTTTGACAAGGATCACAAGATTTAACACAAATTCTTCTAATTCTTTGAAACACTTTGGCCAGTAAAAATTTCAAGCTAGTCTATCTTTTGTTTTGGTAACTCCAAGATGAGCAGATGTACCTTCAGGATGAGCTATTTTGAATTTTTCTCTGAACTCTTTTGGGGCGATTAATAAAAAAGTTTCTTGTCCTAATTTATCTACTTTTCTTTGAAATAAAAGTACATGTTTTATAATATAATTTGTTTTGTTGACTTCTCCTGGCTGGATTTTTTTAAGCTTATTTAAATAAAGATTTAAGATCTTCACTTGTTCTTTGACATTCTTTGAATTTTTCTTATCAGTCTTAAGTAAGAAAACTAAGGGATCATCAGATTGTTGTTCTGGTAAAACAGTTAATTCTTCCTCATCAACCTCTTCATTGAAATTTCTTTAAGATCTTCTATTGACCTGCTTGCGTTTATCTTCAGCTCCTCTTCTAAACGTATCTGATTCCTAGTCTGCACATTATTTATCTGATCAGTCAAATTCTTGTTTTCCTTTTTACCTTGCAATAATGAAGCTGTATGGTTTCCTAATAGATATCTACCACGATCTAATTCAATTGCAATAATAGCAGCTTTTTTAATTACATTTCCCAGTTCAGATTCCAACACAATTCCTGCAATTGGTAAACAAGTAGGAATCAAATCTAAGGGTTGTTTTACCCACACATTTTCTCCAGTCATATCATCAGGCAAAACATACTTCTTACTGACAATATCTATCCTTGCTCCAGTGTCTCTCAAAATTTCACATTTAATTCCATTTACTTTCCCAACAATTGTATAAGGTTTGAATTACTCATCAACTACATCTTCTCCTACATTATTTACAGATTTAGGGACTTGTCTTTTAATTAAAGGGTATTGTGGTCTCAAATGATCAACAGAATAACATTCAAAACATTTCAGTGGTCTTTCAAAATTTTTATCTTTAAAATCTCTCTTCTCTGTTTTGAATTTTTCATTTCTATGATTATTATCATGTTTCACATGCCTGAGAGGTGGGCTATATGATTTTCGATTTTGATATTGAATGGTTTTATTTTTCATTATTTTATAATTAGTTTGGGGTTTAATTGTTTTTATAATGTCTTCAAATTCTTCTAATTTCTCTGACAAATGGATTGCTAATACTACCCCATTCATCTAAATAGAATTCTTTAAATTCTTGTGGAGCTCTTTTTTTAATCTGATCTGTTAAGATTAAGTCAATTAACTTTTAAAAATATCAACTTTAATACCATTGATCCATCCAAAAAAATAATTACTAAGGTCATGATAATAATCAATCCAGGTAACATCATTTTCCTTTTGATATTTCACAAACAGTTGTCTGAACTTCTCTGGGGTCAATTTAAATCTTTTAAATAAAACTTCTTTTACATAATCATAATTCAGATCTTCTTCTGGTTCAAGTGTAATTATTTGTGTAATTTCATACGGCAATAAGCCTAACAAGTATTAAATCCGCAACTCTTTAGGTATTTGAGAATGACGTGCCTGGCGTTAAAAGAGAATTAAATATAGACTAATATCTTCTTTGACATCATATCTGTGGATCAGTTTCTCGAGATCTTTATGAGAATGTTGGCCATTTTCACTGTAGGATCCATTTGTCAGTTAAGTTTCTAATCTGAGCTTTTCTAATTCATGTTCCCATTCTGCTTCCTTTCTCC
This sequence comes from Latrodectus geometricus, assembly GCA_026290005.1. NCBI lineage: Eukaryota > Metazoa > Arthropoda > Arachnida > Araneae > Theridiidae > Latrodectus > Latrodectus geometricus. The sequence continues at coordinate 296,584 of JAPDSC010161814.1, read as the reverse complement.
ATTCTTCAGCTTTGATTTCAACTTTTCTTCTCCGTTCTTCAGCTTCTATTTCGGCTTTCTCTTTCTCAATTTGTTCTTGTTTTTTTCTTTCTTCAGTAATAGAAAGAAACAATTCTTTGGGAAAATCCTCTTCATAATTAGGACTCTTGGTAATGGCTTGTTTAATCGATATACTCAAGAATTTGAGTCAATATTCACTTCAAGCTCTGAAGTTAAAACTAATAAGTCCTGCTTCTTACCTTTCAAGAATGACATAGTAAATAGATAGTCTAAGCCTAAATTAACTCTTTCCTAACAAAAACCCAAATACTTAACTATCAGTAATGTTTATGCTTCTACTCAACATGAAATTTTAATATTTGATATATTAATTTTTGTTCTCAGTTGAAAATCAAAAGTAACATATATTATGTACATAAATTATATCACAGGTCTGGAACAATCAAATAATATTTGTTTCAAAATATTTCTACTAATATTGTATTAAAACTTAATGTAAAATTTTAATACTTAATAAATTAATTTTGCTTTTGTTTTAGAAACAGAAATGGTCTAAATATATCACATACCTTATATATTAAATTTTTTCTTAGCAAAATTAACAAACAAAATGCGAGAATTGGTACAAACCTGTATTGTTCATCTTCGATGCACTTAACACATAACGTAGAACAAAAACTTAAATGTATAAGTTCTAGAAATAAAAAAATTTATACCAAAATTTAAAAGCAATCGTATGCAATATATATCTTATAAATACCAACATCAACATTTACTCAAATTTATATGTCAATAATACGAAAATTCTTTTAGAACAGAATTTTCACTTATAGCATTGTAAATCAAAACTGCACTTGGGTAGGGTCCCAATACGAAATTAATTCTAAGCAAAAAATTCTGCAAATGTGCAAGAAATTTTAAACAATAATGTGAGTAAATTAATTCAATTTTAAATTATAATAACACTACTGTTACACCAAATATAAATGAAATTATAAGAGTGAATTATTAAAAAATTATAAGATTGAAAAAATATTAAATGATTCAAAATATGAACTTCACAAAGCTAAAAAAAAACACATACACACATTTTCTTTGGTATTTTAAAATCACAATTTAATTTTCATTAGATCTCTTTGATATTTATAAAATATTTTTATATATACTATTTTTCACTGCTCTTTGATTTTATAGAATCGAAATATTAAATTTCGAAATCTAACATTCATCAAAATATCATTTGCGAATTTTTTCTTGCACAATTTCACGTAACTATTTTCTTTTATTTATTTCTTTGAGATTTCACCGAAAATAATCACTCGCACACAAAATTTTTTAATTATTACCCCTTTTTTGATTCTAAGAACACAGGAATTTGGAGATACACAGTTTGAAGATTCCGAAACATAACACTAATTCCACTAAGCAAAAGTAGCGTTTTCCAATATTTCTCCTATTCTGGATACTAGATTTCGTCTGAAATCAATTGGAAACAGGATACCAATTTCTTTTTATTCCAAGGGTTGGAATCAAAACAGAATATTTTTAATCCATGGATTGGAATCAACAATACTTGAAACACTCTTTTCACCAAAATAGCAGGACATTATAGATAGAATTAAAACTGCAAGCAGGATGCTTCTTTCCATCAAAGGGTTGGATTTAATTGCCTTCTTTCTATTCCACGGGTGGGAATTCAACTAGAAACACTTTTTCCAAGATAGCGCGAAGCTATATCTTCTAATTCCAAGGGTTGGAATTGAAACCACAAATTCAAATTCAATAATTATCAATTGCAGGTTGATGGTATTTTCTCTTCTGTTGTTGGGATGACAACATTTCTCAGTTTCAGTTTTTGCATTGACAGATTCCCTCATCAATTTTTCAGAATTCTCCGAAAAAGTTTGGTCGCAACCACGGACACAATTTAAAGGTATAGCGTAATGTAGAGGCAAGGCAAATGATTTTAATTTAAAATATTTCAATTTATTGATGAGAACAAATTTTAATATATACATAATTTTAATATAATTTTCAAAGCAAATATAGCTATATTATGGGCAGATACCACCACAAACACACCTGGTGCGTACTGCCACTAAGAACTACTCTAATAAAAAAAATAAACAAAAAACATAATCGGAAGGGAAGAGGAGAGCGGCAGATCATAGCGTGCATGCGCTTTTCTCATTTTCGCCTTTGCTTGTTACAAATGCTGGGATGTCTTACTTTGATTTTTTCCTTTTATAATATAATTAACTTAATCTTACTTTTAAATTTACAAAAAATTTATTTTTTTTCTAAAACAGTTATTATTTAACTATAATCATATGTAATAATATAATTATGATCAAATAATCAACTGTGATAAAGTAAATGTATTAAACATTTATCTCAGTTGATTATTTTACTTTAACAGGTTTGTAAAGTATATTTGTTAAGTCATTACTATGAAGAATTATTTGTGAAAAATAGGAACAAAATAGTGTTTTTATGTATTTATTAATCATTTTCTACTTTTAAGTTGTTCGTATCTCAATTGTTTTAAAAATATTAGGAAATTTTACTTAATAAAATTTTTAATTAAAATCTTATGCTATTTATTTTTTATGAGTTATTGGTTTATTCATCAATAATTATTTTTGCACATGAGAACTAATTATGCTTAGAACCTACATTTTAATGTGGATTCTGAACTCCTTGAAACATCCAAATCCAAAATGGATTCGAACTCACAAAATGTTAAACCAAAAGGAGTCCTAACCATTCGTCTGTCAGTTCATCTTAAGTTAGTTGATAATATGTTGTATTATTCACACAGTTGCACTTTATAATTTAATATGTAAATTATGATATATATATATCTATACGACGTGTATATATATATATATATATATATATATATATATATATATATATATATATATATATACACGTCGATTTGAATTGTCATGGTTTAAATGGATATTAAATACAAATTTTTTCCATTTCATGTCCAGCAGTGTTAACATTTACTTTACTGATCTTTTATAGAATATTTTCCTATTTTGCATTAAGTATTTTACATTGGAACTGGAATAAGAATTTGATGGGTATTGCCAAGTGTATTTATAATAAACATATTTCTTAAACATATAAACATTTTTTTTTTTTTTTGCAGTTATGAAAGATTTTTGACTGATTGATATATTAAACATGGTAGATCCACTTTTTGATCTGAATATATTTTTTTCTATTTTAGATTATTACATTGGAATGCCAGAGTGCTTTGGTATGGAATAATGTTGGCGATGGAAAGAATTCTTCAATGAATGGATCTCCTTTAGATTTATTACCATGCCCTCCATCTAGTCTTCCAATGCCAATGCGCCCTTTCAATGCTCAAGTAAATTTAAATTAATTTTATTAAATATATTATTGGTATACTATTTCAAATCTTGATTTTTATTTTTAAAAATTTTATCCCTTCTTAATTCCTAATTTTTTTCTTTACATTCATTTAGATTTTTAAAGATTGTATGTTTAATTATCTATTATAGTTAAAATTCATCTTAAAAAGCATTAATTTTATAGGAATCTTTATTTCATTTGATTTTTTCTCTCTGTTTGACTTTTCATTCTGAAGATGAAAACAAAAATATAATTGCATATGAAGAAATTAACAAACAAATGTATTTTTGCTGAAAATTATGCTATGTTTTGTTCACACTTTATTCAATCTATTTTATTGTTATAAAATTTTGTCTTGATATTTAGTTATTAAAAATATAAGTTATAATTGTTTTAATAGAAATGTTAATTTTCTAGTTAAAATTAAATAAAATAAAGAGTTTAATCATAAAATAAAATTTGTTGATGTCATTGTGGTTAAAAACTTCTTCCTATGCATTTTCAATTTTTCATAAAATATAACTGAACAAATATATTTTGGGACAAATTTATATTTGACAATCATTAAATTTAGTATAAAGCTTAAAGTTATAATTTTTTTCTTATATATATATATATATGTGTGTGTGTGTGTGTGTGTGTGTGTGTGTGTATGTATGTATATTTATACTATAATTTTGTAATTTTCCTTTATATCTATATTTTTTATAAAAAAATAAAACAAATCATAAAAATGTGACTGATTGAATTATAACATTCATAGTGATAGATGTTATGTGAAAGAAGTAATTTCAGATATTATATTAAAATGATTATAATCAAAGTTGATTTTCATCAACATTGTTTGAGGTTTTAAACTAAAAAAAATATTTATTTATATTTTATAATAAAAGGAATGTATGTAAGAGTTGATTTCAATCTTTACTGTTTTAGAATAAAAATACTCTTTCATTAGAAAAAAAAAAAAAAAAAAAAAACTAATGTCGTGTTCTATAAACTATTACATCAAAGCAACAAAGTAAAAGAAAAAATTTTTTTTAATATTCTTTTCTTTTAATATTCCACCTAGTTTGATGTGTAAATAAATTCTAAATTAAAACAGATATTCATTTTCTGAGATAATTGGTGATAAGGCCATGATGTAAACCAAATATCTACTGAAACTGTATTATTGATTGACATTTTATTTATTGTTACAGGTAATTCACAATCTCAAAGGAAACATTACTAAAATTAAAACTTCTGAATTAACAATTGTTTGCTTCTAAAATGATATTTTGATTATTGATTATTTACCGTGATAGTTTTAATTCATTACAAATGTAAATTTTTATCACAAATTTTATTGCTTTTGGTTATGAAATATGGAAAATGTTTTAACAGATATATTTTCCTATGATTTCATTCACCAAAAATTAGCCTTTTCATTAAGGACAAATGAAATAGCTTTTAAAATTCAACTTTAGATGAAATGCATTGTTTCTCATTCTTTTCCTTTTTGTTTCTTTTTTTAATATCTTCTGTATGTAAATTGTTTGTATCTTAAATCTTGTTTTCTGATCTGTTAAACATTTTTCTAAAGCTGTTTGATATCCAAAATATAACTAAAAATTAAAATTCTTTTTTGACCTTATATTTTTGACAGTAACAGTAAATGTGAACAATCATAAAAACTAATTAAAAAGGATTTCACATTTTCTATTAGTGGTTCAGATTTATCCAGAATGTTTTCAACTTGATAAACAAATTAAGAAAGAAATTCTTCTGTAATATCAATAGTGTATATTTTTTATTTTTCCATATTTCAAATTTTATTTATATTTTTTTTTACTTAATTACTTGTTTTTTAACATTTGAGAAAACAATAACTAAGTAATAAATAATTTCAATATTACTACAGAATAATCACATATTTAAGTTTTTGATATACATTGTTCTTCATCAAAGAATTTATACGTTTTTGCTCACACACACACACACACATATATATATTTATTTATTTCAGGTTCGTGCTGAATTACGTCAAGCTGAAGAACAAATAAGACAAAGGGGACGTGCAGCAGAAGTTCGGTGGTCATGTGATAAGTGGCAACAAACTGCATTAGGTGGCACGTTTAAACATTTTATATTTTCTTTCACTTTCATGATTCAATTGTCATGGAAAAATAATTAATTTGTTTCTTTTTGGTATTGTATTCTACTTAATTTTAAAACTTTTATTTTAGGTTCAACAATTCAACAAGTATTAAATGCATTAGATGCTCTAGATCGTTACAATTTCGACAGAGTAGATAACAACAATACCTTAGATACGTTGTATCCTAAAGTTTTTCCTACACCTGTTAATAAAGAAAAATTCTATAGCAATTGGAGTGAATTACTGGCTCAAGATGAAGCCATTGTTAGACTACTTTGTGAATGGGCAGTAACCACAAAGAGATCTGGAGAACACCGAGCTCTAGCTGTTGCTAAACTTCTAGAGAAAAGACAAGCTGATTTAACATCTGAGGTATCAAAGAAATTTATTTTTCAAGAATATTGTGAATAAAATGTGACATTACCAATAATAAGTATAAAAACTGCAAGGAAAAAAATTGTTTTAGAGGAAAGAATTAGTTTCAAATTTTTATTAAAGCTTCTTGAAAACTAAATTCCAAATAAGTTTTTCTATTTTTAAACAGAAATTTTAAAACAATAATACAAAATAAATGATAAACTTGTTTGTATATCTTTATGGCAAAAACTAATTTTAAATAGATAATTTTGACTATATGTATCATGTGAAAGACTAAAATAATATGTCATATAATTAAAAAAAAATTAATACATTTTAAAAAATCAAAGATTGTTTAAAAAATTTTTAAGGTTTTATTATAATTATGCATGTTATGGCTATCAATATTTTCTTTTACTGCAATTAAGGTTTTTTATTTCATGAAAATTAAAGATTTAGATTAATTTAAGATTGAAAAATGAACAATTTTTATTAAAGTAAAAAAGTGATTATTCGAACTTAGATTGCTAATTATATAATGACTTATACATTTAATTTTTGCTATGACAATTAATATAAAAATATTTTTATTTGAATTTTGTTCTTAGTATATTCTTGAATCTTATTTAGCATATATTTTGATTGTGTAACATGATAGCAAAATAAAAGATATGGTGGAAAATTATAAGAAAACCACAGTGGCATTATTTGCATCCTCTGCAGTTTTAATGTTTCAGATCTCTTAAAATATTTATGAAGCTCTTACTTAATTTTTTAAAATATTAATGAAATAATTTTCTTATAATAATTTGTTTCTAATATATATATATATATATATATATATATATATATATATATATATAT
>JAPDSC010161814.1:185930-289826 GCA_026290005.1 Latrodectus geometricus | reverse complement strand
ATATATATATATATATATATATATATATATATATATATATATATATTGTTATTGCTTGACTTCCTCTTACATGTAAATATTTTTCTTTTTAAATTAACATTTAAAGGGATATTTATATTTTATTTGAATCTGTTCCTAATCTTTTAAATGAAATATGTGAGATAAATATTTAAAAAAATTCATTAATACAATAAAAAAATTTATAAATGCAATATTAATTGTGATATCCTTGCATAATAAATATATTTTCATTCCTAAGATGTTTGTCATAAAAATATTTATCAACATAGTAAAAAATTAAATAAAAGATAATAAATTATATGTGTAAAAAATTTTTAAATAATTACTTTAAGTATTTGAGCATATTTTTTATTATGACGACTAAAATATATATAAATTGAAAAATAAGACACTTTAAAAATTTTTTTTCAAGTTTGCTATAATCGATTGTATAATTTTGTTAGCCTGATGGTTATAACTGTACATATGATTTCTAAAAGTTACATGAAATATCTCATTCATGCACATGTAAAATATTCATATATAGGTATTTATCAAAATAAAGGAAATACCTTAGATTTATAAAATACCTTTTGTTAGTATTGGTGAAGGAAGGCATTTGGCATGTAATACTGCTTGGATTCGTCTAAGAATTCTAGTTTAGAAGATTACTGTTATTATTTATTTTATGGAGATATTATGAATGTTATGGGAAAGATGCAAGTGGAGGATATCATTTTTGCATTAAACACTCTAAATTAGATCATAACTTTTCAATTATATTGAAGTCCAATGAATGTGCAGATGCTTTTATTACTTTCTTGTGTTTATCAGACTGTGGTTCGATTACAAATCCTGCTGGATACATAGATGCACTGTCATCTTGGAAAAGGCCAACTCCTGCAGAAAGCAAAGTTTTCATCATAAGATGGATCGGATTACCGTATTTTCCTGTATATAATCCGCGGATTATGTGTTAAAAATGTTCCGAATTTTGTTGTGCTTATTATACGCCGCCGTCCGCGGCGCCGTATAATACGGATTATCTGATAAAAAACATTCTCCGGCGGCGGATTATTTGATAAAAAACATTCTCCATCAGAAAAGCTTACAAGAAAGTTTTGAAAGAAATACTCTTTATGTTTCATAAAATAACAGGTGGTACCAAGATACACCTGAGTTATTTAAAATATAATCGACGTTGTTCAATTACGTTGAAAAACGAATTCAGTTTCTCTTAAAGACATTACAGTTGTAAATTAGCTAACGTTATTGTGCAATTTGCCTTGACGTGAGCTGTTTCGTTTTTAAAATATTCAAATTCGCATATCGTCATATGGAAGCGAAAATTGTTCAGTTACACAGCAGATTTTAAATTAAAAGCTGTAGTGAAAGCAAATAAAAAAATGCCGTCAAATGTGTTAATGTAAAGTGAAAAACAAAGCACGCGCGATATAAAAAAATTGTATAAAATACGCAATTTGTAAATAATCCATTTCTTTCATTTAAATATTAACGAAGCGAATATATATTAATTTAAATATGTCTAACATCGTTTTAAAAGTTATTAGAAGCTAAATATCTATAAGTTTTAAAAGACTCTCTTCTCAAAATAATCGCTTTTGATCGATCTCGTGCTTTCATCTCAAGTTTATCACACTTTGTGATGAATTGGATCTAGACTGATATTTTTTCATTATAAATGCTTTTTTTTCTATACAATTTATTAAATTTTTAATCCTACTGTGCATTTTTTTATTTTATGTGACACCTATATTATCAGCAGTACATATTTTAGACTATTCGCCGAAAAAAAATTGCCGCGGATTATACGCCGCTGCGGATTATATACAGGAAAATACGGTAGTTAAAATGTATCTGTACTTCTACCCAATGATCCTTCCTTTCAGGTTTTTGATTGATTGATCTACCAGAAAACTATGACATGGCTGTTCATATGACAGACTCCATGCTTGACAGTTGGAAGGAGATAATCACAATTATATGCTTGTTTTGTCTCCAAACAAGCATCCATCCTGTTGTAAAGAAAAGTTGAAAGACTATTCATCAAAACATATTTTTTTCTATTTATTATTGGATAAGTTTTCATGAGCGTGACACCTCTGTAGACTGAGTTTAACATTAATGTCTGACAAGTGGCTTGAGAATTAAAACTCTCTTAAATGTTCTGTTTATAAAAGTGTCTTTTAGCTGTAATCATTGACACTGGAAAATTCAGATGCTGATTGAGCTCTGGGGTTTATTTATTACAGTTTATTTGATTTTTAGACATCACAATTCACTTGAATGCCTATTGAATGTTTTCACTTTCTCTTTACATCCACTATTTTGTTTTGTAAGCTTCTTCTGCTATGCTTATGTATGCTGTCATGACTTTAGGTATTGTACTCCTAGAAACACCTAAAATATTGGACGTTTCGGTCACATTTGATACAACTGGACAGATAATTCAATTTTTTCTCTGATAATCTTAAAAATCCAACAATTTACATTTTTGAAAAATCCAAGACTTTTGGAATTTTCATAAAGTACCACATAGTGTTCAAATATCTGAATTTCAATTCTTTAAAAAAACTGGAGTCCATTATAAAAGTTAAATGTTTAGAAAAGGCATAAAAATGTCACTTATTCTCATGTGTTTTTATTTTGTGTCTATTTTCTTTAAATCACACATATTCGTGTGTAATACTTATTTACTGAACTACTAAACTGAGGATTGCATCACTTCTCTTTGGTTCTTTTGCTGATAAAGTAAATAAACCTAACCTTTTTAGTGTACACATTTCAATAAATGTTTTAGTTCAGCTGATTATTATATATTTCGATTGCAATAAATATCTTTGCTTATGAGAAAATTAAATTTTTTGTGTAACATTATTTTTATTCTCATCAATAGTCACTAATACTTGTGTTTCTAGAAATTAAATGATGTTGATGCTGTTGATGAGAAAGACTCCCAGGATTCCATAGGTGTTCTACCCTTGGGCTTGCCAATTTATCAAAATCTTTTAGTAAATTTCTTAGACACTCAAGCTCCGGTTTTAGGTAAGAAGCTATTTATGACTATAATCATTTTATGTTATTAATTCACAACCTAAATTTTGTATTATTTATGTAATAAATCTATTTCGATTGAGTTTCAAAAAACATCCTTTATGAGTAAGTTTTAACATTCATTATTTGTAAAATATTTGCTTTTAATGTATAAATTATGTATTCAGTTAATCAATTTGGTATTTATAATAATTTACATATAATTACTTATTTTAAAGAAATAATGAAATCAGGAAATATATCCTACTTTATACTTGTTTGTATGTGCCATATTAAGTATTAAAATGTATTAGGGAAATTCTTATTTTTTCCTTTGTTTTTCACACTTATACTTTTAAAATCATGTAAATAGAAAATTGTCATTTGAAATTTTTTAAAAAAAAAAAAAAAAAAAGCAATCTTTAATATCCTGTTTTAAGGTAGGAGGGGAAAAAATGCATTTTTGAGAATGGATTTTGATTGACTTGAGATTTTTTAATGACTGACAGAGGACTTTTTGACTTATTTTTGTTACCTAGAAATGAAATTTTTAAGGTATTACTTTAAAAGTATGTGTTTATTTGTATATACAAGACTTAAAAAAATATTCTACTAGACATTTTTCTTACTTTTATTTAAAGAATGTTATTGAAATTACTTTTATTTAAAGAAAGTTATTGAAATTACTAATTTTTGTATATAATAAAAAATTTAAAAGTTTTGTTAATGGAGGAAAATTGTTAGTTTTCTTTTAAATCTCACCATAAAGAATAAAATTTAGTATTTATTTGTTTTTTAATTATGTTAAATATTTGTTTTTCCTTATGAATGTACAGTCATATGTAAAAGGAAAAAATTGTTTACTACTCAATTATCCATTATACAGAAAACTGAGTGAAGCCTACATAACAAGTAAATTGTTATATAAAAATTTGTAACAATTAATTTATTATATCAAAAAAATTCAAACTAAAATTAGGAGAAATGTATGTTAAAAGATTATTTTAATCTGTAATTTTACATGGGTTTAATTTCAATAATTATTTTTACATAGAAATCTGTTTAAACTAATTTTTTTTTATTTGTATTCTTTTAGAATTGTTTTGATTAGAAAACTCAATCAACTCAGTTAAATATTTAAAAAAGTAAAGTTGTAGAAACTATATTTTTGAATAGGAAAATAAAAATAAATTTTATTATTAAGTTTAAATCAATTTATATGTATCTGCATTTATTAAGATTAAGTGTGTATCAATTTTCACAAAATCATTATTTATTTGGCAATGAAGGAATGAAAATAACACATCCTCATAAATATTAAAACAATAAAGAAACATAATATCAATACAGCGACAACATGTTCAAATACCATAAGCACTGAGGCACTTGTCAGTGCTTATGTGACTATTGGCTATAGCCAATTGTCACATTGACTACTGCCTGTTTTAGTGATGTACTCTTTATATACTCTTCATGGTATTACAACAGTGCCACCTGGTAGTAACATCACTGCATTATTTAAGTACATGTTATCAATGCCTCATTATTTTATAGTGATGATTATTGAAGCGAGGATTGGCACCAGAACATTTTGTAGATAATAGGAAATTATTCTTGAAATGCCTTTCAGAGTATTAAGACAAAGCTTGTCTGCCTTTTACTCATAATATTTAAATATCTTTTTCATTATATAACAATTTTTATTTTTTCCATGATCTGCATGTGTCTTGAATATGTTATACTATGCATGTATAGTTTATTTGAAGAATCTTTCTATTATAGTTAATTTGTTACTGTATATGTAACTTTTGTGCTATTGAGGGTCAAACTAAATACAATTTTAAATTTGAAAAAAAATACAAAAGCCATTGCAGACACCCATTCTGAGATAAAAAATCAAATCAACAAAGTAATGAATTAAAAGTTAAAATGTTACTCATTCAACTACCTGCTCAACCTCAATATGAGTAAGTTGAGGATCAATCAGTACATTTGTAATTATATTTTCCAGAAATTTATTCATGTTGGTCAATCATTTATATAGTATTAATGGGTAGTTTTTAGCAAAATGCAATTTCTTATCTTGACTATTATCATAATTCAGTCTTATGATATTTACAGGTTCTCATTACAAGTTGGTCACTTGTTCATATTATTAGCATTGTTTTTTACATTTAACTGCTTATTTAAATTATTTAACTAGTGTAATAAAATATATTTATTTCTGATTGTTCTTTCATAACACTGCAATTCCACATACAATTTATGTATGTGGAATTGCAGTGTTATGAAATTATTTATACACATACATCTTATATGTCTCGTGCTTTGTGCATAAATTTCATTAAAGATGTATATATTTGTGAATATGTGCTCATCAGAAAGATTTTTTATGCTTGGCAAATTTTTAAACATTCTGTATTATTCTTATGATAAAATACTTTAATTAATTTTCAGTTTCTTTATTTTTTAAAACCCAATTGATAATGTTACTTAACATGTAAAAGGGCTTTCTTCATTTTAGGATATTTTTACTGAAATCAATCCATTTTCTGTAAAAATTTAAGTGATTATTCTCAATCCACTGCAGTAACACACTTTTAACAATTTCAAAATTTGGTGAACCACAAAGAAAAAGATAAGTTAAGAAGTTGTTTATGTACCTATAATGCACTGTGTAAAATAGTTTAAGATAATAATTTTGAATGTAAAATAAAATATTATAAGTAAAACAAAACACAAAAGTATATTTATTAATCGATTAGTTACAATATAATAATAAGGATACTTTTAACTGGAAATTTTAACTTGATGGTTCTTGATAATTTCATTTATATTAAGTCATAAAAAGGACACACACACACATTGCTACCATCATATCGTCTTTTGCATTTAACAGCCTTACTATTTTTTCATTTTTATGTTGGTTAATACTGAAAACCTGAATGTACAGAAATAAAAATTGTAATTGTAAATACTAGAAACATTTGAAATTTCTTTACATGGGGCAAGTAATTAACTTTATACAAGGTCACAGTTATCAAAGATGAGAACAATTTTTAACTAAAAAATATGGTACTTAATTGTAAAAACAAGTTTTCTTTTACAGTGTACTTTTCTTCAATTTAAATAAACTTCGCTTGTAAGTTTCATTACATTTCTAAAATTTAGCACCCCACTTTAAGAATTGGTAAACATACAAAAGTGCCACTGCACAGTAGTTGAGAATCACTGATTTATAGTGTTTCTGCTGATTTGTCAATTTGTTCAATACTGATCAGCATAAAATTTTTGACTTTGGTTGAAAGGTTGTGTAGATAGGAATTTTTTTTACTTAAGAAACCAGACTTTAAAAATGCTTACTTAAAAATTCTGATTTTATTTATGAGTGTTAACTCTTCTGAAACGTAAATTATACTTTGTTTCATTTTAAATTTTGAAATAATACTTGTTTAAATTTTTTAATAATGTAAATAAGAGAAAAAAAAGAACAAAAGATGATGAAAACTGAAACTTTCTAAAAGAATGGATTGGAAAGTATAGTTTTAATGAAGATAATGTGAAACCGATCTGTAATATTTTATCGTATTAAAGTTAAAAAGTACAAAGTAATTTAAGTCCACTTTAAAAGGGTGATATTTTTAAAACACTCAAGAAAATAAATTATTTTAGAAAAGAACTATTTGTAATTTTACAAGTGTTTATATGTAGAAGTATTTTCTAAAATCATTGATGTGTTTTTAAAACTTAGTGCTTTGACACTTTCAGTTCATCAGTTTGCATCACCTACCTGGAATGTGAATGTTAGAAACTGTAGATTCCTGTCTCATGTATAAAAAGTGACTGTATTACAACTAGTCATGTCACCTTAAATGTACAGAGTGTTTCAAATTGGATGGGATAAAAAAGAATAGTATCGTACATATTCTGTGATTGATTTATTTAGTTAAAAATTAATTCACAATTTGAAATTGTATCTGGTAACAATGAAAAATCCTGTAATTACAAATTCACAATTGTGAAACCACTATTAATTAAAATGCGCCACTTATAACTATGTTTTAGTATGTATCAAAACATTATCATATGAAACACTGCAGTGATAAAGCTAATCGCATAATTTAGCATTTAAGTATGGAAAATCCATTTAATACAAATAATAGAACATCAGCATTTTCCTCCAAAAGCAAAAGTTTTTTATACTATTTTTATCCTTCGTTTGCCACTTTTTTTTAAAATGTATTTTTGCTGCTTTTTACCAAATAGAGAAATAGATGCTTTTTTTTAAAATATGCTGTCTGAGTTGTTCTCTTGGCTTGAAGAAGTTATTCCTAACTTTATTCTGTGAGAAAATAAAGTGTTTTTATCTTGAATGGTATTTGCTGATTCTGTGATATAATCTTTTTTCTTGTATTCTACGAAATAATTTTTCTTTATATATATATATATATATTTGGAAAAGAAGTTTATTTTGGTTATTTTCCTCATTTCAGATGATCGACCTACAATTGAAAATAAAACTGCATTTGCAAATCTTGTCTTGCTATTTGCAGAACTCATAAGGTACGACGTTTTTTCACATGATGCATATATGTGCACCCTTATCTCCAGAGGCAGCTTTACAAATGTTTCTAGTGGGCAAATGGGCACTTCATCTGGATATGTACCTCATTCCAACAAATCCATATCCACTCCTGAACCTTCACTCATGGGTTTCATGCCAGATCCATCTCGAGGTCTCTCTCCAGCCTCTGGTAGTACCAGTTGTATAGGTATTACCAGCATGTCTAGCTTAGGGATTCCTTCTATTGGAGACAGCAGACAACCCGAGTCGCTTCCTATGTTTGAGCCACCTGATAATCGACCTGGATCTGTAAAACATGATGTAAGTTAATCTTAAAATATGCTATTTCAATTGTTTAACCCATTGTTATCGATCTTAGAGTTTCTTAAAATATAAAGACACAAAATAAGTTTTGGATGAGAAAAATATTTTATTTATCAAATAAAATAGTGTGAATACACATCTTTCGCCAAATTAAAAAGCAAATAATGTAATTGAACAATTGTATTATAGTCAAGGTAACGTATTATTATTTAGGGAAATTTTTCAGAACATTTCATGCTTTTCATATAAACACAATATATTTCTTCACAAATTGAAACTGCATATCTTATAGTGTTGTCTGTTAATGTATTTAAATGCTGAACTGAACTTAATTTTATAATCCTGTGTTTTAGTTTGTTTTTATTCTTTCTGATTTTGGTATTTTTCTATTAAAATTCCAAAATCATGAAAAATGTGAAAAAATTCAATTTATATTTTGGTTGGTATTGAATATAAACAAAGTAATTTGGTATTAAGTAGTAAATCTTATTGGAAATATACTGAAGTGGGCTAAAACATTGTGGGATTTTCTTGCAATCTTGTCAGTATTCATCTTGATTGCATTCTTTTGTAAATATTACTTGATCATTTGATCAACATTGTGAGATATAAAGTGAAATTTTTTTTCTAGTGAAACAGTATTTTTTGTATTTAACTCTTGTAATATTTTAAAGCTTTAAAATACTATGTGATAAAATTAAGAAAAATTTAAACAAATAAATAAATGTAATTAAGTCAACAATTTTTAAACCTTTACAACTGTATTCTTAGATAATAGAAGGCATTTATAAAATTCTTTAATTGCATACACACACGCATATGTATGTATTTAAATTTTATAATGCAAATACAACTATTGACATTTGCTTTAAAATTTCATTTTGATTAAATTCTTGGAAGCTATTATTAATCTAAAATGATAAATAATTCAAACTTATTATCTCTCTCTCTCACACACACCACATACATACATATATATATATATACTACTGTCCATTAAAATTGCTACACCAGAAAGAAATGCAGATAACAAAATGATATTTATTGGACAAATACAATATACTAAAAAAACAAGTGATTTAATTTTCAAAAAATTTGGCTGGATAGATCCTGAGAAATCAGTACCCAGAACAACCACCTCTGGCAGTAATAACAGCAATTATGCGCCTGGGCATTGAGTCAAACAGAGATTGGATTGCATGTACAGGTACAGATGCCCATGCAGCTTCAACACGATGCCACAATTCATCAACTGTAGTGACAGGCTTTTGGTGATGAGCCAGTCGCTCGGCAACCATTGACCAGACGTTTTTTATTGGTGAAAGATCTGGAGAACGTGCTGGCCAGGGCAACAGCCAAACATGTTCCGTATCAAGAAAGGTCCGTACAATACCCGCAACATGCGGACGGGCATTATACTCCTGAAACGTAGGGTTTCGCAGGGCTGGAATAAATAGTAGAGCCAAGGGTCGTAGCACACCAGAAATGACGATGACGAATGCACGCTGCCTGTGTGCATTCACCACGATGCCGCCAAACACGGATGCGACCATCATGATGCTGTACACAGAACCTGGATTATACTGAAAAGATGACGTCTCGCCATTCGTGCGCCCAGGTTCATCGTTGATCACACCATTGAAGGCGCTCTTGTCTATGACGCAGCGTCAAGGGAAGCCGCAGCCATGGTCTCCGAGCTGTGAGTCCATGCTGCTGCAAACGTCGTCAAACTGTTTGTGCAGACACTTGTTGTCTTCCCAACGACCCCGTTTCTTGACTCACTGCTCCTGACGTGGTTGCACGATCCATTAAGGCCATGCAGATAATATGCCTGTCTTCTCAGCTGCTAGTGATAGGGGGCCGTTGAGATCCCGCATAGCATTCCATATTACCGTCCTGAACCCATCGATTCCATATTCTGCTAACATTCATTGGATCTCGACCGAGGCGAGCAGTAATACTGCGATAAGATAAACCGCAATCTCGGTACGCTACAATTCGACCTTTATCAAAATCAGAAACGTGCTGGTACGCATTTCTCTTTCTTACACGAGGCATCACAACAACTTTTCACCAGGCAACAACGTTCAAATGCAATTTGTGTATGTGGAACCGGCTGAACAATTTCCTCATTTAAACACAATGTAGGTGTTGCTACTGACGCCTGCTTTGTCTGAATGCGCTGAAAAGCTAATCATTTGCATATCACAGCACCTTCTTCCTTTGGTATAAATTTCACGTCTGTAGCATATCGCCATCTTGGTGTAGCAATTTTAATAACCAGTAGTGTATATATATGTATATATATATAAGCCAAGGTTGTTTTGTTATTGCTAATTTAATTATTTTTTATTTAATTCTGCAAGTTTAATATTTAAGAATTACTTAAATTTGTTATGTTTTTCAATATTAGACTTTTCTTCTTGTGGAATATATTTTTTTCGATTGCTATTTTTGCAGTATTAATAAAAAAGCAGTTTCCCCCCTTTTTTAAGACTTTAGATTGAAGATCTCTTTATTCGTACTATGAGTGTTATTGTCAAATTCAAATGTGGAAAATAGTAAGAGAGTGGATAACTGTTAGCCACAATGTTATTTTTGATGTCAACAAGTATGCAACACAATTAATTCAAAATTACTAAGTTTCTCTGGAGAGGGAGGGAACTAAATAAGACTCTAAATCTGTGTTTCGAAAGAAAATGAAATCATTTTTCAATGAAATAATTTTTTAACATTGCAATTTTAAGTTTTACACACTAACTTAAATTATCAGTGGATAGTAAATTATTATAAAATAATTCTTCAGAGTTTGAATCTAATTAGAATATATGTAGTTTTGAAGAGGAAACTTTAATGAAAAACTGCAAACTAAACTATTACTTATTAATAAATATTTTAATTTGAAATTTTCCATCTTTGCAATTTTTTTAAGTGACATCCCTGTATTTATTTTTCTGCTAAGAATCTCTTTAAAAAATCTTGTATTTTTTTTTAAATTTTTATTATAAGAACAAGAAAATCTAGAATTAAATTGACTAGGAACTATTGAACTAAAAATTTAAATTAGAATAGTATCTGTTGTAATTTGGCAATGTTACAATTATTTTTATGTATAAGTTATGAAGATATTTCATTTGTAATTGAAATTATAATTTAAAATTTGATCAGCTATTGAATTATAACTTTTTGATATCTTAAGAAACATTGACATTTATTGTATTAATTAAGTTATAATATGAATAAAAATTAATGTAATTATTTAATACAATTTCAAATTAAGGATTTATGTATTACTGAAATATAACATAGGTATAGATACCTAACAATAAAATAAAATTTTTGAACCATTTAATGATTACCTTTATCTTTATATCAAAGATAACAACATGTTCATATAAATGTGATGAATTTACTTTCTTATTTGTGATTATGGTATTACCTTTATTTTTTATCAAAACTTTTACATTTAAATAATTCAGTTTATTGCAAATGTTTATTCAAATTTAAAGTGATTTTATTTGTAGTTCCTAATATATATATTTCATGGTATATTCTGATCAAATTAACATTTGTGTGAGAAAAAGAAATATTGCTATCAACCTGTTGGATATTTTATGAAGCGCAGCTTAACACTGTATATTTGTAAACAACAGATTTCATTGAAATTTTTTTATTTGTTTTATCAATTACATTTAAAAATAAAAGTAATTTGAAAGATTGTCTTTATTTCTCCTCAATGTAATTTGATTCATTTGAAATCTGATTCATGTTTGAAAATATATAAAAAAGAAATGCATACTTCTTTGATTCAAGCTACTTTTTCCCTTTTTTTAAATGGTCTTTATTATAATGAAATTCATTTTTTTAAAATTTGTATTGTAATACATACATGTAATTTTGCCTTTTAAAATTGTAGGCATCTTGGGAAGAAATGGACACTGATGAAGCAAGAATTGATGCAGATTTAGGAAAACTTTTGCAACATATCAAAGAAGGACAACAAAATATGAATGATCAACCTGGTAAGAATAAATTAAAATAAAGAATATATAATGTAAAGATAACATTATTTCTTAACATGTCAATTATTCTATTTTTGCTTGCTTAGTGTGTCAATTTGAAAGAAAATTAATGTTATAAAGACCTATATTTGTTTTTCTTAAGGTTAACTTATTATTTCCAATAATATTATATTCCTTGTATATTTAAAGAATAAGTGAAACAACAAGAATAAAGGAAATTAAATTTCGTTAACCCAATACTTCAAATTCATTTCAAATAACCTAATATTTTTTTGTAGTATAAGAAAGTTTATTAATTCATCTATTTATTTAATAGTAAAAGATTATTTACCATTATTTCCTGTACATAATCCGTGGATTATGTGTTATGCTCGTGGAAAAAAATTTGTTGTGTGTATATATGCTGCCGTGGATAATCTGATAAAAAAAAAAAACATTCTCAATCACAAAAACTTACAAAACTGTTTTGAAAGAAATGCCATTTATGCTTCATAAATATATAACTGGTGGTGCTATGACACGGTTGACTTATTTCAGCTGTAATCTGTTTTGTCCAATTACATTTAAGAACTAATTTGGTTCCAATTCAGAGATATTCTAGTTATTTGCTTATGTCATTTCACATTTTGTCTTGAAATGAGATGCTTCATTCTGAAAATATTCAAATTTGTATATCATCATATGGAAGCAAAATAATTTAAGTTACATAGCATGTTTTAAGTTAAAAGCTATAGGGAAGGCCAATTAAAAATAAAAAATTTAAAATATGTTGACAAATGTATTAAATGTAAAGTGTAAAACAAAGCATGCGCGGCACAAAAGAAAAATGTATCCAATGTGCAGTTCGAAAAAAATCCATTTCATTCAATTATTCACGAAATAAATATATTTTTTTAAAATATGTTTAACCTTGTTTTAAAAGTTATTAAAAACTAAAAATTTGAAATTTATCAAAGTTTTACTATCGATAAGTTTTTGGAATTATCAATCGTGTGCTCTCATCTCAGTTTATTGCATTTTACAGTGAAGGGGATCCAAATGAATCTTTTTCATAATAAAATTTTACATATGTATTCCTAAAAACACTAAGTCTTCTACATTACAGACTTTTTAATTGTTGTAACATTTCTTGGCGTAGAAACTTGTGAGTATTAATACAGGGCTGACATCTGTTAATGTCTGTTTTTAGTTATTTAAATAGATTGGTACTGATTAAAAACATAAGTTATGAATGTAAGTATATTTAATAAAGATAATAAGAACAAAATATAATAATATATGATTAAATCAATCAGAGAAAGCAACAAAAAAAGTGATGGTTTGAATATAAAAATGATAACTAATATTATGCCTGATTGGATTGTGGCACATTGTTAATCGCTATGTTGATTAAACATGATTTAATGTCATTTTTTATTGTTTTCTTGTTTGCTATGAGTTGAATTCTATTTCTCTTTATGATTTTGTACTTATCTTTTAACTCAAAATACAAACTTCCTCAAAATATTCATTAAGTTCTTTTGATTTGTTTCAAATTTTGTTGAAGGTAAATGCTATTCATAATTGCTTTTATTCAAAATAAAATAAGAAAATATTCATTTGTATGCATGAAATGAAATAAAATTAAGACTTATTTCATATTGAAATAAAATTTAGACTTACATGTTGACAGTTTTCCCAGATTCATACATTTCCATGAAAAGTTTTCAAACTTAGAAGTTAATTTTGATAAAATTGTAACACCATATATTGAAACTTTTGTATATAGTTTTTTTTTTTTAATTTCATTTTAGCTCTATTTAAAAGAGAATTTTTTTTTCTCTATGCTTTCACTATAAGAAAATAATTATTTTTGTGCTCTACATGCCTAAAGCAGCATTGTTTTCTTATTTGGAACAAATATGAACCAAAAAGTTTAGTTGGTATTTTTGCATCCAAAGTATTTTGATATTTAATGTGAATTGAATAATCTTATGATTTTTTTAATTGAAATGCAAAGTTATTTCAACTAAAGTTACTCTACAACAAGTTACTCTATTGATTCAATATGTAAATTAATTAGTAGTATTTGATTAATATAAATGATTAAACTGTATAGAAGTAAATTTCATTAATCATGTGAACTTAAACTTTCACTAAAATAACTATGTATTTTGTGAAAAATTATTGGAATTAATTTTTTCATAATATTATTATGCTATTTCACAAGTACTCATTTTGCATTACAATGTACATTTATTTTCTTGATTCACATTATTTAGATTCTGTTGGTTCAGATAAAGATGAAGCTCTCAATGCCCCTACGCCTCTTGGTCATCCACCTCTTGTGTCCTGTTGTACACCAGGAACTCCATCCAATAATAGTGCTCCATCAAATAACATGAGCAACACTGCTCGACATTTGCTCTATACCACTCACTTCCCTCTCTCACAAGAGGAAGCTGCATTTCATGATTGCAATCAGCGTCAAATTCTTTTATTTGGTGTGGGTAAAGTAAGAGATGAAGCACGTCATACCACCAAAAAAATGATTAAAGAAATCATGAAGCTTTTCAGCAAGAAAACATGTATGGATATAGGAGATGGGGCCAAAGTGAAAAAAAATGCTAAGGATGGTTTCAACTTTGAAGCTTCCATCAGCCGATTTCAGAGCTTATCTTACTTTGATCAACATGTGGTAACCAATACTTGTGCTACTTCTGTAACTGAAATGTTGAGTGCCTTTTCTACTGGGAATTCTAATTATCTTCCTTTAGTGGAATATATTTCTTATTTATTTGAACTGATGGAACTTGCATTGAATATTCATGGATTAATTGAATTCACTATTCAGGTTAGATTTTTCTAATATATTTACTGAAACATTTTTGTCTTATGTTTTAAACATTTGATTTATTTATTAACATAATATTTATTTACAATGTGGATTTTCATTAGAATTTATTTATAAGTAGCATGATATTTCATTCTTTGGTATCTTATTGTGTATGGGTTATCAGTTAATTTATTTTAATCGCTTATTAAAGTAATGTAAGAAAGTAACATAAAGAAACGCTTATTAAACTTCATTTTATTTTATTTAATATTGCACTGTTTTTTTCTTTTCTAAAAATTAAATAGATTAAGAGATGCCATTTTCTTGCTACATGGCTTATATATTATTTAATATTATATTATCTATATTAGATTAGATGAATATATTTAATTTTGAAGACTTATTTTCATATAAAATTTCTTAACTTATTTTAAACTTAATGCTAAGCTAACTTACTATAACACTTATCGTAAACTTTATTGATTAACTTATTTTTAATTTTTTCATTCCCAATAAAATTTTTATAACAAAATGTCTTTGATTAATTTTTTAATTAATATTAGAAATTACTATTTGATTAATTAATTTAAGCATGTAGTTTAAATATGCATATATTAACAGTTTCATTTAAATTAATTTTAATATCTCTTGGGCTTTTCACAAGGTGATATTATTGCTTTTAGTTCTTAGAAATAGGAAAATATCAATTCAGTCTGGAAAGCAATTTTCATTAAAATTTCTATTTTTATTCTCTTAATTTAGTTTTTATACTTTGTACAAATGCAATTAGATTTTACATTCTTTCTGAATTAAATCATAATATCACTTAAATGACTTATAATTTTAATTTTGTAGAGTTTGCAGGAAAATATTTGTTTACAAAACAAAGTAGAAATTGCTTCGTTAGTTTGTCATGTGCTTCATTTTTGACTATGTTAACGTTGAAAAAATGAAATCATCTTCAGTAGTTAAAGCTATAATGGTGGGGAAAAGTATACACCCATAGGCAATATGACAATTTTAAGTGTAATTGAACTGTGCCATTAATTATAATCTTTAGATTTGAAAGTTTATTGCTTAAATATGAGGATGATATTCTAATTATACTGTAATGCATGATTAGCAATTATTTATAAAGATTAGCAAATAAATACTTTCTTTTAACTTCTAACTAAAACTTCACTTTTAACAAATACAACTGTAACTACTGTTTAACACTTAAATTATAATATCAAGAAGAAGTTGTGAGAATTAAATGAAAATTTTTTTGTTGCTAATTATTGAATATAATTAAAGTTTCAACTCAAGAGATCAGTTAAGTGCAGAAAAATTCATGAATGAAATGATGACTGAGATTCTGTTATGTTGCTCTTAATTCAGATGTTTTATTTAATATATGCTTAATGATAGCATATAATTCTTTTAAGTATGACCTGTATCTTGCCACATAAAATACAAATAAGGTTTTTGATCAGTCAGGTGTATAAATCATTAGCTTTGTGGGAAGAAGTTGACCATTGAATGACAAGTAAATCGAGTCTGAAATCATAAAGGAATCTTCAGTGATAAATTTAATTTTTTTAATACATTAAATGGTAATAAAACTAAAAATAAACATAAAATAATAAATGATATGGTTAAATATTTTGATGAGCAGAACATTTTTTCTATTACTGCACATTCATAATCTAAGAGAAAATGTATTTGCTAAAATAAAAGTATTTTAAATGAAAATGGACTTAGTAAAGTAATAAGCTGTTCACTCAATATTTACTAACCATGCGGATTAAATAATGATGCAGAAAGCTTTTCCATGATGAAAATATCCTTTTGATTGTAGTTGTGGATTTTGAAATTGATGGAAATAGGGTTCATAAATAGAATCTTTTTTTGAGACTTTTATGATGAGGTAATCAGAATGTCTATTATAATAAATAATAGTTGTCACTCTATTTGATTTATGAAATATCTCTTAATAGTCTCATAAAGCAGTGGAAGTTTTAATATATACATGTTGATAAATTTGCGTATAAAATACTACAGGTTTCCAGAAAAAACACAATACATGACTAAAATTACTATATGAATCTCTCTGAGCAGCTATCAAGAAACAATTGTATACTTCATAAAAATCTTACTTCTGTAAAAAAAAAAAAAAAAAAAAAAAAAAAAAAAAAAAAATTTTTTTTGCATTGCAGAAAATTTTTTGCTCTGTGAAATGTAGAAATGAATATGCATTTATAAATTTAGCTCAACTCCTACTTTTGTGATATTTAAAATATCTATTGTCTGAAGGCTCTGTTTGAAGAAATCAAAGGGTTTGTTGTAGATAAAATGAAGATGAAATATGTATAGAATTCTGATTTACAACAGGAATTAAATAGCCAGAATTGGTCTCTTCATTAAAAGTAATTCAAGATGGTATTATTTTAAAATATAAATTTTTTAACTGTTTAAGTGAAAGCTTTTGACTGCATTTTCAAGAAGGTTCTTTCAATTTTATGGATGTTGATAGCACAAAAAAAAAAAAAAAAAAAAAAAAAAGGGGGGGGGGGGGAACACACTCAGGTATTATTTACAAATCAAAACTTAAACACAAACATAATTTATTGAAAAATTATCAAGCTTATCTAGAAGGAAAAATTATACAGAATTTTACTATGCTTAAAAAAGTGAAATCCTTTTACATCAAGTAGTTTCTTAACATCACCATTTCATAATTCCATACCTTGACATAAATTTCTTTTTGAACAGTAAAACATAAGGAAATAAGTCTTCAGTTTTGTAGTCAAATATTAAAAATATATTTGTGCTAAAGAAATAAATTATTCTGAAGAAAAAATTTACAATATTTTTTAATATTCTACATTATAATACAAGTTAATTATATTTTAAAACTGCATAAAATGATAAATATTTTAAGTTGAATTTTTTTAAGTATCCTTGTATATCTGCACACACAAAAGTAATTTAGCAGTGTAAGTATAATATTGATGATAACAAAAGTGATAGTCAAAAATACAAATGATGTACTTCACAAAATTCTTAATAGAATATAAAATGTTAAAATGGAGAATGAATAACAAATTTTAAGTGAATAAATCTTTTTTCTCTTAGAGGAAGAAATGAATTCATACTTTGGTTTATTCTAGGGAGGATTTAATATTTACAAATATTTCCTGTCATATTTGCTTATCAAACTATAAAAGCTAAAAAATACTTTAACATTTTGAAAACATAAAATATTTTTTAAACTGCAATTTATTTTGTAAGCAATGAGAACCAGAGATGATCTAGGAACTCAAACTATTTAAAATAATAATAGCTAAAATAAATGTGGCACCAAATTCTTTTAAATAATTTTTTATTTATGGTTATTTTTATAAAAAAATTATCTTTTCTTATATTTGCTAAATAATTGAAAGAATATTTGTTAAAAATATGTTAATTTTTTTTTCAGTGTGATATTTATTACAAAAATGTTTTATTATAATGAAATTTGCCAAAATATTATTTTAAAATATTTTTATTTCAAATTAAATCAAGATCCCATAAGTTTAGATTTATTAGATATAAGTAAGCTTAAGAATTTTGTTAAAATAAAAAATTTTCTTCAATTCAAAAATTAATTGAGATAACACATTAAATTTTATTATTTTTACTATTTTGTATTTCACATAGCTTTTGAAAGAATTAGTAGATGTTGAAGCTCAATTGGTACAGAAATCATCATCTTTAGCTGGTAGTTATGCTTCATCTGTTGGTTTGTGTATTGTTGGAGTACTGTACACATATCATTGTTGGCTACTGATTTCTCAAGAACAAACATTGACAGTTTTTGAAGGGTTGGTATTTAGTTCTTTTGGACCTCAGATGATATTAGAAAGTGTATTATGTGATGTTTAATACTGTCCGCAATAATATTAAATTATTAATTTTAGGTTATCAAAAATTGTTAAGCATATAACCACTCCTACAGATTGCAACTCTTCTGCTGAACGTTGCATTTTATCTTATTTATGTGATTTGTGTTCCTGTTGTTATTATGTTAAGGTAATTATTTATATTTCTTATGTATTCACTATAGTAATTTAAATAAAAATATTTTATAGTTTTAATTTAATGAACTTTTTTGAAAATTTATCATATTGTTAAAGTGTAAAATTTCACTGTTATTAAGAACAAACTTGTATTCATTATTTAAAATTGAAAATATATCTCCTTATTTTTTAACATTCTAAAATTAAAATTTAATTCTTTGCATCATGAATAGACATGAAAGCATTTTATTTTAACTTTCTTCTTAATAGAACATTAACCATATAATGTAATAAGAAAAATATTTTTCATATTTTTGTTAGTTTTCTTCAATTTAGTATGAAATCTTAAAAAGTAAACTTAGTTACTTGTTTATAAAGTTAAAATTATATTACATTTTTATATTATAAAAAGTATTGCAATTATTTGAGCAATATTAATCATAATCTTTCATTTAAATTAACATTCATTGGTCATTTACCTGGATGGCGGTAGAGGCAAGGATGACATTCAATTTGGCTATCTATTTACATAAATTAAGAAAAAAATTATAAATTAATTCCTAGAATAAAGTTACTTTTAGCTTTACTGTATACCAAGAGATGGCTATGCAAAACAACTTTTGAAGCTCTGTTACCTTTGCAACTTAGTTTGTTACCTTAGCAGTTTCATTTCTGTTCTAAACCATTAGACCATTGAGACATAAGTAATGATGGGACAAATTATAGTGTAAGTTCAATGATTAATTTAGGTATTTAAGTCCCAAGCTCTCACTCAAATACACTTCTAACTTCTATAGAAAGTTTTTTGAACTTCCTCTGTAAAAGTTGAAATTCTTTTTTTTATATTTAAATTGCAAAAAAGGAAATGCTAATTTAAATTCTAGTCAAAAAATATCCCCACTTATTTGGAGCAAATCAATTCTTGACCAAAAAATTATCTTTTTCAGATTGAGATTTTTACTATCCATTTCTGGTGAAATGATTTACAGGACATAGCTCATTTTGTTTCATCAGAAGTTATAATTTTTTTTTTCTAATATCCCATTTATTTATTTATTTATATTTATCACAATTGAGTGTAGAAAATGTAAAGGTAAAAATTCCAATTATTTCTTTGAAAGTGAACTCTGAATAATTTAGCCAAAGTCTCTCCCAAATTTTGTAAACTTACCATTCAGCTATTTCAGAGAGTGTAAATAGCAATTCCTGTCTTAAGACATTTTAAAGAGCCTCACATTAGCAGATACATTTGAATGTCAGTGTTGTAGCTTTTCCAGTAATTCTTTTTAAAATACTTGATAGCTTTATTATAAGTGGTCATTACCAGTTTGTATTTCTTTAACTCGCTATTTTACTTTGCTCTATTAATGAATTTCCTACAATTGTAATTTGCTTAGCTCTTTAGACCACCATATTACTTTCATTAAGGCTAAAGAATTAACCTTAGTGAGTGGATGGCATGTTATAAAACTCGTCAACAACCAACTCCAAATCTTTTGTGAAGGTAATTTACCATGGTCAATTTCCCTGATCAAGATTTCCACGTCTTTTTTGTAGGAACCTTAAATTGGAGATTTTTGTGTTCTGACCTACCACATTTAGTCCATTCATATCTGAAATAGAAAAGTTAATATATTTGTTGTCAGATAAGCTTACTTCATCTAATTCTTCCCTGTTACTTAGAGTAATAAACAATTCATTACCTTCATTAAACAGATTATAATACAAAAACTTATTCTAAAAGAGCCTTCATGAAAATAATAAAAATGGCTGATTTCTCAATTTTAATTTATTCAAAGGAGGTATTGTTACTGTTGAACATAGAAATTTGAATTCTTCAATTTTATAAATATTGTATAAATTAAGTAAAAATTATTGTTGCTGTTTTTTTTATCATTCCATGGTTAATTTTCAATTATCTTCAGTAAAAAAATTATAGTTAAAGATTGGTATTTGAATTAAAAATTGATCCTTGAGTAAATAGTATAATTGTTTATTCCTGTTATATATTTTTTCAATACTGAAAATTGAACACTTTAATTTTCTTTTTAGTCTCGTCATCAAGAGCAATTTTCTAACATGTATCCTAAAGCCAAAAATGTGATGTATGGACTGGTTTCTCCTGCTTGGAATACTAAATTTATGATGGAATATCTGTCTGATCCAAGGTAATTATTTATTTCTTGTTTTATTTTTTTATACTGTTACAAGTATTCATCATTTTGTTTTTGTGTTGGAGGGAGATAATGATTACATAAGAAAAATGGCATAAAAGTGCTCTGAAACTAACTTATGTAAATATAAAATACATTGTTGCAACATTTAATCATGTTTACCCCCATAATTAAATAGATTAAAATATGGATATATGTTCTATAAATTTGATTGGTGACATACAATGGTTAATTGAATGAATTACCTTATGTAAAAGTTAATATATTTATCATCAGGGAAAAAATTTTAGTTCAATGAAAACTTCAAAAGGCTCTTTTTTTAGTTATGCACTACAAGTATTTTTTTGCTGCATTATTGAAAATATCAGAATATGCATTAAAATTGAAAATAAATTATTCTTGTATGTTTTGTTATGATTAGTAAATGTATGTAACCAACTTTGATTACAATTTCAAATTTATTTTTGGTTTTATAACTTATTTCAAATAGAAGTGTTAATTGTTTAAAAATATTTTAAATTTGTAAATTTGCAGTTTATAACTTTGATCCATTGAATGTATAAAAAGGTGTTCAATAATATTTTCTTTAGTATAATAGTAAATCATTATTGAATATTTTTTTTCTATGATTTTTACTTAATTTGAGAGTTATAAATGAAAATGTGATTGATACTTTTACTCTCCATTTTTAATTTATACTATTTTATTTTATATTATGTCTTTTTCTGTCACTAATATGTTAAATCTTCTTCCATAAAATATAAATACTCTTTTCTTCAATTAGATTAAAATTAGATATGCAACTTTTGAAGCAATTAAATGACCAACAGCAATTGCGATACAGCTTTGTATGTAATGCCATACACTGTGTTACAGTATGTAAAGATCCTGATAGGTAAGAAAAGATTTTCAGAGTTTCAGCTTTATGCTTTCACAATTTTACATTGCTTTAAATATAATATTATGCACCTTGTAATTGAAAATCATTTTTTAATTGATAGCACATTTTTATAAATAAAAATTAAGAAAATTTAAATAATTTCTTAGTTTTTCATTTTGTAGTGGATGTCAGACTTAATACAAAATCAAAAGTAAGAAATGTACATTAAAAAATGAAAATAAAATTGTACATTTTAAAATGATTAAAAGTTATCTCAAAATCTATCTACTATTGTAGATAATTTAGTAAAGTTACATTCTACAACCAGAATTTCCAGGTCAAAAACTAGTTGGTGTTTTTTGGATTCTTAATTACCATTTCTAGCTTGTTCTTCCTTGAAACAGTAAAGCTAATATATTGGAAGTCATAAACTTACTTTATTAGAGACTTTGCAATCATTTATAAGTTCAGAACATTTACTATTGCATGCATTGTCCTTGTTTACAGTAATAGTGAATGAAGGCATGAATGTTTGCTGAGACTTCATCTCACAATACACTATGGTACATTATTAACATTCATATCATATTACTTGCTCATGTGGAATCAGCTGCTAACATGTAATGGCTTTTGAAATCATCATTAATTTTAAATCTAATTTTTACTGTATCATCATTGGAAAATATAATTAGAGAACATTATACTATATATTTGACTAATATTATTGGTTTAATATTTATTCAAAATGTGACTATAAATATCTCCAGAAAAATTTTGCGCAACTTCTGCAAACTCTTGGAATTTGCTTTTGAGAATCTGTACAATCCCTGACAATGGCTAACTAGAACAAATGAGCCATAACACTACATACTCATTTTAAAGTTAAAGTATCCATATAACAATTTACATTTGCAATTTCTTTTTGCTCTAGAAATTTCAAACATTGTAATAAGGGAAATTTGTGAATATTTTGTACAAATGTTTAGTTATAGAAACGAAAAATATCATTCAATTGACTTATACTTCATATTGTATTTAAACTAGAATCCATCTAACCAATTGTTACTGACCTAATACTGCAAAATATAATGTTATTCAACAGTTAAGAAATTCTCTTGTTAATTAACCTTTTCAAAATCACCTTCATCAGTTTAAAAATATAAATTATGTAAATATGTAATTCGGCATTATAATTTAAATGAAAGAAATGTTTAATAATAGGCAACTTTAAATTATTTTTACAGTTATTAAATTTAAAATAATGTTAATTAAAGTTAGTATTAATTGAACATGCACTTTTAATCTAGGATTTGTTGTAACAAGCTTGCTGATCCATAATGACCAACTGACTCCTTGTAGGCAATATTTATAAGTATTGTTAATAAAAAAAAACAAATAATTATACAACAATTTTTGTATTATATTTGTCTGAATTATTATTTTATTACTTTGCTCGAGTTATTATACATTCTTTTCAGATTCTTATAGAATTCTTTGTATTATATATTCTTTGCAGATTAAATGAAATTGCTATATTTTGTGCTGAAGTAACTGCAAAATGTTATCATCTTTGCTCAGAGTGGATAGCTGCTCTCAAAGCTCTTTGTGGATCATCAAATCATACAATTGGCTTCCTTGATTTGGTTACTCAGGTTGATGTAAGTATATGTATTATGGATAAATAAGTTTTTAATATTTTCTAATTACAATTTTGAATGACACTGAAACATTGTCTGAATGAAAATGTTTTGTGTGCATAATTTTAAAATACCAAATAGCCAAATCTATTTTGTATTTAAAATTATCCACACAAAAACATTACAAAAAATAAAAATCAATACTAACTAAAGTTTAAAAATTTTATTTTAACAAAATTAAATATTTTGTCATCAATTTTCTGGAACAAGATTTTTTCTTATAATAAAAATTTTTTAATTTAATAAGTAATAATTGTTACAACACATTTACCAGAAATTTCATAATGGTAATACATGTTTTATAGCTATTTTATAGCATAGATAAATTCTTCAGCTATTAAAAAGTTGAATTTTTTTATTGGAATATATAATTAACTCTTCAAAAGAGCTGTTATAGAAAGAAGTTATTACTAAGATGCAATTTTACTATCATAGTTGATGTTGTAATTCAATTTGCTAGTCAAAATTTAAAATTTTTTTATGATTTCATTAATCTGATTGCTAACTGATTTCTTCTGGTTACTATTAATCTAGTTACTGTACATTTTCTAATTATTGATGCTTGTATTTCGGGAAAGGTTTTATAGGAAGAATTCTTTTAATTTGAGATCTATGGTGTTTAAATGATTCATAGTTTCCTAAGTTTAAAGTTTCAGTAAAAATATTCATTCCAAATATTTATTCCTAAATAAAAAAAATTAACAATTTTTAAATTTTTTTTAGAAAAATTGAAAAAAAAAGTAAGTCTAGAAAAATTTGAAAAGTAAATAATTTTTAAAACTTTATTTTAAATTTATTTACTGTAATATTAAGTTTTTCTTTAAATATATTGCAAGAATAGTGTTTTTTTTTTTACTTTTATTAAAATTATAACTGAAAATATAAATTGTTTTGATTTGAAATGTTAAGAAGATCACAAAGGAAGAAAGAAATGGAAACATATGAATGTTTTAAAATAATTTAATTTGCAATATAAAAGGTATAAAATAATATAAGTTATTGACAATGTTAATACCTTGATCACACTGTAAATTTATGGCCATTTATTTATCTGAAAATTTTCTATTCTTACTTAGAATCAGGATAATTTGAATTAAATTTTTTAGGTTATTTAAATAAATTTCCATATTCAAAGGTTCCACATTTAACATTATAACTTGTGTAGAAATAGTGTTTACCAATATCAGTTTCCTCCTTTTTGATTAATTATACTAATTTATGAATAATTTTCCACAATTTCTTTTGGATTTGTATGTGTTGTTGTTATTATTTTATTATTATTATTCAACAATATAAGCAAATATATTTATTATATTTGCGTATATTGCTGAGAAGTTCTGAGAGGATTAATGCTTGCTTATTTCTTAATTTAATTGTAAATATTTTATAAAAATATTTAAAACTGTTTCCTACCCCCCCCCTGACAAAAAAGAGAGGGTCATTTTCACCCCACTTATGTGCTGAAGATTTCATCAGAACGAAATCTTTATCTTTTGAGGATGATATCCTGCACTCAGTCTGCCATAATTTTGACGAAGATGTAAATAGGTTTCCCATCAATACTATCCTTATCAATTAGCAATCGACTTTTTCCATGTGTTCTTTAACATATTAGAATAAGTATTGTTGCAAAAATTTTAAGTTATACACTTGTGACTGATCATGGAAATTATAATATGGCATAAATTAATTTATTACAAAGAATTTTTATGAAATTATTAAACTGAATTTCACAGTCATTTTATTGGTTGCTTATCCCACAATTAGCAAATGTTTTTATGTTTCTGTAAAGTTGTACAAACTAATATGAAATTATTATGAAATTATATTATAATTAAATTTCATTGATTTGTTTGATTTTTAGCAATCAAAATACATATTTAAAATAACAGATTTTCTTAAAGTAACAAAATGTATTGAACTTTAAGAAAAAGATGAGCAATAACTAATTGAATATTTTCAAAAACATTCCTAAAAACAGCAATCTGATATTAAAAAATGCAAATAAAGATATTTTGATCTTATAATTTTTGTTCATAAGTGAATACATGTAAATTACCAAAATTGTATTTGAGAAAGATCTGTATGTTAACAGCATTAATGGTTTTTATTATTTTTTTATAAATGTTTTGCATCATAAGTAATTTCTATATTCATTGGATTAAAACATATGCCTTATTTTGTTTCTTTTGAGGAAAAAACTTAAAACTAGAATTTTCCTTTCTGTGGCTAGATATGAAACCTTTTACTCAATGAATATTGTAGGTTCAATCTTGATTTTAACTGAAAAATTGTTTGTGAAATTATTTTCGTCATACAATAAATTGTAAATTTCTGATCATTTTTCCATGCACGGCGGCTTAAAAATTGTTTTTTCAAAGAGTTGGTTGCAAATGTAATCATATTAGTTTCAGAAAATATTTCTATGAAATTCATATCTGGAAAGAAGAAAATATTAGGGTAATACTAAATATAAAAATTCTTATCCTTAGTGTTTTAAACTTTGTATGTAAGAATCATTATTAAATTACCTTTAAAAACAAAAGAAAACAATGTTTATTTAAATTTTATGCAGAGATTAAAACTGCCTCATAAATAGATTTACAAATATAAAGTAATTTTAAATAGGCATCGCATATCGCTTTTTGGTTTGAAATATTTATATTTTATAGTAATTTATAATTTCTGCTTGCGTGTTCTTGTGAAATCGAAAGGTGCATGTTTGTCCTGGAATATGCCCATAAACTACAGGCCTCTTTTAAATGTCATAAGGAAGAAACCAAGAAAGCTGTCTAGTATCTATTACGACATACATATATGCAGGAAAAAGAAAAAGGTATTTAATCCTTTTTAGTAATGGATGGGTTAGAATCGTGTATATTGCACCTCAAAAAGCAAGTTTCTACACTAAATCACATTTAGTTCTTAGTGAAGACATTGTTTGGTCACTTTATCTTAAAAGTCAGAATGTGAAAAAGTTCCCATATTACAATGAGAGTTGTTTCTTAAGGAAAATGGTTCGAAGAAAAAAGAAAACAAATTCTCAAATACAGAAATACCTTAATATTTGTAATTATAAATTACTTCATCACTTAAATGCAAAATTCAATATTTCTTTTTTAAAATATAATAATTTATTTGCTTATATTGCATACTAATATTAAAAATTGTAAAATAAAAATGACTTGAATGAATGATAAAAAGTCTTTGAGTTGGGACTTTTCTAACGCTTATTTTTTATTTTAAAATTATTTTAAGAATCTTTTATTATATTACATTAACAGTTCCATACTTTAATCAATAAAATATCAGTATAAAAAGCAGCATTTTCTATCAGGATCAGATCAAATATGGACATTTAGATAGGGATAAGGATTGTGAAAAATGTAAGAACACTAATGTTCTTTTTCTGGTTATTATAAAATATGGAACAAGTTAATCAAAGCAGGAGCTAGCTTACTAATTTATTCATAATTAAAAATTGCAAAATGGTTTAACTCATACTTCACTGAGAATCTCAAACTCTCATAAATATAAAATTGTATAATGAGTATCACTGTGAATAAATTATAGTTAAATTCCTTTTTATAATAAATAATAATATTCTGTACATACATGAATTCTGTACATACGAAATATTCTGTACATACGAAATTTTTCATACACACAAACACTTGCACATATATATATCATTTTTTATGGTTATATATATATACATAAAATCTATTTATAATTTATAGGTATTTTGACCTTGAAAACGAGTCTATATCTTTTTGTTCTTTTTTTTAATTTTTGTACTTTATTTGCATTTTTTATTAAGTTTCCTGTAAAATTAAAAATTATAGATTTTCTTCTGTTTTAGTATTATGCGAATTAAAATCAAATGATACTGAGGAATCTGCATCGTTATTATCATCACAAAAACTAATATCCTTGAATTCAGATTCATCACAACAATCAGAAAAACTATCTGCAAAGTTTTCTTCTTCTAATTTATCCAATAACTTTTTAATTTCTTCATCAGTCAAACCCTTACTAGGTGAAGCTATCGAAAATAGTTTTCAACCAACAAAAAAAGCAACTGGTTAATGAAATAATTAACTAAAATGAGGATGAATATGCTTTCCTTTTAAAAGAATAAATCTGAATAAATCCGTTTTTCGCCAAAATTCTCTGCATTCACAAGTCCCCAGTTTTTACTACATTCAAGCACAGAGCAGCAATTAAATTTCCTTCAACTGCCCCGAGAAATTTAAGCTGGAGAAAGTTGCATTCTTGAAAGGGGGAAAACATCCATATTACAACTGTTGTACCATAGCCGTTTTCAGAAACATTCATTTTCGTGGTACCCCTGGGACGTAAAGGTTAATGAATTTCAGGAAATTGCTTGACAAATTTTTGCTACAATTATACTTTATTCCTATATTTTTTTTTTCTTTTATGTAATTTAAATCTCAAATTATACTTTATTCCTAAATAAATTAAGTTGTATGAAAATGTAAAATACTATTGAGACAATACCAATTTTGCTTACATTTAGCAATTATTATTTATAAATTATTGAATAATTATTTTTTAGATTCGTGACTTATCTATTCATGACAACATAGCTTTATTAACTTCAATATTGATTGCACGACGATGTTTTCTTCTTCAAGACTTTGTTCTTAATGTTGCAATTCCTGCTGTGATTGCTGCTTTTCCATGTATGTATAAATTTCATTCTAAATAGTTTGTTAGGAGTTTATTGCATTTATTACAATTTGATATGAATTTATATAAAATAATATTTTTAAAATTAATATACTAAAAATTTTTTATCATCATTTATTTATTTATGATTTTTAGTATTTTTATTTTATTTTTTTTTATTTTCAACAGAGTTTAATTCATAAATATTCTTTTTTTTACCAATTTTTTATTTGTAATTAACATAAATTTGTATACTATTTTTCATAATATTTATGAAACCTATTGAATTTATAATATTATATATAGGTACTTTTAGAAATATAATCAAAATTCATTTTAGTTTATTTAAAATCCTTTTTGTGCAATATACACAATAATTGACAATATGATAAATATCAATCTAAAATCCTTTTGTTGAAAGTGTCTCAAATATACACATATTGTTATGTCAAATAATTTCTGTGAAGTATCCAGTCTTGGCACTTCATACACCAGTCATGCAGTTATTTTTTAGTTTGATCATTGTTTATTGTGGAACATCTAAGAAAACTTTTTAATATACATATTTCAAAAAGTTTCCTTAGTGTTATAAATTTCCTTAATATCATGGTGTGATTTTAAATTCAATGATTTATTTTTTTTTTAATTTAATTTTTGAAATAAAGTGGATACCTGGAATAGCTTTAAAATTGATTGCTATACCGTTTAACAGCAACGGTTTATGTATATATTGCATATTTTGTCAGATATGGTCATCTATTATTGTTGAATTTTGTTGCGAACCTTCTCACATAACACTTACGGAAACAGAGACACATATTCTTCTCCCGCTCTCAGAAAAGTGTAATCATTTATCAATTTATTACTCTTTGTTTTGAACCAGAGTTGCATTAGTCCTTGTGTTTACTTTTAAAAAAGTAAACACAAGGACTAATGCAACTCTGGTTCAAAACATTTCATTCAATTTTTTTCCTTTAATTTTTCTTTCATAATAACTGAACTGAATAACTGTATTCATTGAAAAAAGAGTTTATTTATAAAGGAAGTTTAATTTTTTTAGTAAATTTATAAAGATTTATTATTTTGAATCAATAATATTTAAATTTATTTTAATAATTGTATTAGATTCAATAGAATAATTGAAGCAGAATTTTTAAATTGTAGGCATGTTTGTAATATCAGAGATATTTTTCTTTTTTGTTATTTATTTGTATTAATATTTGTTTTCTCTGTTTCAATTAATAATTTTGAAATATTGTTTAATTGCATGCTAAAAAATTTTATTTATTTTAGAAACTATAAAGAATATTTGAAATTTATAATAATATACATATACATAGTAAATTTAAATATTGCTAACTCTTTTTATAATTATTTTGGTTTTCCATAATAGATTTTCAATTATTTTGATTTAAAATATTTCTGAATTTATGCTTTATTATTAAGGCATTGATTTATTATTGAATTTCAAAAAATGAATTGAGCATATCATATTTTTAAATTCACTTGTTTGCTAAAGTATTACATACAAATATATAATTTATATCAAATAAATATTACTTTTAACACAGTACAAAGACACATATCAGACATTACCTGTTTTTATATGTTTCTGTATCAAATTTTATCATTTATTAAAATTGACTTTAAATTATTTAGGAGTCACTTTATCAAACTATTAATTCTGTTAAAAAATGAAACACAAATAAAATGATAAACAAATTGAACTTTTTACATAAATTTATATTTTTTTAAACTTTTAAATGAATAGGACATATTATGTGAAGTATGAAAATAGTTGGATATCAATTTAACATTTTTTTCTTTTCATTTGCTATGTGAAATGTTTTTAAAATTATTTAATAGTTAATTTTTTTGAAATTTCATCAATTTAAAATAATTTACTATCTATGAACTACATTTCAAATTTTTACAATCAATATATTTTAAAATATTATAAGAATACATTACTTTTGAAAATAATAAATTATATCTATTAAATATATGTATAAATTGATTAATTCTAAACCATATAAATTTTAATTTGATTTATTTTTATATCATTGATTTATTTTTTATCATGGGCAAACTATATCTCATTATATAAACAAATTTCAAAGCTTAACTTTGTAATAAAATCTCAAATAAGATTTAATGAATTAATATAAATATTATATGTTATTAATTCCATTTGCATATTTTTAATTTTGTCCAAAGAGAAGTAATGGTAACATTTTTTACTTTTTATCATTAGTATGTTGAGTGTTATTATATGCTGATTTGTGCTTTAATATTTTCAGCTAATAATGTAGCTGCTTTGGAAGC
This sequence comes from Latrodectus geometricus, assembly GCA_026290005.1. Taxonomy (NCBI): domain Eukaryota; kingdom Metazoa; phylum Arthropoda; class Arachnida; order Araneae; family Theridiidae; genus Latrodectus; species Latrodectus geometricus. Next base: position 259,239 of record JAPDSC010161814.1, on the reverse strand, counting down.
TGAGCCAGGAGCTCGACTTACCTGCCATCTACTTCGCCGTTTATTTAAGAAACCATACTCTCCTCCCGGGCTGTATCATACTTCTAGTGGTACTGGTCAAAGAAAGCGTATATATCACATAAAATATCCAAGTGACCGCCATTTATTGTCTGCTACATATTCTGGCATGAGAGTTGAAGCCATTTTAACTGTACTGAAAGCCATTCTTGTTTTAGGTTAGTGTATTTCCATTTTATTTAATATTTGTTTCAAGCATATGTTAAATAAATACTGATCATATTTAATAGAATAGCATTTTATTTTGTTTTAATTTGCATGTTTCTTTGTTAAATATAAGTTATTAATATTTACTTCCCATTTTTTTTGCTTCTGTTTAATTAAATGTAGTTACCATCATAAGAATTTACTAGTATATGTGTCAATTCTTAAGGATTTGATGTTTAATTATGCACACTCTTAATTTGGCACACTCTTCCCTCATTAACGAAAAATATTATTATGATGAGAATGAAAATCTTATTAAGATACTTTATTTATCGATAAATGTATTTTCTGATTTTATTAAATATTAATGAAGGAATGCTTCCTGATTATGAATTTGTTTTTAGTTCTTTTAATGTTAATCATGTCAAAATTTCAGTTTGTTATTCATATTTTTGTCAAGTTTTAAAAATTTTAATTAAAAAAAATAGTTGTCTGTATAATACAGAAGGAAAGAAAAAATTTCCGAATATTGTTTAATTAATAATTTTTAAGTTTGATTGTATTAGCGATGGCTGCAAAAAGTTACCTAGTTGTTAAACCATCTAATTGCAAAAAGTGGCTGTAGATACCATACTAAATCTTAACATATTAGATTACTTAATTAATGTCACATTTTTTCTTTCTTTCTGAAATTGATTAAATAAAAAAATTAGTATTTTTATTTTATTACTTCAACTTTCTTATCTAATTATATTACAGCAAAACCAAAATTATTTAACTATAAAATTAATATTTAAAAAATAAAAATTAACATAACTTTTTATTTTGAAAAGTATATTGCCTTTTTAAATTCAACTTTAGGAAAATAGTTGTTCCCATAATAACAGTTGTTCTCCTAAAGTTCCTTTTTAAAAAAAATCAATATTTTTTTAAAAAAAAAATTAGAATTCTTGAAACTAATATTGACCATTGTTAAATATTAATTCCTTGTGAGATTTTTAAAAGTTTGAATTTTTTTACATTATATCACTTTTACATTGCTGAAAGCTAGGGAAAGCTTTACATTATTCAATAATTTAATTTTTTAAATAGATACATACAAATTAAAAAAATATTTCATATGAAATTTGAGTGCTGTGTTAGCAATGAAAATTTTAGAATGAGATAAATGTTAAATAAATAAAAAGTATCCAAATTATTATATTCGTTTACAAACTGTTAAATTATAGAGTTTTCAAGGCATTGTGTTAGAAAATATATAGCAACTGTCATAAATTTTCATTTTATTCAGCAAATTTTTTTTCAAAAGAATTACTCTTTTTAACATTCTATAAAGCATGCAATTTCTTTATGTTTTATTAATTGTCATTGGATCATATAAAACTGTAATTGTAAAAATAGGTATCAAAATGTCAAGACTTGAACAATTGAGAAGTGTTATATAAATTAATGAAGAGAGAGAGAATAACATAAGGGAATTGAAAATTTTTCAAATAGAATATTTAGAGAATTTGTACCACAGAAAAGATTTAAACTTTTTTATATAAATTGTTATTTAAAGTTACCTTATTTTAAAAAATTCTATGAAATATTTGTTAAATGTATGACAAGCAGGAAATTCATTTTTGTTTTTAGGTGATTCTCCTGTTGATGGGAAATCAAAAGAAAATAAAGGAGAGCTTAACATATCTGACTTACTTGGACCTATAGATGATCTTGGATTGCCGTAAGTGTGTTACAGTTAAATGAAAAATGAGTAGTTTTAAATTTTTTTTTATTGAAGTGTATTCTTTTGAACTTTAGACCAGCTCTAGGTCATCCTCAGAGTCAAGGAACTGGAACTCTCGCTGTTAATAATACATCTGGTGCTGAATCTGTTTCATTGAGTGATTTCGCAAAAAATGTTCTGAAACAGATTCGTTGTCAAGAATGGATTTATGAAAAATGTTTACGCTATCCTGAAGTTTTATGTTCAGAAGAAATCATTTTAGATCAAATGCTTTCACATCAGCAGGCAAGTATTTTAATCATTCCTAATACATTAGAAAGAGCAGCAATTTTAGATTTTATTGACTCTTCCATTTTAGTTTGAAGTTGTCCCTGTAAAATCAGCAAGAGTAAAATAAATATAGTAGCTCAAAAATTTTGCATTGGAAATATTTTACTTACTTAATTGAATTTCTTATCTGTCAGTTCAATTAAAAAGAAATTTTTTTATAATTTAAATAAAAAAGTAAGTGACAGAAAAATTGAAAATTAATAAAATTATATTTTAATGTGAAGAAGTGTTATTATCACTAATGGGTAAACTCAATCTTAATGTATATTAATCCTATGTAAAATAAAGTTTTAAAATAGCTGGACTGTTGGTGCCCATAAATTATATTTGCATTTTTTTAATGATATATTTAAAGACATTCCTTTACTGTCTAATAATTTTCATATAAATTAAGTATTTTTCTGACTTTATTAATTTTAGTCTCAGCAACTTTTAAGGATGATATGTCGCCCTCATGAAGCTGATGTACCTCCTAATATATTTGACCCATCTGATCAAAAGACTTTAATCACTAATGTACTGCAGGTACGTTCATTTACAAATCCATCTATAATAATTTATTTTAAGATATTTCATTAGAATATAAATTTCTTTTTTAAAAACATTTTTTTTTTCAAGTTTTAGAATGCATTTCTCTTTAAAATAAATTTTTAATGAATTACATTATTTGTAATAAATAATGTGATTGATTTGAAATTCTCATTTTAATAATTCTTTTTACATTTATATTTTTACAAATTGTTTTTGCAGTCATAAATTGATATTGTAAAATAATTTTTAGTTTTTTTTATCCCTTATTTATCTTATTAATGTAAAATAAAGTATTTTTGCATTTAATATCATACATTTCTGCATAACAGGAAAATATATTAAAATGAATAAAAAAGGTTTTTAGAGTGCTGTAAAAAAGAGGGGAAGTAAAGTATTTTATTCATTAATCTAGTAACACTTAGCTCTAAATTTCAGTGATCCATGCTGGCAACTAAATAGTTAACGTTCTAGCTGTCAGCTCAACGGATAATTGGTTTGAATCCCACCTTGGGCTTCCATGTTTTTATGGTTCAAAATCCACTTTAAACTATAGTTCCTGGTCTAATTAGCCCTCACCTGCAAAAGATTATTGTTGATGGACAAGTTAGCCAAACCACGCAATTTGGTGAACAGCATTCTGGCAAGTTTTAGAATGCATCACCTTCACTTACTAGGCCACTATGGCCTATTTTAAAATTTTACTGCATAAAAAAAATCATCCATCTTTTTATCTGTCTTAATTTTTAAAAAAGAATATTTTTCATGGCAAAAAATAAATGTAAGAAACAAAATTTACTTAAAAACTTTTCAATTCTACCATATTAATTTCATATAAACTTTCTTAAAACTGCTGGTTGAATTAAGAATGCAATTAATATTTGCATTATAGAATATATGCAAATTTCAATTTTGTTTCAATGTATACCATAGTCAATTGTCCTGTACATAAGTATTTCTTGTTTTGTGTAAGAATTGCAGTATAATGAATATGTCATAAATTTTTGAGGTAATGTAATGTAAGTGAAATCAATTTTAGATGCAAGATACTATTTTAGGCTCTTTCAAAATTTCCAGTGAAAAATCTATTATTTTCAGCCATCAACCATAATTAATTGTAATGTTTTGTATGTTAATTATACTTGATATTTAGTATGGAATCACAATTAACTCTTAGTTATTGGAAAACTTTAACAATTAACTTTTAGTTATTGGAAAATACTGAGTTATGTGTGTTTTTGTTAGCACTTTAATGTATTGATTTTCTGTGTAGATTAAAATGAATTTTTTTTAATTAGATTTATGCAATATCATGCAGTGATATCTCATCTATATTTCAATATTTTTCTGACTTTGATCTTCTGATTTAATTATTTTATATCTTATAAAATTTAATTTTTTTACTAATGACTTAAAAGTTTTTAGAAATGATTTTACTATTTTTTATTTTAGATTTCTAAATGAAATTCAGGCTTCATATCTACTTATTTCCTATTATTAGTAAATACTCCAATAATTTACTGATCTCTTTAAAAAAAATCTTTAGTTTCTTTGTAAACTTTTTGCTTTAATTCTTCATTTTTGCTATTTAGTGATTCTTTTGCAAAAGGCATTGATATTTTGTTCAAAACTGATTACTAAAAAAATGGAATGATTAGGTTTCCATAAAAATATAAAATTGCTTAAAAATGTATTATTAAAAGCTCTTTTCATTTATTTTTCTGGCAATCTATCTTAAATATATGGAAAAATATTTTAAATTTTTAAAATATGTCCATGGTGTCACACTTTTGTCTCAAATATCAATTTTCAGCCATGCAAAATTATAGAAATCCTCAACTTTATAAGTGACTTAAAAAATAATTGATATAAAATTTGAAAGCTTTTCTTATAAGAAGAGATCCATGTCTCGCTAATTTGTCAATAATTTCGAATTATTTGCCTTTGAGATGTAATAAGTAATTTAGAAACTTTTATGACTAAATCACCTGAATACCCATAGATTCCAAGAATTATGATTTCTGTTGAGCAATGATAAAAAGTAAAATAAAATTTAGTTTCATCAAGTGAAAATTTGATTTGACCTATTAACTCTTATATTGCAAAACCTAAAATGAATTAAAAAGTATTGACAATTTAAATCAGTAATTGTTAGTAAAAAATGTATATGATCATGTGCAACATAAGCCTAAAATCATCATTTTTTAAAAAAGTTAAAAAGTTTCCCAAATTTCAAGTACAGGTGTAACCTTTTATCTTGTAATGTTTGATTTCTTCTTTTTCTTATTGATAAGAGTGATATTTTGCTAATTTTAATGAAATGCTATGGGTATAGTATTTTTTATCCATTATATCCAATAATAGTATTTTTTATCAGTTTTAACATTTATATTGGTGTTAGAATTTAGATTTGTGGACCCTCCGAGTATCTTGGTTAGAATTGCAATTTATGTACAAACAATGTGAAGCACAAGATCCACCTCAAATCAGTACTTGGTTAGATAGTGTTGCAAAAGCTACCATTGATGTATTCCAAATGATGAGTGAAGAAAACCAGGGAACTATTAAAGGAGAATCACTGAAAAATTGCTCCCCTTCAAAGTAAGAAAATTTTCCCTTTATATTAACTTTTCTGTATGCATAATTGAGAATTATGTTTGCTAGTTTTATGTGTTGTTCTTATTGATAAGATTTCTTCAGTTTAAAGAATTGAATTTGTATAGCGAAATAAGTGTCTTGTGATAGATGAATAGAGAAAAATCAGAATGTCTTTATGCACCACTACATAATTTTATATCAACAAACAGAGCAGATTCTTACTTTTGATATCTTTTTAAATTGATTAAGAATGGAAATATCTTTTTTCTTGTTTTGTTTTTTTCATCTCTAAAGCTAATTTTATGTTTTTATAGCAATTTACAAATATTTTTCCTTTTGTGTTTAACATTTTATAAGGTAGAATGTTTTGAATCATAAAAAATATAAATAGTCATTCCATTATTAAAATTTTTTTCTTAATTTTCAATGAATATGAATTTTTGTCTTTTTTTATTTAAGATTTTAAATACAATATAAGCCAGGAATTCATAAATTACCATGGTTGTTCGATATTATTTCAAAAAGGAATAAATTAATGAAATTTTTAAATGTAATGATGTATTCATGAACATTTTGAAAACAACTTTGTGGATGTATTGAATCTTTAGGGCCATTTTGATTTATGCTTCAAAAATAATTCAAAGCCTAGGCCGCACACTGAGGCAGCATGTCTCCAACTAGCACCTATCGCTTCCTGATAGCACTGCTGCATACAAGCAACATGTCTAAAAATAGCTCACACTGAAGCTATGGCAATGAGATCTCACACATATCACAATACCTCTGAAGAGTTATATTCTGCTTCTGTGATTGCCTGAGAAATTATTAAACATTTGAAGATTGAAAAGGGGAGATATCAAATGACATGCTTTATTACAAAATGATATTAATATGAATTTTATATTGTAAGCACAAAATATAGCATCATTTTGTCCTGCATTTGAAAAATAAAATTATCTCCATAGTCAAAATATAATACTTAAGAAATGTGGTATTGTTATTTCAAAACACTACTAATTTCTTTAATGAATGTTATTCACGGTACTTTGAAAACAAAGCTACATTTTTCCAATTTATTAATATAATTAACATAGCATTTTAAATTTACAACATTATTTTAAAGACTATGTCCAAATGGAATCCAATCTGTGTAAATTGGAGTTTTTTTCCCCCATTAAAAAAATAGGTAAATATGCTAATTTCTATTAAAAAAAAAATTACAAAATAAGATATAAGGTACATTTTTTGTGAAGAAAATCATAATAATCTTTTGCTGGGGCATGTTAATTTTAAATACTCTGAGCTAAAACATATGCTTTAAATACTAGTTGGAGAATAATAGGTTTTTTTAAAGAAGCAAAAAATGTTCTTCTCATAACAAACTGAAAATGTAAAAAAGTTTTTTTTAAAAAAATTTTTAAAAAGTATTAAAATCAAACAATCAAATCTATATGAATCAATAGCTAATCAAATAATAGTACAAAAAATACTGCAGTCGTTCAAAGTTTGATTATAAATTCTAGAAAATTCCATCAAACACACACACACAATACTTTTGTATAGTCCTTGAGCTACCTTAAATTTCTGATATTTCAGCCCAGTGCACAATGGATGTTCTTCCAACGTTTATTTAATTCATGGATTCAAAATTGGCAAAGGAAATATTTTATTAAATTTTAAATATATCAATAAATGTTTATATATTTTTGTTAATTATTTGAAATTTAAAATTAGTTATATTACATAAATATAAAATAATACATGTTAGTGTACTATTTCAAAATAGTTCAATATGAATCAGTACAAAACAAAAATAATTAAAAATAAAATATTTCATTGGAAATGATTAAAAAAATTATTCAAAGAGTATTATAGTGTAAAATAACTGTGAACTATATATGAACTAACTGAACTATATTATTAATCCAAATAGTAAATTTTTTTTAATTCTTTGTGCTAGATAAAAATTAGTTTGAACAATATTATAATAATGTTCAAGAAATATTAATTCTAATATTGTATTTAAATTAATTTTACAATAAGATTATTTTAATTTGTAACTTTTTTAAAGTTTAGAAACTAATGATTTGGAAAAATTTAAAACAATAAATTTAGAAAAAACTACATAAAATTTATTTCATAAGATGACATATTTCAAATGAAAATAATTCATAATAGGTGTAACAGATTAAAAATCTGTTACACCTATATTGTTAATTTTATCTAAATATCATAAAAATTTTAAATTATATATAAGAAAAATGAAACTCATATTAATGATTAGAATTTAAAAAATCAGGATATTTCATTTCATTGGATATTCCCATTGATGCTTTCAAAGAGATAATATACACTGTGCAAGCGACAAGCAATAAAAATAGCGCAAGTCACAAACGGTAGATACTTGTACTTCAAGTGACGCTTACCCACTTGCGATAAATGCTGCTTCAATGCACATGCATAGCACAGGGTGAACCAGTTTTTACAGCACTGTGTCATGCTTGCCTGTCTGCTGTCGTTTCAATATATAGCCTGCCTTAATTGTATTACTAAATGCTGACAAAGATTTCAATAAGTATTGTTATAAGATGAATAATTATTCTTCATAAAATTACTTATCTATATACAAAAATATTTTCAAAATATAGAAACATGAACCATTTCTTTAAATTATAATATCTATTTGTGATACAAAACTTAATATTTTAATTTTTATAAAAGTTAGCTAATGGATATTTAAAAGAAAATTAGCATTATTTATTGTTAAATTTTTCAATATTAATTTATTACTGCTTATTTAAAATATCGTTGTTTTTCTTGTTACTTTGTAAATCATTCTTATTTGAAACAAAATTATTGATTTTTTTCTCAGAAATTCTTTCTTGTTTTTGGATGACGGGAGGAGAAATGGCAACCATTATTGCATAATCAAGTATAGTTCTTATTTCAAATGATATACTTACTGTAATATTGCCAAAAAATCTCATCCTAAAGTTAATGTCAGATCATGTAAGATTCATCAGAGAATCAAAATATAAAAATATTAAGAATTCATGATTAAAACTAAATATTCAAATAAATACTTCAATTATCTATAATTGGAATCGCAGACTGTTTGTAATGATTTAGAGTCCTTTTTAAATACTAGGTCTTTAATCTGAGTATCTTATTCTATCTTTTATGCACATCCATTTTAAACTGTGAACTATAGCCCTAGTATGCAGATCATTGAATGTCAAACAAACTCTAAAAGTTATTGCCGTTTATCACTGCAATTAAAATTAATAAGTATTTCCTAAGGAGTATCTTTGTAAACCTATAGTAAGGAGAATCTAGGGATCTTTATAGTAAGGAGGTATTAATTATTTTTGCAATTAGATGTTTCACAATTTTGTCTTTTTTCTGTATATAATATTTTGTCTTTCTAACCTGACAGATTGTACCTTAAATATTAATTTAAGGTACGATCTGTGTTAAAGTTTTATAACAACCAAAATTTCTCCTTAGTTAATAATTATCTCATTGTATTGAAAGTTTATCATTGTACTTTGAAATTTATAAGATATTCATTTTTCAGTTAAATTATTTCATACTCATGTGTATCTGTTCATTCCTTATTAATTAGCTATTTATCATCACATTTGAAAAAAGCATAATTTTTTTTCTTAAAATATTGTAAGCCTTTTCAAACATAAATGTAAATTTAAATTTTGAATAAATTTAATTTTACATCTACATTTTGCAAATATTGATTTAAAGATAATTATTGAAATAATTTTTAATATATTATTATTTATTTAAAAATTGACTATACTGTTTGTTAAATTTATTATTTTGATATTAGTAAATATTAATATTTTAAATATGCTTATTTTTAACATTTGGCTTATAAAAATATTGATATGTTTATATTATGTGAAAATGCTACAAAATTGTGAATTCTTTAATACCATGATTAAAAATTCTGCAAAACATTCGTGTCAGAAATTTTGAAATTCCTAAAATTATAAATTTTTCTTATTATCACTTTTTAAATTTTTGTGCAAATTATTTGGTTACATTTTAAAGAAATATTTAAATTTGTAAATTTTGTGTGGAAAAATTTTTTTTCTTTACTTGTAACTTGAGTCTTTAAAACCAAATATCAATCATCTGTACTCTTCTTTCATTCATCAGATAAATTAGTAGAACAAGTTTATGTTTAAAAATTATCATTGTTTTAATCTGTCTTTGCCAGTATAGTATAAAAATTTAAAAAGAATAACAGCTTGTCCGTAAATATTGTTGTGTGGTTCATTACATGATGTGAAAAAAAACAGCTCAAACCATGATGATTAAGAATTTTTTATTGTTATATTAATTATAATGTTCTTCTAAAGTTGATAATTATAATCTACTTTCAAAAATATGTATTTTTGAAGATAGGAAAAAAGTAAATTTAAAATTAGGAAAAATTTTATTTGTTACAAAAATTGTAAGTATTTTTGAAGTAAAATTCAAAATTAATTATAATTATTCAATTTTGAATTTTTGTTATGATTTATTAATGTTTTATTTAATGTTTCATTAAATATATTCATGTTTTATTTTTAAAAGAATTGAGTTTTGGCAGATCATTTTATTTAGTTTTTTAATTTTGCTGTTCATTTGTATTCTTTTCAAAATTTAATGTTTGAGTACTCTATTCATTATTTCATGATAATTTTAAGCTAAAATTAGGAGTTGCTAGAGTCTTTAAAAAGTTATTTAAATATATGCTGATAAATTTTAAATTATTGAAATTATTTATAAAATAAATTAGCTGTATTAGTAAGAATGTTTTGTTCATATTTTGTTATACATATTTATGTTTTGCAATATTTATCACATTTTTAAACTTACAAATCCAAAAAAAATTCAAACTTTATTTTATATTTAAAGTTTGGTTATCATAAAAAAGTAATATTTTTTTATGATAACCAATTAAAGTAACCTTTTTCTTAGATAGTTATTAATTTTAAATATTTCATAATGTTAATGTTTATAACTTCAAGTCAATTGTGTGAGTTGTTGATTGTGAAATTTTTTTATTGATTCTCTTTTATCACAAGGTTATTTCACACTTATTTTCATTAATAGGAAATAATAAATTCTAACTTAATATTTCAATAGTTTTCATTTATTAATTAATATTATTCAATATAATATAGATTCTCAATAGTAATTAACGTTTAATCAGTTATTTTTAATTTAATAAAGAATGTGCAAATTTTAAAATTTATTCATTTTTTATTATAAAATACAATCAAATTAAAATCATTACATTTACATCCAATGAATACAACAATCAATGAATATTCAAAGGAATATTATTAATTAAGAACCGTGCGTTTTACAGATATTAATTATGAAGTTACAAAAGCGGTAAAAACAACAAATCTTTTTACTAAAAATACTTTCTTCTAAAAGAAAAAATATTGATTGGAATATCTTTAAAAGATAATTTTTATAAGAAGTATGCAAAATAGTGATTGTTATTAATTATTTTACAAGAAAAATGTTACAATTTATTTACGAAAAACCTCTTCCTCCTCCTTACTATTCCTGACAAATTTTCTTCGTTTGCAATGGTTAAAATAATTGAAGAATGGCAAAGTATTATAATATTTAAAATGATAATATATATTTATGTATATATAATATGTTAGATTGTTTAAACTGATGTTCTTATTTTAATTATTTAAAGCAGAGCAATGTATTCCAAACTTATATTTTTGACTGCATTCTTACCTCTCAGTTTTTTTCCCCTTAATTTGTGATTACTGATTGTTATCTATAAAATATTCTTTGCCTGATAAAGAGATGAAATGATATATCTGTATAACAATTTTCTTTGAGGAGAAAGGTGCAAGACTTGATCGTGATCTGTACTAAAGAATGAAAAGTGGATATTAGATTTTTATTTTATATTGTTAGAATTTATTCTTAAAAGATTCTTAAAGTTATTTTGTTTCTTATTTGAGCTACTTGTAATAAATGCTGACTAGATTGTTAAATATTTTATACTAGTTTGTTTGAATTATCTTGATGTAAAAGTAAATATTTTCAAAAAGTAGATTTGCTTGGATTATTATTAAAAATTAAATTTTTTCCATTTTGTTTATATATGTATATAATAAGTAAACCTCCTAGAAATGAAAAACTATTTTCTTTTCCTGTCCATTGTATTCTGGCTTTAGTTGCACATCTAATTGTTGATTGGTTTGACTGATTTATAAAATACTATAAACGAAATGATAAAAATAATAATAAATTGCATAATTTTATATTTAGCCAAAGATTTTGTTATAAGAAAATCCAATTTTTTTTTTTTTTTTTTTTTTTTTTTTTTTTTGTACACTTCTTTTACATTTAGCTGTTTACAATTGAAAATTCACTGACTTCTAGCCTTGTTTTAGATTTGAAATTGATAAACCCAGTCGTATATGGTTAGTTGCTCCTCTTATTGCCAAGCTTCCACCTGCTGTTCAAGGAGAAATGCTAAAAGCTGCTGGTCAAGTTCTTGAAACTGGCTCATGGTCTAAAGCATCCTCTTCTAGCTCATCATCTTCATCTTCTTCAAAAAACAAAGAAAAAGATAAGCAAGCTCAAAAGAAGTAAGATTTGAAGAAAAAAATGGATACTGATAATAAAATATGAAGTAGGCTTATAATAGTTATAAACTATAATTGATATTAACACAAAACTAAATATAAAAGCTATATTTTATTATTACATTTTCATGATAGTGGCAGTTGATTTATATAATTATCTTTTTCATTAGACATTTTATTTACACTATACATACTGTTTTTGCATCAAGAAAAGAATCTGTGCATTATAATGAATAAATGTTTAAATTTTGAGGCATATTTAAAACTAGATTGAAATTGAGACATTTATTAATTCTCACTTTATAATATATCTGTCAGTTCAATAGAGCAAATAAAAAGGATATATTATGCATAAAATAGCTTTAAAGTAACATAGCAACACACTATCCCTGGCCTCTGAAAATATTTACTTGAATTTATGAATAAAATATTTTGCATTCAAACAACATATAAAGCAGGGTATGTTTTGTAAGATTTTATAAGTATTAAATTTGATGAAGAAGGGAAAACTAAATATTGTATGTTATACTGCAAAAAAATTTAACATTATATATGTGAAGTAAAAGAAACTAAATCTATCATGATAATGTAGGATTTATTGCAGGCTCATAAAAGCTATCTTAAGTAAGCTGTATATAACAAAAGTCAAAGATTCATGTAAAGAAGGAACATTTAATTTCCCTCTTTATAAAAATATTGGATTTTTCTTTAGCATGGCAAATCTTAAGATAACTTATTTATAAGCTAATTGATTAATTGAATTTACCTTCTTCTGCACATGTTGTACAAAATTAATGTTTTTGCCTATTTTACAAAAAGTTAGATTTGTAACTGAACATTAGATTACATTTTATGTATTTTTCTAAAATAATATGTTTAATGTTTATATATATATGTGTGTGTGTAAATTATCAATTTAGCTCATCTTTACTAAGTCATCAACCATTTTTATCACTTGTTTTGATGTGCCTGAAAGGTCAGGATGAACAAAGAGTAGCTTTATTGACTTCTCTCCAGAGTCAATTGTCTTACACCAACTACATTGGAAGAGATGTAAGTTTTTTTTTCCTGTATCCTTTAATTTTAATGTCTTTTAGTCAAATCCTATAGTTATAATACATTATATCAATTAAACAAAAATACATGTTTGTAATTTGTATTTATGTATTGTATTACACAGAATTTTCTTTTTTTTCCTGATTTCTAAATCTTCTGCATTGTAGTTATTTAATGCTAAGCAAGATATGTTCTTAATCATTGACTTTATCATGAATTTATTCCTAAGTATATTATATAGTTACTTTCCTTGTAAAGAAATTCTTTATCTTTAATATAATCTAGATTTTATAAGAATTTTGTTAGCTTTTAAAGAGTAAAACGAAAGATTGGTAACTTTTTTAGTTTATAAATGATCCGATACTATTTTAATTTACCATTATAATCGTGGCTACAAAAGTGGATTTTCATATTTTTACAGAGATCACTTTAGGGCCCACTGTGGCTTACCCATAGGGTACCCCACTACATAAGGTGGCATCACTTCTGTCCCTTGTAGTGCTGAAAGGTGTAAATCCTAGTAGCTTGGCATTATATAACAGCAATTTAAATTCAATACTTGTTTGTATTTAAAATATTTTTTGTTTTTTGAGCAAGCTTAACCCTATAAGCTGTTTGCCCATACAGCTTACGTACTACCCGAAATTGGCCTCTTCCAGTTTGCCCGTACAACATATGGGCATCAATATTTTCTCCTCTCCTTTTCTGGTTTGCCCGCATTTTTCATTATTGTAAGAGACTATTTAGCATTATTATTTTTCAACAGATGGCGTGGCTTGTCCATGTAAATGAAATGCTTTTCATCTGGGTTTTTCTATGTAGCGTGAACTTTTCTTGGAAATTTTGTTTCTACTGTATGCAGTGTTTGTGAATCTTATGGAAATTATGGATGGAATAGACGACGAAAATACTTTCTTGTTAGACGATGAACTACATTCTAAAACAGATATTTCTTCTAATTATTTGGATTATTCCTCAGATGACTCGCACAGTGAGCTCAGCTCTGATGAAGATTTGAGTTCTGCAAGAATTTTTATAGAGGTTGATGTGAAAAATCCACCTGTTCTGTGTCCTTGATTTAAATTTTCTGGTATTCCCTCTTTGCAGGTACTATTCGACGATACTTGTGATGTTCTACAATTTTATGAAACATTCATTGATTTTTCACTCATGAGTGAAATTGTGGTAGAGACAAATAAATATGCCATTCTATATTGCATGAGGAATGTACTTGAAAAAGCAAACATTTAGGGTTTTTTGTGTCCAAATTTGTAAAATAAAAAATGTTGTAAAAAAGCATTAAAAGGGTAAAAACTATAAAAAATTCTTAATATTCTTATTCTATTAAGTATGCTACTTAATTATATGTAATAAAAATATATGCCTTTTTTGGAAGCATTTCTGGTAAAATAATTGACCGCTTAAAGGGTTAACTATGTGTGTTATTCTTTATGGAAAAATTACTTCATCATAGTATAAAATTTTTTTTAAATAACTAATCTTCACAAAACTTTTCCATTTAATTTGAGTATAATTGAAGATAAAGAAACCAATCAACTTTGTTTTGAAAAAAGAAATATTAAATCTATCTAATGATTCAAGTTTATAAATTAAGGATGAAAAGCATTAATGTTTTCTCTAGTTTCTTTTCAATTAACTTATTTACTCTGACATCTACTTGTCATGAAAATCACCAATGGCAGCCCAAGAAGATTACATTTATTTTTATAGGAACAATGTTGTTTTGTTCCTATGAAAATATACAAAATTTCATCTTGCCAAATTTATTTTTTGATGGCAAATTCCTACTTAATGTCTGCTGTAATTTTTGCGAAAAATAGGTGTGTTCATTATATTGTATATTGGATCTGTTTATTAATTAACTTTTTTGATGTATGTGATTTGGAAATGTCAATAAAACTTTGACTGAAATCTTTGATAGGAAATTTATATGTATTTTAATTTTTAATAACTAAATCAATTGTGGCTATACTTTACTCATTCATTGAAACATTTCGTGTTTTTCACCTATATTTTTACATGACTTTCAAGAATATTTTTGATATTGCAATATACTTATAGATAATTATTAGTTTATCATTTCCATAATTTCAAATTTTTGTTTCAAGAAAATGATTTTAAAATTTATTGGAATTTTTTTTTATTTTGATTGTAAGCTCATTAAATTTTGATTTTAGCTTCAGAATAAATTTTAAATATTTTAACAAATTATGATATGGTATTATTTATCTCAGAAAAATATTCTGAAATTATTTATTAAAGAAATGAATAATTATTGATATCATGTTGCTAATAAAACTGAATAAAATAACAATTATAGATTTGGCTAGTAAAAACATCGTTTTCAAAATTGCAGTTTTGATGATGATTGGAACAGTAATAACTAAGTTTGTTACACTTACTCAAGCTAAATTTGTATTGGTAATATCCTTCTTATGTTAGAAAACTTGAAAAGTGATTACATAGGTATAAACCTAATCACTTATAACTGGATGGAAAATGTGAAAAATGAACAAATTTGTTTTGAAAGACTCAGTATATCACAAATATCATTTTGCTTTATTCAAGTTGGAAACTAATGCAATGAAATTCTTATTTATAACTGTTTAAAATATTTTAGCATGCATACTTAAATATTTTACATGCATTTGATGTTAATTATTGAATTTGTTTTAAGTATACTAGAAATAAACAGTACACATACATTGCAAATAATATATTAAAAAATTTTATTATTTAATGTTTTCCCTTTTAAGCAATATATCAAATTTTAAAGTTCCAATGGATTTTATAATATCTATATTAATAACTATCTTTTGGAGGATAAATTTTTAAAAGCAAACTTTTAAAGTGACATCTCAGAAAACTCAAAATATTTTTCATAATTTCCATAATCTGAGACACTGTTCATCAAAACTTATCCTATTTTTGTAATAGCAAATTCTTATGTCTATCAACAATTGCATAATTTTTGATAAATGTATTTACCAAATATCTTGTAATTTTACATAATTAGTTTGCATAATATTTTAGACAGAAGAATTTTAATTATTTAATAAGTCGATAATTTTGAATATTGTTTTTATTGATCTGTCCAATTAGAAAAATAAATATGAAAAAATTGTTTAGTTCTGATTTATTCCAGTCCCTTTTTAAAATAAATATTTAAAAATAATAAATTGACTATTGAAGGTGGGCAAAGCATATGCATTTTTCATTTTTTCCTCTTCAATAAAGTGTAAAATATCCATATAAAATAAATGAAAGAAATTGTTTAACTATTTTATTCATTCAGTTATTCTCTTGAATCATGTAAATTTAAAAATAATGTGCTTGTTGTTTACATTGGTATATATAGATATTGATTAATCAAAATCAAATGGTTTTGATTAATCAATATCTATATGTTTGCCATCAAGAGAAATAACTTTATATTTAGATTCATATTATAGGAATTAGCACTACGACTTGTAAAAATTTTTTCATAATTAGTACAAGTTGTTTTTTCTCCCTTTTATTACCTAAACTTTTACTATGTCTGGCCATTAAAAAATTAATGTAAACACAATGAAAAAATTCTGTTGAAAAGAAGATTAACTTGCTTATCATTTTTAAAAGCAGTAAAACAGCACATTCATTTTTCACCAAAATTTTCTACTACTTCCAAAATAAGTTTTGGGCATAAAACTATGGTAATTAAGTCTCTCTCAACTGCCTAATGAAAATTTAATCGGAGAAAAATCAAATACTCATGATGGTGAAAAATCTACTGTGCTACTGATGTACCATAGCCATATTCTAAGGCTCACTTTCATGATACAAGAGTTGTACCATTTAAAGGAAAGGTTTAAATAATAGAGTTTTTTTATAATCTATAAAAATTACTTTTGAGATTTCACAATATATTTACCTGTATTTTCTTCTATTATTAAAAAATAATTTGGTTAAAAGATACACCAGAGAAAAATCACTGCTATTTCAATTGTATTCTTAAAAATTATCAACACTTATGTTTGTAATTTTGTTGTCTATTGAAAAATAAATATTTTGTTATTTGTTGTTGTGCAAAATGATTGCTTTAAATAATTATTTTATATATATATATATATATTAACATGTGAACAATACAATTTTAAACTAATTTTGATTTTTATAAATTCTGTGACATTGGTTGATTCACAAAAGTTTTTATGACTTAAAGATTAAGATGATAAAAAAAAATATTTAAGAAGTCTCTTTATGTAACTATGTATTTTGTTTGAAATTTTATATTCAAAACACCAAGTGTTTAAAAAAAACTAGAATATTGACACTTTTTATTAAATTTTGCATTGTAAAGCAAGGATCAATACTGTTAAATACTGTTAATCCAGTTTGTATGTTTAGTTTACTGGTTTGATTATTTTTATGCTTTCATGAGATGTAATCCGAAAACAAGATTATATGGCAACACTCTACCAACTTTGCCATTGCAAGACAAATTTTTGATTTTACTATATGCTGCAGAATGTCCTTTATAAATAATTTTCATTTGTTTTTTTTAAATTTGAAGAAATTTGCTCTCTCACATACGCACTTTCCATCTCTCTCCCTAATTTATGTCTAAACCACTAAGTTAAATTTTAAAAGGAAGTGATAAACTCTTTTACATAATAAAAATAAATAATTTTAAGAATGTAAGAAATGCAAAGATAAAGATATAATTGTTGATACCTACCAATGGCATCTCTGCAAAAAAGGGATATTTTTTTCCTTCCGTATAAAACTAAAATTAATTTATTAAATTTAATTATATATTAATATTTGGAAAAACTGTATTACCATCAAGTATCTTCCACTACAAGCGTAAAAAAATGTATTAGAATTTGAGGTGATAAATGGAAAGTATTTTATTAACAATTGAAAATTTGAACTAGATATATATATATAGAGAGAGAAAGAGAGTGTGTGTAAACTAATTGTAGGAATTGAGAACAAAAGTAGTCCTATAAGAAAGCAGTATTTTTGGGTGACAGGAATTGTATATGAATGCATGTAAAAAGTTCTTAAAAAGTCTGTTATTTCTTCTTGTCTAGTTCTTAAAAAGTCTGTTCTTTTAAGGTAAACTTTTCTTTGATTTCCAGAAAGTAATGGAAGATAGTGATAGATCTAGTATTATGTGATATACATTGAAATTTAATTTATTGTTTGATTTGTAGGCATTCATATTATTATTTCTTTAATGTGAAATCAATTCCAAAGTAGCCAATTTAACAAAGAACTGCGTCCAAGCTCCCTTTAATTATAACCCCTTGAAAGATTAAAGTATTGTTATTGTATCCAAGTAGAATTGTGAAGAGCAGATCATTTTCAGTCAGAAGATAATGAGTCTCCATGAAACTGCCATCATATAGTGTGTGTGGGGGAGGGCATGCTCTCTTGACCTTAATCTGACTGAAACATTTTAGTATAATCTCACCTGTGCTGTGTGTATATACTTCTCACTCCTAGACATTCTTGCAAACTTATTTAACTCCTATGAGAATGAAATTTACTTGGCTGTAGGGATGAATTATTTCATAGCAAATGCTGTAAACTTTGTAAGGTAGTGATGGATACTCACATACCATATTGCTGTTATTTTTGTTTTTACTTTAAAAATTGTATTAATGTCTGCAATACAAAATATAAGGCAAAAAATTGATGTTGTTTTCACATTTAAATCTTTAGTTTGTTTTGGTTGGTCTATTTATATGTGCACAACTTATGTGTGTAACCTCATTTTGTATAAATCAAAAGGTTAAATGTCTGGCAAAGAAAAGTTTCAAATATTTTCAATGTTGTGAATAATATTCATGCTTTAATTTTGTATGTAGAGAGTATCATATTTATAATTCTTATCTTTGTATTACATTTTTAACTTTTTCTTTGTGCAATAGGCTTGATCATTAAAATTTAAAAATTGTTCCAAAATATTTTTGTACTGGAAAAATTTTGTTACATTACAATGAATTTCAAAACACATAAATCCACTGGATTGACATACAATTATCATAATATCTTTGCTTCAAACAAATAGACTAGAAAATCACCTTCACTAGAAAATAAAAATTAATTATCAGGAACTCTATTATGTTTCTGTCCTTAAACTTAAATAAAATATGATATTCTTTCTAAATTTTTTAAACTTCTAGTTTTTCTTAATTTATCATTAAGAAAATTCAGTTTTCTTGATTCAAAAACTATTAATCTTTAACTCTATTCAATATCATATGTAAATAAAGTTTATAATGTAAAAGTTCTATATAGGTTTCAGTATTGATAAGTTAAAAAACTTATTACATGTTTTCTCATCTTTATGTATTATCAAATGATACATTGTGATAAATTTGTCTAATTGAAAATGTTATAATATGTATGTGTGTGCATAGATGCTGTTTGAAATCAATTTGATTTATTAATATGTGAAACATATGACTACAGTTGTATCATAAATTAAAGTTTATTCATGATAAAAATTTTTGTTCTCTATTCATTTTAATTAAATAAATGCATTATCAATTAAAAAGTTAATTACTACATTAAATAAAACATTTTAGTTGATATTTATCAACAATATAGAACTTTATTTGTCATCAAGTTTTTGTTTAATTGTAAATCTAATTTCTTAAATCATAAACCCAAAACTCACTTTTTCTAAAATTCATGGTAAATGTTTAAAAATACAAAAAGAGCTTTAAAATATATACAGTAAATTCATTTTATAAACTTATTAAGGATTTTTTAATAATTAATTTTAATGTCTAAAAACTATGGAAAATCAAAACAATGAATTTTAAGAGCTTGAAATTAAAACTTTGAAAATCATCTTTAAAGTCCCCCCCCCATGAAAGCTATTATCTTTCTCAGAGTTTTCTGGACTTGAAATTTGTACAATTTTTACAAAATTACTTTTAATTTATGATCTTAAAAGAACAGCAAATATTTTCATCAAGGCAGTAAAGTTTGATTTTTTCCAGGATAAACATGGATTGGAAGAGTTAAAATCCAAACAAGCTATGCAGGAAGCATTACAGTTACGTCTTAGTTTGGTTGGGGGAATGTTTGATATGATTCAAAGAAATCCTGATTTTACTATGACTTGGGCTGCATTACTTGTACAACTTATCAGTTATGGTGTTGTTGATCCTCAAATTAATTAGTAAGTTAATTCTAATACTACATGTTAAAAGATTTTATTTTTGTAAATTTTGGTTTAAAATTCTTTTATTTTCATTTTTTAAATAGCTTTAGATTTTATTTGAAATTATGTTTTGAACTAAAATTCATTTTTAATATTTTTGTTCAAAATTCATGAATATGAGATTTTAACCTATAGTGTTCTGAGAAGTCTAGCTTTATAGTTTAAACTATGGTATAAAATAGTTTGTAAATAAAAATGTGTGTAATTAACAAGGCTAAAATTTAAATAAATAATAAAGTATATAATTAATTTAATGTAAAATACTTTTGATATTTTAGCCAGAGAGCTATAGTTTATATTATTAATCATAAAAATTTCTGATTGTATAAAAAATATAATTAATTAAAAAACTAATACAATTGTAATATTTTATTTTATTTTGAAGTATATGTATAGCTTTAACCTTATGCAAAATTGCTTTGATTGGTGTATAAATTATTTTGAATCATCCGTAGAATATTTGTTTTGGAGAAAACTTTATGTAACAGAGTGTATAATTATGAATTGTGTTTGCTTTTTGATATTATTGGCAAATTGTGACTCACTTTATTTGTAGTAAATTTCTAAAAGGATTTAACTAAAATATATAAGTTGATATTTGTTGTTGTTGATGTACATGGAGTCTGAAAATTTTTTGTGATCTTATTTGTGATAATTTGTTTTAAATTTAGACTTGATTAGTTATTAATATGTTATAATTATATAGCAATAAATCATGACAATGTTGTAAATGTGCTGAAATAAAAGTAAATTAATAAGGAAAGATTCCTTTTTGGTTTAACTTATTAATTAAAAAAAACAATCAAATAATAGCAGAACTATATTTTTCTTTTTAAAAATTCAATGTATTTTTTAAATTAGTAATTTTTATTGTTTGTTTTGATTTCAATGGTAAGTTTTTAACTACTGTATTGAGAAAAATGCCTAAACTAGTATTTTAGAAACTTCTGGAAAAAATGTTTGTTTGACAGGAATAGTAATTAAATATTGCATCAAAAAATATTTGAATGTTTTATATATGCATTTTATGGAAATATTTTAGTTATTTTTTGTGTTTGTATTATATGTTCATTATATTCTCTTATAAGATTAAGCAAGAATCTGATTTATCATTTTCTCTAAGATGATTATGGAAATAATTTTCTTCTTAAATTATACATATAGATTTGATATCTGATACTATTAGAAGCGCATTTTATATCAAAATACATTTAGATATCTTTTGTTAAATTAAACAAGTTTTTTGCATATTGTCATTTTAAAATAAAAAAAGTTTACAGAAAATATGAGAATATATATTAATATCTTACTCAAAGAAACAAACCATTCATTTATATTTTATCCTTTACATTATTTTAATGTTTTTTTTCTCATTATGTTTTCTCATATAACTGTTATGTAATCTCTTGTTTATCAGTGAACTATTCACCACTGTGCTTGACATGTTAGCTGCTCTCATCCACACAACACAAATTTCTGACTCATTTAGCAGCGACAAAGGGGAGGAAAGTAAGAAACAGAATAAGAAACAAGAACTCATCAAAAAACTTAAAGTATGAATATATTTCTACTTATTACAGTTAAATAAATGCCATGACTTATAAAGGAAGATTAAAAAATCTCAATTTCTCTCTTACATATTTTTTACTTAATGAAATTTGAAATAAAATAATATACATATAATTTCACTTTGTGCAATAAAGAAATGTTGTTTTGGCAGTTTTTGCACCAGGTGTAATTTTTTAATGCATTAATATTTGTTAGTAAGAAAATAAAAGCACGTTTATTGTGTTCTGGGGCATTAATATTATGGAATAGTCATTAACTATACACCATTAAATTCACTGTTTTCATAAAAATAAAAACAATTTTATGGACTTTTTTCAGTGAGCTATGGAATTTTCTAAGCTAAGAATCTTGTTCTTAGTTCCCTCATCTAAAAACTCTTATAATGAATGGTAAATGTAAAATAAATATGCTTTTCTTTCTTATTTTAATATTTATTAAAAGCAATCTCTGTTGATTGCTACTACATATTAAAAATCAAAAACTTGCGTAGTATTCTCTAATTTATAACTTCATAAATTGGTACATTATTAAAATGGATTTCATGCTCTTATACTTCATTAATTATTAAAACTTTTCTGATATTGATTATAGTAATTGGTAAATGTTTTACTCCTTTTTCTCATTTATCTACTGAGCAAAATAAGTTAAAAAAAAAAAAAAAAAAAAAAAAAAAAAAGAAAAGAAGTTGTAGAATTCTGTTAGACTTGCAAATGAATATTTTTAGATATTTCAACATCTATTTCTCTTTTGTTTGACCATAAATTTTCTTATATTTTTTGTTGCAGCAGTACTGTTAAATAAATGTAATTTTTTAATTTTAATAAATTTTATCTTGTGACTTTACATTTTACTTTAAAATGTTTTTAGCGATGCATGTTTAAAATTGCTTCATAATCCTCCAATTCTGGATAAATCAAATTTTATCATTCCAATGAAATTTATGACAGCAATTTAATTATTTTTCTTTTTTATATTTTTGTAAAAACTAGATTTTAATTTATTCCTACACATCCAAAAGCACAAGTGTTTGAAAAGGCTTTAGAATATTATTTCAATTTGCTATCATTACATCTGTTACACCCATGTAAAAGTCTTACAATTAAACTTTTCAATTTTATGTTTTTATTGTAAAATAAAAATTTTATACTCACATTTCATTATTCAGAAAAAATTTAAAGCATGTAAAATACCAAATTATTATGTCAATAAGAACTGATTTATGTTTCAGCTTTCATAAACAGCCTTATGACATAAATATTTGCTTATGGATATTTCCTAAAATATTGTGAAAATATAATGTAAGGCCACATTGTTTGACTATCATATCATCCTTTAATGGCATGTGTAATTTATAACTTATGCAAACAGATGCACTACAAAAATACTTTTTCTCTCTTTTTTTATGAAGATGCTAATTGTTATTGCTGGATCATTTCATTAATAATTATTTTTTGTTAAACTTATATATATATATATATATTATAAAAAGTTTACATAAAAATCTATTAGCTTCTTTATTGTTTACTTAAAATATTAAAAATGATTTTGCAGTTATTTTATAATTATACTTTAATTTACTTGCTAAAGCATAGTATACAATTAAAAAATTTCTTAATAATTTTCATTACAAATGTTAATTATGTTATGTCAATCTTTTAATAGTATTTATGAGAAAATGCAAATAATTTTATATTGTATGTTATCACTTAAATTAATTGTTAAACAATAGTGTTTTTTTACATTAAAACATAATTATAATATTTTTTTGCAGAATTTGGCTAAAAATATATGTTTTATCATTGATTATAATTTCAACATCATGAATCATACTGAATATGGTTTTTTTTTTTTTTTTTTTTTTCCATTCATTGCATATTTCAGTGTATAAATAATAATTGGCAAAAATTCTGTTTTTATTTATTTATTTATTAAATTTAATTTTGGTATGCTTGGAACTTTTAAAAGCTATTCCTGTTTTCAATTGCTTTCTGTTTTAATTAAAAAATATAATTTTACTTATTTTTAAGATTTAAATTTTTTGCTAATTAAACATTTGCTTAGTTTAAAATGGACAGTATTAATCCCAATTATTTTCATCCTTTTGAAACTTCTCTTAAAAAGTTCTGCTCTTTGTTTAACTGCTGGAAATGTTAGCCAATATAACTATATTAATATATGCTGCATTTTTGATTTTAAATTATCTATTAGTCAGTTAACATTTCTTATCTAATAAGTTTTCAAAACTTTACTTATATATTGCCGTTACTTTGTTGTTTCTTTTAACTAGTCTTGGTTTGAAACACATTGAATTCTTATATTAATGTGTGTATGGTTTTCATTATGCATTTTGAAAAACTTATCTTTAGGTATCTTTTTAACATTAGAATGTATCTTTATTGTTAACCTTGTAAAGCACAATTTTTTTAAATGCAGCAAAAAAAAAAAAAAAAAAAAATTTAAGGAAACATATTTTTGAACTTTGTTTTGGCAAAAAATAATAAATGCATAATCAATGGGAAATTTTAATTTTGGATTTTAATACACATTGCAAATAAGAGCTAAATATTGGAATTTTGTCCATACATTAACTTTTTTTTATAAAATATACCTGGTTGTATAATATGTTGTTGTTATTAATCCTTCATGATCAAGCAACAGCTGGTCCTTGAGTCCATGTATTCTTACAGTAAAGTCAATAACTGGAAAGAGAAATGATGTTAGGTCCTTTAAACTTCAGGCAGCCTGTGACATGGTTTAGAGAGACTTTTTATAAATATAATGTAATATTATATAAAAAGTCTCTAAAGTCTATTTATAGCATGAAATATCATTTTTATTGTCATTGTATTTCCATTAACTGTCAGATTTGCTCAGTTATTCCACATATCTATTTGCTTCTATTACTTTAATCATCAAAAAATAACGTAAAAAATGTTAGTATTTCAAAATTGTCTACCAAACAAAAAGTTGAACTGAGAATGGCAACAAATGGAAACCCTTAAAAAGATGAATTTGGTTGAAAAATAATTATGACCTTTCAATCAAAGGCTATATCATTTTAACCAATTTTCGACAAATTTGCGTATTCATATTCAGACTCTAAATCGCTCATTTTAGGATATTTATTTTACTAGAATATAATGTAAAATATAATTTGATGAATTAGAAAATAAACAAATTTTATAAATATATTCTGTTGTATAAATATTTACAGCTGCATGAAATATGACCTTGCCCAAATTATCACATTTGGCCCATTTAGAGCTCTCAAGTGTTTAAAATTTTAACATATTAAGAAGTTTATGCAGTTTAAGGGATCAAAATTATAGTTTATTTAAAATGTTGATTTTTTATTACTTTCATGCAAATTATTATTAGAAAAATAATCATTTAGGTTTACTATTTTGATATTGGAAGAAGAGTGAGTTTTTTTCATCTTCTTTCTCATCTTTCTCTTTCACTGTTGTAAAAGGAATCTATAATTAATTCCAACATTAATTAGAAAGCAACATAAATATTATCATGGATTGTTTACTTTGATTGCATATATTTTGAACATCTAAAATTATTTTAGACTAGATAATTTTTGTTTAAACTCAATTTTGCTATATTTAGAAAAATTTCTCATTGCTACCATTTTGATTATAAAATTTGTTTAATAATGACTGAATATTTTTAATGTTGATTTGAATGTTTTTTTTATGAATTATCAGAAAGAAGTAGCTGATAAAAGTAGTAAAGGTATTTTGATGGTACGCCAACTGTTGCCAATTATGAAGTGGCAATGTGAAGTGATTACTTGTGAAGCAATGGGAAGTTTAATTGATACTAAAGGAAATAAAATTGCTGGCTTTGATTCAATTGATAAAAAGCAGGTAAAGGCATTGATTTTTCATTATTTTAATTTGTATTTTATATACTTTTAATGTTACAAAATTTCAAGTTATGAAAAAAATGTTGCTGATAAAAGAAATTTATATAAAAATGATTTTATATATATTGTGAGAGAATAATACAATGTTTCCCACCTGCTTTTTGCTCATATCACTAGAGATTTGAAAATGCTGAAGTACTTAAAAACAAATAGTCACAAAATAAAGTATTCATTTATTTAATTATGCTTAGATATGTAAACATTTTTGCTAATGTGTTTTCAAAACTGCGTAATAATTTAAAGCTATAATGATTTGCATTCAGATAAATCTGGTAAGATTTTTATTATTATTTGTAAAGTATAAGTATTTTAAATGTATATTGTACACATATGTGTATTTTGAATTATTGAGAAGTATGTGTATTGAATGTGTTTCTAAAGGATGTGTCCCATGTAAATAGAAACACAAATGCAAATGTTTTCTTTTGTTTTTATAGCAATGCAAGGTTAGTTCTTTTATTTATTATTATAGAAATTTACAGTGTTAGTTTTACAACTATATAAGTTTTTTAAAGAATTACATTATGCATATTTTTATAATTCCAAAATCAAATATTTATTACCAAATTAACTAACCAAATTTATGTCTACCTGTTGTATTGTTAAAAGCGGGGAGCTAATACCTGGTATTTTTAATGCAATGAAACTTTTAAATAAATATTTAAATTTATTATACTTATGTAATTGACTTCTTGGATTAAAATTTATATTTATCATACTTATATAATGAAGAGACTTCTTGAATTAAAATTTATATTTGATTACTATTTATGAATGCTAATTAATTTGATAAAGTTACAAAGTATAAAATTTGATTATGAAAATGCTTATCTTTTATAATATTTACTCATATGTAATTTGTGGTACTTAATTCAAAAAAATTGTGTATGTTACATACATTATGTTAAAATTTTATAGGGCTTACAAGTTTCTGCAAAACAAAGAGTTAGTCCATGGGATTTTTTAGAGGGGCATAAAAATCCTACTCCATGGTCATGGTTCTGGGCAGTAAAAGTTGAAAGAAAACCATTACGCCATGAAGAAAGTCACAGGTTATTGCTGTGGCATACTCATTCTCTAAAAAAACCTAGCAGTTATTATTTAGAACCTCCCCCATTTCCCGCTGAAGAATTAGAACCTCCTCCTGAAAAGCAGCCTCAGATTCTTGTAAGTTATTGTCTCACATTTTTGTCAGTAAAATTTTTTTTTAACATATGTTTTGTATTCACATTTCAAATTGATTATTTTATATAGTCTTACTCATACCATAAAACTAATTGCAATTGTATATCTTTTGCGTTCATTTAATTTTCAAACTTTAAAACTTAGGAATATTGAAAAAAACGTGTATGAAACTTTCTTCAACTGAAACACTTCAGCTGAAAATTATTTTGAATAAGGAAAATGCATAATTTATTAATTCATGATATAAATGAGCTGCTTATCCATTTCTCTAAATAAATGTAAAATTTGTTACAGTAGTGTTTGAACCTTGGCTGAATATTTAAACCTTAAAAACTTAAATTGTCCCACATTTGATCAATAGATTATATTGTTCCTTCTCATTTAATGTTTTAAATTATTTCTATTTATTTTTGTTATGAATTTATATTTTTATTTATAATGGTTTTTTCATTCTTGTTTATATGTATATACATACTTGCATTTATACATATATGCACTAAGTTATACTTTGAGAACATTTTTTGCAATATGCAACATTTTATTGACCTTCCAATAAAAAATACATATTTTTGCTTTGCTTAACTGAAAGGCTATTTGTGCTTCTGTATTAAAAATTGTTAATAATAAATGTGAACATTTTAAGTTAAAATCATCTGAATCTTGGGAGATAATACTCTGAGCAACTTATTATAGTTTGGTCATTAAAAAAGGAAAAAAAAAATGGAATTGTGAAACTGCAGAAATTAGATAGTAAGTCTACAGTGAATTATAATGTGTGTGTTAAAAAAAAACTTAAGTATCAAAATGCATTTCAACAAAATATTGTAAGATTATAACCAAATTTGCTTCAGTTTTTTCCAAAAATATTCTTTTAAAAATATAAAATATAAGCTAAAATTTACAATGAATAGAGACAGGATTGCATTAATAAAGCTAAATCAAAGTATCATTATTGGCAAAATTAAATAATTACAGTGATTTCAGTAAAATTGCTTAAGTTTAACAAAGCAGAAAATATTTATATTATAATTTTGTGTATTATATTTTAGTCCCAATTCCATATGATGCATAAATGCTGTTCCCATTTCAAAGGTGTTTACAAGTGCATTTGCTTACTAAATCAATGATTATTTTCTTTGCTGTGTTTTAAAGCAATAATTAAGTGAAAAGAAAAATCTCATACTCTTAAAAATATCTTTTTACTAACAATGCATTCATATGTGAATTTGTATAAATGTGATAATTTTTAACCCTTTTTAAACCATAATTAAAAAATTTTCATGATTTATTATAATATATATACCAAATATAAAATATGCAATTTTTACACTAAAAGTAAGGTTGAAATTTATAAGTGTGCATTATACGACAAACAAAAATGATAGTTTTAAAAGCAAAAAAAAATTCAGATTTCTCTCTTTATTTCTCTGATAATTTATATTTATTTTATTTAATAATGCCTACCTTTTGAGCTTTTTAATAAAATTGAAAAATAAACATTTTATCTTCTTATTATATCTTTGCATGAATTTTGTTTTCCACGTCACTGTTGCTTTGATACATACTGATTTGAATTAATGAAAAATTATGATTAGTAGTTTAGCTTTCGGTTCAATGGTTTATATGATTAGTTTCCTCTTCAATAATATTCATAGTGGCTGTAATTCACTTTAAATCATAGACTATATTCAAATTAATCCTAAAGTAGAAAAGGTGATTTTAATGCAATAACCAAATCAAATCTATTGAAATCAAAAAATAAATATGTTCTATCATTTTGAATTTTAGGTGTACTACAATAATTGACTTATGAATTTGTCACATCTAATTGATTCAGTGGTATTATTATCCATTTACAGAATATTTCTTGAATAACATCATGCATTTGGATTTCTTCATTATATAAACTTAATCTTTCAAACATCCACATGTCCCCCTGTCATAAATTTGCTTGAATTTTTTATTGATACACATATCTTATAGCTGAACTTATGTCATTAATTCATTTAAATAACTTCCACGTTTTTGTTGCATTCTGTCAGCTAGTTCTTCATATTATTCTATAGATGAAACTGAAATATGTCCATTCAATAACTTGCCAAACTCTTTAAGGAACTGGGCAATTTCGCTAAATATTTCCCAAGTCCTTGAACACATTAAAATATTACATTTTTTTTGTCTGATCATTATTTCTGATGCAAATGCAAATTTCTATAAAAAGACTTGGATATTCCTTCAAATAACTGAATTCAAAAGATAAAAACATTGCACTTATATACTACTTAGATTTCTTCATCCAAAAAATCTATGCATTGTAAACTGAATGTTTTTTAAAATTAAATTTTTATTTTATTAGTATAGATGTGTATTATATGCTTCTCTTTTAGTAGTAGTTTTCACAATAAAAGCCCCCAGGTTTGACTTGTGAACATCAAAAAATAAGTGTAGCACTTACGTCTTTTGCATACTTGTCTGTTAAAACATTTCAACATTCCCTCCCTGAAGACAATTTATGCAGTGAATATTAAAATGATTTGGCCATTGGCTGTCCACTATGCAGTGTCAAAATGATTAGAAATATTGTAATGTAAAGCAATGGAACTACAATTGTTTACAAAGAAATCTTTGGTAAAAATTTTCAAATAAGATTATAACTAAATAATTTGTAAAAAGTACAATTTTTTTAGTTAGAATCTTTGAAATCGACTTACATGTAAACAACTTGACATTTCTTTGTTAAAATAATTTCAGTAAAAGTATTTAAATTATCTTTGATTACATTCATTTTGTTACAGTTATTTTAATTTTTGACCATGAAATTGCCTTTGGTTTATTAAAAAGAACAATATCCATTAAAATATGCTGTAAAATAAAGAAATTGTAACAGTTTATGAAAGAATTTGAGACAAATTGTTGAAAGACAATTTGTTTTAGGGGGTGTTAAATGTAATGATATGTGGAGGGAAAAAATTTCGGAATTTTATAAATTATACAGAGAGCAAGATATAATAAAAATTTATTTCAATCCAAAGGCTGAAATGGACCGGGCATTTGATCAGAATAGAGGTTGTTCAAGCTAACCTTTAACAAAAAGCAAAAATATCTTTAACACTAAACTAACTGGAGCCTGAAAAAGGGGAAGACCAAGGATCTGGTAGATTGGCTGTCTCGGAAGAAATCTAAAGATTCTGAAAAATATAAGGTTAGAATCAAAGGAGAGAGGGGTCGTGAAATCTGCTCTGTTGAAAACCATGAACCACTCTGGGCTGTTGTATCACTGAGGAAGGAAGGAAGAATCCATTTAGAACTTACATGCATACTCTGAAAAACCAGAAAGAATTTAATTGTAAAATGTATATAAAAATATGACCATTACAGCTTTAATTCTTTAAAGCTTTCTCTTTTATAAAAAAATTATTCTGTGCATTTTTAAAATAATTCTCTTATTTAATATTGAGTAGAAAATATTTTGTAACCTATTGTATTAGATTTTTTTTTTTTGAATTTAATTAATTTTAATCAATGACTGCTATTCTCTAACTTCAATTATATTTCGTAAACTAGATTTTAGTCAGAAAGAATCAATGTTTCCTTTTAATTAAATTATTTTTTATAGTTTATATATGGATAAATATGAAATCTACTGAGAAATTATTCTTTTTAATATAATAGATGTTTTTACCATTGTTAAATGTAATGCAATCAACATGCCAGACTTTTTGTTTTAATTACAGAATATTATTAATTCTTTGAGTTGAGACTTATTTAATTAATCTGTGTTCTTATTTAATTTTACAAGTGATAAATATATTTTACATAAGCTAATTAATGAAAATGATATTAAGATTAATTCATGTAACATATTGTATTACTGCACTTTTTTTTTTATCAATTTTAAACTTTAGTTTCGGTGCTTTGGGGCTATTTTTTCAATAAAATAATCAATTTTAAATTTATTTAACTTCAAATAATAATTGTATACATAGAGCATTTCAATAGAAAAATTTATCTTTTGAACTTTATTTATTCTAAAGATGTTTATCTAGTATTTAAATAATGACTTATATTATCTTGAGCAAAAAAAGTTGTTGAAAAATAGTAATGTTTATAAATGAAATTAAATTCTCCATTTATATTCTTAAAACTTCCTATAATTTTGAAAATGTAAAAATTTTTACTGCTGAAAAAATCTTTAGCAATTAAAATTTGTAGTTCCAGCTAAAAGGAAAATAATCTTATGATTCTGAAATGAAAACAAACTTTGTAAAATGCATTCACTACAAGTTGCTGAGAAAAAACTATTTTACTTAAATAAAATGGAATCCTATAATTTTGTAAAAATTTTCTTTTGTAATTTTAATATTTATCGAAAAAAAATTTAATTTACTAAAAATTGAAATCTTTTCACTATATTAAAAGTATAAAAATATTTAAAATTTGCATATGAAATGAAATTTTTACAAATATAACAATGCAAAAAATTTTGCAACTTGTGTAAAATTTTATTTTAGCATTATCTGAATTAATAATCGTTTTGTGTTGTTAAAATAATTTTCTAAAAGTGTGCTATCAGTTACATTCTTTTCATTATTTTCGATTAGATTGAAGATATTAAAAGAGGCCGAGACACTCCACTTGAACAATCTCCTAGAGGTAATGCAAAGAAACCAAAACAGCAACAACGGCGCAGAAGAGCTGCGAAAATGGTTAATGGACAGGTAAGTCCATTGAGGGAATTTAAGCATAAATTAAAGGTATGCATTTGTAATTTACAATTTATGTCACAGATAAGTCATTTTAGTTGTTAATTGAAAAGTATTCATATTAATATGTAGCATAGTATTTTGTTACCGCTAATTATTATATTATTTATTTTCACAGTGGTAAAGACCATTATTTATTTTTTAAATTCTGCATCAAATTCCAAGATTTTAGTGATGAATTGATTATTATGCTTTATTCTCTAATTTAGCTGTTCATGAGTTAGATTCTCACTGTAGATGTGAATGCTTGTAATATTTTGTAATTCGCATTTAATTAAATCTCCTTAATGAATTATTCCTTATATGAGAAATGAGTCAATGAAATCACAGTCAAGATTTTAATTGAAGGCTCTGCTCTAGATTAACATTTTCATTAAATGATGCTTCAGTATTTTTAGTTAACTGTAGCAACACCATAATTATTTAAATCAAAAGCAGTCCAGTACCTTGACATGTTATGCATAACAGCAACATAATTTTGATCCTTCTAAGTATCTATATTCAATAAATTGTTAAATATTTCAAAAAACTTTTCATGTTCAAAGTACCGTATTTTCCTGTATATAATCCGCGGATTATGTGTTAAAAAAAGTTCCGAATTCCGTTGTGCGTATTATACGCCTCCGCGGATTATCTGATAAAAAAAGCATTCTCCGTCAGAAAATATTACAAGAAAGTTTTGAAAGAAATATTCTTTGTTTCATAAAATAAATAACAGGTGGTACCAGGACACACCTGAGTTATTTAAACTATAATCGGCTTTGTGCAATTACGTTCAAAAACGAATTCGGTTCCTCTTAAAGATTTTACGGTTCGCTAACGTCATTTTGCAATTTGCCTTGACGTGAGCTGCTTCGTTTTGGAAATATTCAAATACGTATATCATCATATGGAAGCGAAACTTTTTAAGTTACACAGCAGATTTTAAATTAAAAGCTACAGCGAAAGCAAATGAAAACAATGGCGTCAAATGTGTTAATGTGAAGTGAAAAACAAAGCACGCGCGGTATAAAAAAAAAAAATGTATAAAATACGCAATTTGTAAATAATCCATTTCTTTCATTTAAATATTAACGCGGCAAATATATATTCATTTAACTATGTCTAACATCTTTTTAAAAGTTATTAGAAGCTAAATATCGATAAGTTTTACAAGAATCTCTTCTCAAAATTATCGCTTTTGATCGATCTCGTGCTTTCATCTCAAGTTTATCCTACTTTGCGATGAACTGGATCTAGACTGATATTTTTCATAAATGTTTTTTTTTCTATACAATTTATTAAATTTTTAATCCTATTCTGCATTTTTTTAATTTTATGTGACACCTATATTATCAGCAGTACATATTTTAGACTATTCACCTGAAAAAAAAAATTGCCGTGGATTATACGCCGCTGCGGATTATACGCCACTGCGGATTATGCGACGCTTTTTTCTTTTTACCCGAAAAAACGCTGCGGATTATATACAGGAAAATACGGTATATCAAACTTATTGATTTTTACTCAGTATTTAATTGATTTAAATTATATTTAATTTGAAAAATATTAAAATATTTGCCATTTCTTGGTTAGTTTATGTTTTAACTCATGTCTTTAGAAATTAGAGTAAAAATGCAGTATTCTTCATTAATATATAGAGAGAAAAATGATAAATTCTAGAATTTGAAGGTCAGATGTAAGCAATTATAAGAAAAATTTTTAAAAGGACATAAATATTTTTAACTTATTTTTCTTTTGAAACAAAATATATATTTGAAATATTTACTAAGTTAAACTTTATATTTTCATTATCTAAATTTAGCATTACCACAATATGTAATGAATGTGAAGGAATATTTTGTAATTGAAAAGTCATTTTAATTTTCCTGTTATATTACTTTCATATTATTCAAATCCAGAAAGTGTGGCAATTATGTTGTTTGTAAAAAGTTTTCAGTTAATGGTAATTTAATTATGTAATGAAATTGTTTCTTAATATTTAAACAATCATTATCTGTATTTCATTTTTTACATTTAAACATTCTTGAAAATTAATAAGAAAAACTCCTCAAAGAAAAACATGTTTTACTTATATATTTAAAAAATGTTTCCTTTTCACAGATAACTTTAAAAAATCTCAGAAATTGTACTTTATATTGTTTTTCATTGTTTGGTTGTATAATATGCTAACAGTGTTTTTTGTGTACTAGTATTTAAAAATTTATGTATGGTCTATATAAAAATTTTTGCAGGATAAAATAAAATTAAGAAAACTGATTGTAATAAATTTCTCATTTATGTTTCATATTGCTTAAGTGAAATAATTTTATCTGCTACATTTTGTTTTGTATAATTTTATTTAAACATATTAAGTTTACGTAATAAATTTTATGAATGAATTATCTAAGAAATCCATCCAAAAATTACAATTGAGATTTATTTTTGTTTTTTAAAATTTAGATTATAGAGTTCTGCATGCTTTTGCAATTTCTTTTTGTTTAGTTATTGCTTTATAATCTTCTGTAACATATGAACAGCCTGTGATTACATTGTTTTAGTTAATCTTATTGTTCATTTAGGAATTGCATAGAAATATTTATTGCTTTTTTTTAGTATTGCATTGCATGATTGCATTAATAGAGATAGCTTGATTTGTTAATTTGTCTACATGAATTTTATGAATCTGTTTGTTTTTATTTGTTTGTATTAAAATATTTTGGGAAATATGTTGCACTAAATTCTTTGATACAAGAAGGATTTCATCATTTTGGAATTGACCTTGAATATTTCAGCATTTTTAGTAATGAATGAATTAACAAATTATTTGAAAATCAGTGATATTTTATTTCTTGATCCTAGTAAAATTAATGTACCTAATATTTCATTATTTTACCCTGTTCTTTGTAATCTTGAAGTTATTAATATGCAAATAAACAGCATTTGTTAAAATTTTACATTTTATTGCTTAACTTATGTGCTGACTTTCGATTCAAGTTTGTGTGTTTGAATCTCTCCTTGGTAATTTAGAATTTTCTTTAATCAGCAAACAATAATAATAGAGTTACAAACTTATTATTTACTCTTTTCATTGAAAAAATAATTTATGATTTTATGTGGAAAACATTTTTTAGTAGGCTCTTTTGATGCCTGTTTATTTTTAGCAAAATTACATCAATTTATAAAGTAATAAATGATCAAAGAAAATTCTTGATGTTGAAAGTGAACATGTAATAAAAAAATATAAAAAGATATGGTAGTATTAAATTCAAAATTCAATTTCAGATTTTTTTAAACAAACCATTTTGTAATTTTTAAATGTATTTTATTTACTAGAAATTAAGAGCTTAACT
The DNA here is from genome assembly GCA_026290005.1 of Latrodectus geometricus. Lineage (NCBI taxonomy): Eukaryota > Metazoa > Arthropoda > Arachnida > Araneae > Theridiidae > Latrodectus > Latrodectus geometricus. The sequence goes on along the minus strand of JAPDSC010161814.1, from coordinate 224,136 downwards.
CATTTTGTAAGAAAATTCAATTGTAGTATAAACATCCTTACAATTATAACACTTGTCAGAAAAGTTGCATTTTTTTTTTTTTTTTTTTTTTTTTTTTTTTAAACCTATATCAGAAATAAAGTGGCTGTGAGATTCAATTAATAAGATCAATTTAATCTAATAGATAGGTTTTAAATAGTTTTTTATTTTTATTTGAAGGTGTAATGTTTCATGATATTTTATTAACAGCTCTGAAAATGTCTGAAAGTGTATTTTAATAAGTTTTATTCTGCAGCAAAATAACTCTTCTAATAAAATCATTCTTGCAAATAATTGTAAAAGAAGTGTGCTTTTATAAATTTTGACAAAGAGTAATAATGTTGTTTTACATACACAATTACTACTCTCAAGAACTATACACATATATTTATTTCATATATGAAATGTTTCATTCTTTGAAGATTTAAAAAAATTCCAAAACTGAGATCTAATCGTGGAAAGAGTGTTCTTAATGAGCAATTGAAAAAATTAGAAAAATTTTGTTATTTCTGATACTTTTGAAGTTTATAAATATGTGGTGTTATTTTTCTTTCTCCAAGTTTCTTCACTAAGTAGTAAAATATTTCCACGTGTACTCTCCTCCAATAATCTTAGTTTTGTATTCACTATTTAAAAAGAATAATTCTTCATTTGAAATCACATAATTCTCATTTGTTAAGGGTTTTCACTTGAGTTATGAAATGCTATATATCTTTTTAAAAAAAGCTACTTAAAGTTGGTTCAATTATAAAAATATAGTATGTAATGAAGATTATAAATATCTCTTTTTATTTCCAATGCTGGTTTTATAATTGATTTTTTTTCATTTCTCAAATGTTTTAACATTAACATTACTTTTTTAGCACTATAATAATATAATACTATATAAATAAAATATTATGTATATATGCACATATACACATGTATATATAAATGTTAAATATATATATGTGTGTGTGTTTTTAATAGTTTTAATTTTTCTGGAATATATCTTGGCCTTATTTGCATATGATGTTCTTCCCACCATTATAAATAAATAAATAATGTAACACGCAATGTCAGTTTATTACTTTCTTCATTCTTAATTTCAGAAACATTGCTGCATATACATGTATAGAGTTATATCATATTAAAATATCTATCCAATAATCTTGTATACAAACATAATCAAAAACGATTCTTGTTTATCCTAGATATTTATTCCTAGATAGGTTTTTTATAAGTACTGCATTATCTAAGAAGTTGATTTTCAAACATTGGATATTTTTCTTCTATACTTTATAACAGAGTTTCTGTTTTAATTTTTCATTTCTGTAACAAAGTCCTTTTCAACAAAATTGATTAAAAATTAGTAGTTCCATTTTTTTTAATTGGTATTATTACTATGTCATCTAAAAAAAGTTGCTTTTGAAGTTAGAGTCATTCTGCACTTAATTATTGGTAAAAGTAAAGTATAAATGAAAACTCAGTTTATAAATTTATAGAAAAATGACATGCCAAGATTATTATCATATTTCAAATTTTTGATAAATATTTTTTATTTCCCTTTATTATTATTGTCTTTCATTATTTTCTTTATAATGAAGTTTAATTTTCAATTTAAAATCATTCACATGCTTTTTTTTCTTACTCAATTTTGTTTTTATGTATCTTAAAAGCTACAAAATTTTCATTGAATTAATCATCATCATTGATTTTCATTGTTAAAAATGATTTTTGATAAAATTTTCATGTTTGTTTTTGTACTTTTTAAAAAAATACATTTTTCAATTTTTAGACATATTTTGCAATACATTCAAAATTTTATTTACAAAATATTTTAATAGTTTTTACTCTTAAAAACTTAAATGTATAATAACAAGTTTTATTGTATAGTCTATTTCTCATTTAATGATGTTATTTTATTTTTCCTTAAATTTATCATTTTCAGAAATAATTTAATTTTTGGGAGAAAAAAAAATTCTTTGTATATAGAATTATTTTTTCTTTTTTTTTTTTTTTAAACTTCCCAATTATGTATGAAATTGCTTCTAAAATATTTTATATCTTCACCATGTAATTAAATAATTATATTTGTGAATTTAATGCAAGAAAGCATTATATTCACATTGATCTTATTGTAATATACAAAAGACCATATTTTTAAAAATACATGTATATAGTTCTCTGTTGAGACTTAAAATGTATAAAACATTTCCTTAACATTTTTTATGAAATGAATTTTCATTGATTACTGATAATTGTTTGAAAATTAATTGGTTTCTTACTTTTTGATTTTTATTTCTATGTGAAATTTTCTGTAAAATTTAAATACTGTGGTAAAATTTATTTTTGATATTCATTAGTTTTATACATTTTGAAATGTTATGCCCTCTGAAAATACAGGTTCCTCACAACTAGTAGAAACAAGACTTTTCTTTCAAGATTACTAACAATTTCATTCAATGATATAATAGTGTAAAGCCAGTAAATCTCATCCCACCTTTTATAGTCATTGAACATATAAATACCCATATAATTGATGATTTATTGAAACAATTTTCTTTGTTTAAAAAACCAGTGTGAATGCAGGCTGTTCATCATGTAATGATCCTAGAGCACATCTTAAATGGTTTCATTTGCTTCTTTTTTATTTTGTTTTTGCGTATTTATTATTTTTGCATTTTTTGGGTGTATCTTGATGTTTGAAATTTTTTATTCATTTTTATTTAAAATTAATGATGCATTTTTTAAAAGTATTGTTACTTCTAAATATTTTGTATACATATGTTTGTTAATAAATTTAAAAAAAAAATTGTACACGAAGTTTTAGAATATGATACAAAATTACTTAAGCCGTTCGAAAATCTTACATTTAGGTGGCATAGGTTGTTTACCATTGAATCACTATTTTATTTATTCTCTTTTCATTAAGTAAAAAATAAGTAGTGCACATTTACAGGGGACTATTTAAAATTTTGTAATTTTTAAATTTTTAGTTTTTCCCATTAAGACTAAAGCTATTATATTTACTATAGCATTATATTGCATTTTGATTATTCAAAATAAACTTAAATTTATTAAATATGACTATTAAAATAACATTGTTGAGTTACTAATAAAAATATGTGTTTTTAAATTCAATTTTACTTTGCAATCCATCAAAATCTACTGCAGAATTCACTTTTATAACAGCAAAACATGTTTCAAAACAACAGCAAAATTCAAAGTTTTATTGAGAAATAGCTAAAATTTTTGTCTCTAGTTAGAAAAAGAATAAAGACTAATCTCTGCAGATTTTTTAAAATTTTATTTGCTTAGTAAGTGTGTTGCATTCCTGACATAAATTATGCCCAACTGTTATTCTATTTTACAATGTTTGATAATTACATGAAATGATGGGTAGCATTTTAAATGTGCTTTGGCTTTTATTATGTAGTACTCTGTTCTGAATAAAATGACACTTTACCATCTAGTGATAATTTCCGGAAATTACCTTCTTTCATTTATGGGTTGTTGGTAAATCTCAAGCTTAGTTTGGGAGATCCTATGTTGCAAGAATTTGTTTCTTACTTTTTAACACAAAAATTTACTTAGTGAAAAAATCCTTTGAAATTTATAACTCAATCTTTACAATGGGTGAAATTTTATTCAAATTATATTGATTGAAATAATATGAAATAAATTATTTGAAAGTTTATTTTTTGCCAATACTTTGATAATACTTGTTTTACTAAAACTTTCATTGTATTTGGTTTCATTCTCTCTCTTATGGAACTTGGAAAATATTTACCTGTAACAGTCATTTTATTTTTAATAGTTTTTGTTTCATTTTCATGAAATTAATTGATACAATATTTCTAATATCATGGTATTTTGGTTTTTAATTTTTTTTCGTGAAAGATATTGTTTATATAATATTCTGGAAAATAATATACTACTTAGTCATATTCCTTAAGAGTTAATTAATAAATTCTATAACTTTATTATTCTTTAAAATTTCAATTTTGTTCCTGTGATACTTGGCCATGATTTGATGAATAATAGTTTCTTTAATATCATATAATTCAAGATATTTGTTTTCTCAGTTTTTCATTGTTGCTGATTTTTGATTTATTTTTTTATTTCTAATGCTCACCTGCTAATAAGATTTGATATATTAGTTAATGGTTTTCTTGTGTTCAAACCTGTCATGTTAGACTTTGCTTTTGTAATGCTTTTTATCAATTAATAGCTATTTCTTCGATGCTTCTAAACCAAGTTGGTACCCAAACAGTTCTCTCTCTGGCTTTCAGTTCATAGCATCAAACCCCACTTTGAGCATGGAAATATTTTTTGTCATTCAGAATCCATTTTAAACTGTAGGTCTTGGTCTAATTAATCCTTATGAACAGAAGTGACCATTGAGTGACAAACAACCCAAACCACTATACTTCTGAATTTTTTTTTTCTATATTTCAGTACTAATGCAGTAACAGAATGGTTAATGCCATTGCCTTCTGTTTATTAGTTTTTAGATTTAATTGTTAACTCAAGCATAGATGTTTTACAGTAACTAAGAGTTTGTAATAACTCATATTCAAAATGGTCATTGTACACATAAAAGAATTGTAGGGTAACAAACCAAGCCAAACTTTCCAGTCACAATTGCAAATAAAATAACTACTTTGAGAGCATATTAAATTTTAAATGGAATACCAGTGTATAAGTTATTTATTGATTCAATCTTTTAATATTGTTTTAAGGACAGTTGACAGTTTGATAATGTTTGTTGCTCAGTGTTGCAGGGCTCGGAGTTGTCCTGATATTCCTGAAATTCCTGATTTTTTAAAAAACGTCCTGAAATGTCCTTATTTTTCAAAATAAATCCTGGAATTCCTTAATTTTTTATTACATTCCTTTGAAAGTTTAATTTCAATAAATAATTTTATATTTTTCAGTTGTAAATTTTTCTTTCAGTGGAATATATTTTTTCTTTCAACTGCTTTCTATGCAAAAAGAAAGAGAAAAATTTCCCCCTTTTTTGTTCTCTTTCAAACCGGAAATAGGGTTGCCATACATTCGTCTTCGCCTCGTTTTCAGCCATTGCTCACGCATATCTGAAGTCAAAAAAATTTAGGTTTGGGTTTACCATTAAATTCTATTTTGTGCCTTTACAGACAAAGATTCTGATTTTAGTTGTGCACAACTATTTACAATGATATCGAAATTGTGAGAATTATTGGCCTACGTTTATGCGCATGCTTGAAATGCTTATCGCGCTATTTTGAAAGATTTTGATGAGTGTTTTGAAAAATTTTTATTAGTAAGCTCAGAATTTTCTTTTTTGAAAACAATTTTTTTTTAAAAATGCCAAGGATTACGAAATTTTCCGACAAATGGTTGGAACTGGAAGATGGGAATAAATGCCTAATCAAGACATGGTGCCGAAGTGTTGACGATGTTCATTCTGTGGAGTGCTTCGTATGCAAAAGCAGATTCAGTGTTTCAAATATGGGTTTTAGACAAGTGCTTGCGCATGCAGATGGATTAAAACACAAAAAAGCTGTGAACTGTTACAAGAATCAAACACTATTTACTATCAAGTCATCAACTTCATCTGAATCCTCGACATCGACTGTAGTAGTGAATAACAAATCATGGCTCCCCAAAACGACATCAGAGAAAACCATTAAAGCTGAAACCATTTTAGTTTTAATGGCAATAAAAAATAATTATTCTTTTTCATCTTTGAATGATTTAGCTAACATTTACGGAGAAATTTTTGATGATTCCTCCATAGCAAAAAATCTCAAATTATCTGACAAAAAAGTAAGGTATATGATTAATTTTGAATTAGGTCCGTATTTCAAAACTCTTTTGTTTCGGGATATCGGCACTTCATATTTTGTTTTACTTTTCGATGAAACTACTACAAAACAAATAAAGAAACAGTTGGATATTTACATCTCATATTGGTCTGATAAACAAGGTAAAAATGTCATTTGTTACCTCGAATCACATTTTTTAGGGCATGCTGAAGCCAATAAAATTGTAAAAATTTTATTAAGTTTTATTCAAAATAATGGTTTGAATTTAGAAAAATTAATGCAGTTGTCAATGGATGGACCAAGAGTTAATTTAGCTGTTTTAAAGCAAATAAATAGTGAACTGAGTAAGCAAAGTTTACCAGTACTAATTGATTTGGGTACATGTTGCTTACAAATAATCCATGGAGCACTGCGTAAGGGTATTGATAAAATTGATTGTAATATTGATGGATTTGCTATAGATATTCATTAATTTTTCAAGCTATCTCCTGCAAGAAGGGAAGATTATCATTCCTTCCAGTTAGAAATACTGGAAGAAACTTTAGCTAGACATAGTTTCCTTCGTCATGTTGAGAGCCGTTGGTTAACTTTGGGCTCAGTTTGTGAGAGAATTGTTGAGCAATATGATGTTCTAAAGGAATATTTCATTGTTAAAATACCTAAAGAGTCGAAATCTCCTCTTTCTGATAGACATCTTCGGATTATAAAACATTTGAAAGACCCTAAGACTCTGGCATATCTGAATTTTGTTTCATTTTTTTGTAAAACTTTTGAACCTTATTTACTTCTAATGCAAAAAGTCGAACCTTTAGTACATGTGATGTACAGTAAGTTAAATGAACTTGTTCGCAGTATTATGTTTAAATTTTTAAACCTAGAAGAAATCTGTGAAAAAAATGGAGTAAAGTTGCTACAAATTAATGTTGATTCAGGAAAAAATTAGTTAAATTTAAACAAGATTGAAGTAGGTCATGGTGCAAAAGTAATGCTGGAAGAACTTACTGATAAAACAACATTTCTACAAAGTATTAGAAGCTGCTACATAGCAACTTCAAAGCATTTGCTTCAAAAACTTCCTATAACAAATCCTTTACTCAAAGATCTCCAGTGTTTGTCTCCTTATAATAGAAAAAAGGAAGAGTCTAGGAGTTCATGTAGCAGATTAATTAAACATATTCCTCATGTGAATAAAACTTCTTCAGATTTTGATAAGATGAATAAAGAGTGGATTCTTTACATGTGTGAAGATGTGACTTTGATTGTGAATGATTATGATAATGATCAAAATATCTGTAAATATTGGAATGCTGTTTTCAATATAAAAGATGCTGGTGGTTATATAAAATATCCTACTCTTTCTAGAGTGGTTAAAGCATGTTTGTCGTTATTGAATGTAAATTCCCAACCAGAAAGAGGGTTTTCAACTAACAATTATGTTGTGACAAAGAAGAGAGCTTCTTTATCGGAATTAACCGTTCAAAGTTTACGGATTTGTCATGATGTTATGCGAATGCATGGCAATTCTGTTTCCTCCATTCCCTATACCAAAGAAATGATGCATTATATTCAGAAATCTCATGCAGAATATGCATCATATATGGAAAAATCAAAAGATGTAACAGAATTAGAGAAGAAAAGAAAGGACGAGGAAGATTTAGAAGCTACTAGTGAAAAAAAGTTGAAACAATCGCACCTATTAGAAAAAATTAATGAACTTGAGGAAGAAAAGAAAAATTTGCTTGATAATCAGTGTGTAGCTCAAAAACTTTTGGATGATGCAACTAAAAAAATAGCATGTGCTATCAGTGATGATAATATGAGTGATGTGAAAGTTGGACAAATGATGCTGTCTGCTGCTAATGCAGAAATTGCATCTGTGAATGATAAATTAAAAAAGCGCAAATTATTAAAAAAGTGCAAATTAAATAATTGGAATTAAATGCTAATGCATCCAGTTCAAAATGAACATTATTCAATGATACATAAATTAACTGTTAATTTAAAGCATTTATCATGTAACTTATTAATTTTCAGAAAATGTTCAGTATAAAAAGTTTAAATTTCTGTATTATTTTTCATATTGTTCTATTAAAAATTAAAAAATTTAGAATTTATTAAATAGTTTATTCCTTTCTAAAATGTGTTTTATGCATAAAACAGAAATTAATATGTAAAAGTAACATTGGTTTTCTTTAATTATTGAAATATGTCCTGAAAAATGTCCTGATATTTCTTGAAAATAGTGTCCTGAAAAAAAAAATTCTGTACTCCGACCCCTGGTGTTGTAAATCGTCACAGTTACTATTCACTATCAACAAATATTTAAACAAATAATGTGATTGTTTGCTCATTGCATCTGTTTTCAATCAGCTAAATCAGCATTGCATGAAATTCTATGCTGGTTTTCTAAATTTTTGAAAACTTGATATTTATCTGTTGCTTTATTTCAATAGGACGAGATTTTTCTGATAAACATCATTTGACTACCCATATTTAATTGTTCTGTTGGGATTTCTTGCATATTACATTTTGTTGCATATTTCCATTGGTGTCTCCATGGGCATACATTGGAATGCATTTTTAACTCCTTTTGTTTGAAATATCTATCCATTCACTAAACTTTTAGATGCATTTTGTGTACATTAAAAAATGAAAAAGTTCTCATCTTGAGAATTCTCCTCCATGTCATAAATAATGCATAGTAACCCATGACAATTCTTTAATTATCAAGAAATTCATATTTTAAAATTTTTCATGTATTAAGTTTTGAAAGCATGGTAGAGTAATCAAGCATATTTATTGTTTCTTTATACTTGGTTATCATCTTTTTAATGAACCTTGAAACATGAAACTTTGTAATAAATTATGAATATTTAGCTCTGAGGTGTGGAAAAAAAATGCTTTTTTTCTTAATTTCTCTGATCAGTCCTACCTGCAATATTGATATTTGAATTTCAGACCTTTTTTCAAAAAATATCAGCATCTTCTGATAATATAAAAATATTGTAAACAAATGCTAAAACAACTTTACTTTATTAGAAATCAAAATAATTTATGCATGTATATTCTCAGCCTTTTAATTAATGGGAAATATTTGTAAATCATTGAAAAGCTTGCTAAGTTACTTCTTTTATAGATTTATTTTCCAATTGATAGGAATCATTGAATTAAGCATTTTCTTTTATGGAAATAACAAAATTATTTAAATCTTGTGAAGTTTGAAGTCTTCAGTTTTTAATATTTCATTATTATATATAATTAAAAAGTTAAATTCTTTATATAAAAAATTAAAATTTAAGACTTTTTTAAGTATTAAAATTCTGCAAATTTGATTGCTACTGTAAATGTGTTACTCTTAAAATTCGTTTACAGTAGGTATATACTAATTATCTGGTAAACATGATAGGTTGAATTTTTTATTAAATTGGAAGTGGTATACTTGAATAATATAATTCATAATACATTCAGCATGCTTAAGAAAATTGTTTCTCTTGCAAATTTGCAGATTTTTGGGCTTTTTTGTTTGCTTAATTTTGCTTTTTTATTTCAAGCATCAAATCATTTTTAAAAATCCTTACTTTTTATTCTAGCAAACCCATACAAAACATTCACTTTTTTATTATGGCTTTAATAATAGGAAATAGCTGTCATATTTATCTGAAAAATAAGTTGTTTTTAATTGTTTCATAAAAATAAAATTTAGAAATTATTTAAGGTGTGCTTTAGGTTTGAAACAAAGCAATTCTTTTTTTATTTGAGATAGCTAAATCAGTAGCATTCATTTCAGGTTGAGAAAGAATTTGCAAAAGGGAAGAAAAGAGAGGTAATGGATTAGGATTTTATTTATTGTTTTAATATTTATGTTAATTCCTTAATATACATTGGAAATTTATTTTTAAGAGTTGGAGCTTCCATAAATTGTTATATTTTCTATTTTATTAGTCTATTTTTGCCTTGAAAAAAATTTTTATGTAAGTATACTATGCATTATTGAATTTCCAATTTAATGGTGTCTTCATCATTTTTAACAATTTATTTGAATGTTACTCCATATTTTGGAAGATTTTCAAATTAATGTGTAAATATTTCTTATATCAGTGATGAATTGAAGTAATTTTTCATTTGGTAAAATTAAACTGCAATAATTTCTTTGTTGTTTTCTAAATTAAGATTTAGTACTAAATAAAGCAGTAGTAAAAAAAAGTTTAAAATTTGAAACTAAATTTGTATTTTTTATATTGTGTTTTAGTTTTTTATTTATTTATTTGTTTATTTTATTTTATTTTATTATTATTTTTATTATTATTATTGTTTTGTTAGAAAATTATTGTTTGGTTATGTATTGAGTTAGTACAATAGGTTTTATTTCTAATGGTAATATTTCACTGCTCTTCAATTTGTGTGTGTGTGTTCGTTTTCATTTTCATTTGGATGTATAAAATATTTACTATGCCTTTGTGTAGCTTTATTCTAAGCAATTTTTTTTTTTTTTTTTTTTTTTTACTATGGCCTTAACAATCCTGTGACAATTTGAAAATAGATCTTTTTCTTACATTCACATCCATTATCTGACATTTAATTTTGTTTTTCTTATGAGTATCAATTTCCCACAATGTTTTAGTCTGATCTTTATTTCCTTAATGCAAACTTGAGTATGAAAAAAGAATTAACATCTATTATTACTATTTATAATCTGTTTAATACTATTTCTGTAGATACCACTCTGGGCAAATATAAATTTTATTTGTTTTTGGTTGATTTTACTGAGAGATTTTGTGTTAACTTTTATCAAAATTCTGGTAAATATCATTATTGCTTTTCTTCTGCCTCAGATTTTGGTTCATGGTTTTATGATTTCAAACATTCGAAACATCATTGAAAAATATTCTGTTTTTCTGCTTGGTTAAATATTTTTCCATGCTTTCAATTTTTTTATAATTTGCCAAATTAAGGGGTTTTATGATTACTTGATTAATCATTCTAAATCCAATTATTTTGATTTTATAATTATAAAAACGAGGCTTGTGATGCTATGGACTCACCAACATAATGGTTTGTTTACAACATTTAATCAGATTGTCACATATTAAATTACAAAAAAATATATACTTGTTAATCAATTTTATGTTATTTCTAAAGTCTCTAAATTTTTAATTTTCTTTTATTTGCATCTTTCTTTCTTTGATACTGTCAACATTGCAATATGTTGCTTTCATTTAGCATAATAAAGTATAATAAGTAAAACTTTATAAATTGTGCATTGAAATAAAATAATCACATTTCAAAATTACAATAGCAAATTAAGAAGCATTTCTTACAAAATAATTTTATGTTACAATTTATTAAAATATAAAGTTATGCTTGTTATTAAATATTAGTTCTACCAACAATAAACATGCTCATTCACTGAAAATGAAATATTCTGGAGGTTGAAACATTATAGAATATTAGTTAATAACTGAGGACTTTGACAATAATATCATGTGTTTCTTTTATGTCATTGCCATTATATATATTATGTTATATATATATGTAATGGGCTTTACATAAAAAGATATTTATATTCTAATAAGCGTCATCTATTGATTATGATAGCAAGCTCATGGTATTCGACCTGGAATGGGCTTTCCAGATCAAATGATGTACCAGCAAGGACCACCTCAGCCATGGTTTGGCCAGCAGACTCCTATCCAGCAACCTCCATACTACTCTCCACAGCAGCCACTGCCTCCTGGTTTGTAATTATAATGATAAAATAGACTATAAAATTGCATGTATAGAAATCTACTTTCTTTTTAGTAATAGAGTTAAAAATTCTAAATTTTTTAATTGACTTTAAAATTGCATGTATAGAAATACACTTTTTTATACTAAAAGAAATGGAGTTAAAAATTCTATGGCTATTAAACATTTATTTAGGAAAAAAAATATTTTGTTAAATTTATATTTAATTATCTTGGAATTAAACTTTACATATTTTTGTAATCGAAATGATTATACAAAAGAACTATGCAACCTCGTAAAAGAAAATTAATAAAATCGAATTTGTTTTAAATAATTATACTTTTTTATTGATGTATAAATTACGTATATATATTTAATTATATAGTCAGAGTTCATGCAAACTTCTTGAAATTCCTGTAATAATGAATTGAATACTGGAAAATTGTGAATAACTCCTTGAAGTAACTTCCTTGATTTTCCTTGAAGCATTCAATTTTTTGTTAGATTTTTTTTTTTTTATTTATTAATACTTTTAAAATTTTTCAGATACTTTCAAAATTTTACATGAAATTGACCAAAAACAATGCGTATGAGTTTTAATGACATTAGGTTTAGTCATTTATAAAGTGAAGTAATCATATTTAAGGTTGTCATGTTGTTATGAGTATTATTATTTTAATTATTTATTTTTCTACTCATTAATATTTTTGTAATATTTTATAAAACATACTTAGTATTTTATTTAGAATATATTTTCCATTGGAAAGTGAGATTAATTTGGTTATCTTATTAAAGGAAATAAAAACCAAAATAAGTGATTTGACATGGTTATTGAAAAGTATATTCATTGATCTGTGATCTAAAGATTGGTTTTTTCATGGTGTAGAAAAAACATATGCCCATTGTTTAGTTTACAAAGATTTCTATATTACAAAGAAAATCTGCTTATCAAATCTCATATGGAAAAAAGCTTGTTTATATTTAAACAACTAACTCTGCTCAAAAATCTGTATATTTGAAAGATTTTTTTACTATTGCTGTTCCTAGTGAAGGATGTGAACTCAAAGTTGGTTCTGAAATTTTAGATTAATTTGTCTCATGAAAGGAAATTTTAAAAGACTTTTATTTTATAGCATTACATCTTTTCTTTCAAAATTTGTAAAGGAAATATTAGAATTAAAGAAATTATGTGCTTCTTTAATAATTGGAATGATCATCTATAGATAAAATCATTAAATTACCAGGATAATGATACTGTAAAAACGCTGTATTATCACATTTCTAAGGTAATTCGACTAGCAATATTTTATTTGAAAAAGAAATAAAAAGTGCTTGGAATGAATAGATATCAGTTGTCAATGAAATGTCAAATGTCACTTAGTCTATTTTCACAAAAAGGAAGATTTTTTTTTTAAGTGAACATTCAAATATAAATATTGATAGTTTTAGCTTGTACAGTTTACACAATACTTAAAGATAGAAATTTGTTTCATTTCATATATTACAGATTTAAAAACTCTTCCTCTCATTAGGATGATTTTGTTTACCTCTGGCCAGCTTCCTTTAAGGTTTTGTAGTGTTGATGATTAAAGAAATCAAACTTCTTGAGCAAATTATTAAAGTATTAGGCTTTCAAAAATACATTTAATTTGTCCAAAATAAATCTTAGTTCTAATTATAACACTTTTGATATTATGCAAAAGTGCATTGATCTTTTCATACTTATTGCTCTTAAGAAACATTTTATTAAATTTATAACCCAATGTTTCCATTTACTGTTGGAAGTTTTCCATGATTGTTTTAAAACTTAAAGCAAAATTTTTTAAAAGAATCTTTGCTATCTATTTCTTCATTTAAGTTAGGATTGATGTAATATATAAAGACAATAAAAAATAGGCAAATCAATTAAGTGCTTGATTTATTAGCTAAAAAATTAATAGAGAATAGTACCTAAGCATTGACCAAAAAACAGAAAATGAATTGTTTTTAGCATCAATGATATGGAACAAATAAGTTAACAGAAAAGTGTCCTTTGCTATATTCTTTGATTCAAAATACATCAAAATTAATTTAATAATTTAAATAAAATGCAGAACATTCACTGGCTCTTTTTTATTGCTTCTAAAATTAATGTATCAGAATGTGATAGAAATAACTTCATAATTCCATAGAAGTTTAATAATTGTTTGTAAAATTTAGAAGTTATGTTGATGATTTTAACTGTAGGCTTTTATCATAGGCTTCTTTAGGCTTTTATCTGATTAGCTTTTGTGTGTAGCAAATGACCATGAGCGACAAACCTAAGTTATTTCTACTGCTGATGAGAGGCAAACATGTAAATTACATTTTTCGATGAATAGGAAAGGCAATTGATAGCAGTGAGAAAATAAAAAACTCTTCTTGAATAAATTAATGAAATGGAAAAAATCCTTAAAAATAAAAAGAAGAATCTACAATTTTTATTAAATAAAAAAAAAGTGAAATTGTTAATTTATGTAAGTATTGAACATAAATTATAAATATTTTCGTAAGTTTAAATATGTATTTAAGTAATAATTGTATTTATTTTGTTTCGATTAAGTATGATTGTTTTATACTTTTGCTAGTGCCTTATAAATTGGTAGAAAAAAATCTTGTGGAGAAGCTTAAAAGCTTTAAATTTACCTGATTATTATATATGATCCACTATTGCAAAGAAAAAATCATTTAATTTTATTCATTAGATTCATTAAATACTTTTGAAGCTATAATTAGATTTAACTTTAATTTACACTGAAAATATTCTTATAATAATATATTCCTCAATAAACAGTTCAAATGTATCATTGAATTGAAAAATGTAACATGTGCATAATCACATGAGTGTATTTGGCTATAAATATTTAGTAAAATAATACATTTATTTAACATTGAAATATCAGTATATTCTAGAAAAATTTTCTTTGATTTGTATTCATTCAGTTGTGTGAAATATGTTACATAAAAATGCTTATAAAATTTACTATAGTAAGTTGCATAATGCAAGTTATTTTTTCCTATTTTTGAGTATTTTCTGTGTCAATTATACCAAGATTTCATTATATCAAAGAAATTTTAAACAATTTTTTGCAATGGAAATAATTAAAAAATGACTTTTCTATCAACTCTATTTTCCTTTCCTGATATATTTTTAATATAAAAAAAATGAGATTTTAATTTAAGGTTCAGTACAAAAAATTTCAAATATTGAGATGATAGTTATGAAAAATAAGTATAACATGAGCAATAAAAAAATATATTTTTGCTTGCACTTAAATAGTGTTTATTATTTAAAAAAATTAGGTACCTTAGTAACTTTAAAACTTATCTTGGATAACATGAAATATTCATATTTCTTTATATCTTTTATCATATTTTCAAATTTTTATTCCATGTTAACTGTCACTGTTATTTTAATCTACCAAGGAAATCATTTTCCATTCCATTTAAATTGTGAGAAGTGTTTCATTTTTTAACTAACTTTTAAAATGTTTAATTTTATTCTGTTTCATTATATATTCATGCACAATTTCTATAATAACATGATGCATACAATTTCTATTTGTAATTTTTGTCTCTAACATTTATGTATTCCACTATTCTTTTAAATTTTTTAGTGGCTTGTTAATACACACAACTAGAATTTGTACTGATGGGCACTAATTTCAAACTATGCTATTTTATCAGTTAAATGGTATCTGAACATATCCCAAATTAAAAGATTTTCTTAGATCTATGTAAAAGACATCAGGATGCTTTTGCCACACATTTATCACCCACAATTTTATACATTTCATCCATCTATATTTCCTTGTTAATATGAATGAAAACACCATTTTTGAAATTGCATTTAAGCATTTTCCTTTGAAAATAACTGTAGGCATTTAGTCTAACATCTCTTAGGCAGAAAAATACTTCATTGAAATAAGATTTTATGCAATCTATGTGATTTAATTGTTCCTTTCATATCAATTGTATTATTTCCTATCAAACACTAAAACACTGAAAGTTTTATCCATATAACAGATATGTGTGATTGAATAAAAGTAAACAATTTTGTGCTAGAAACAATTTCTAAGTAACTCAAAGTTTTTCATTTGCATTGTTTTTATCCACATTCTTTTTTGTCCAACCTAAACCAAAGAAAGGTATATTTTTTTCTTGTTAAATTAACTCATTCTAACCATGTTCCAGAATCTAGTTTTCAACACTTTCTTCTTAGATTGGTCATTTCACTGCTTTTTATGCAAAATATATTTATTCTTTGGAATATTATCATTAGGATTTCATTTCTGCCATTTATTCATAGAACTTCAATTTGTACCAAACCTCCTTAATGCAGTAAATTTCTTTTTTTTTTTTTTTTTTTTTTTTGCCCTGCAAATTAAAAAAACTTTGCATTTGAAGCCAGTAAAACTTCGGCTTTGTTTAATATGATGCTTATTTATTTCTTAAAGAAACACTAAAACAATTGTTTTTCTGCATAGTTTTTCTAAAGCCTTATTTAATTCTCTTCAGAAACATAAACGAGATTATATCCCTTTCAAGATAGGCAGTGTTATTTTTTTTATTTATTTTTTTTTTTTCCTTCATTTTGAAAATGTTTTTTGCAACTGGGAAGTTTATATATACATTGCAAGAAAATGAATGCAAATTACATATTGTTCAAAAAACAAATGTTCCAAATTTAAACTTTCAAGTGGAAAGTTTTTTATGATTCATTAAATGGCCCTTTGTATTTATTATAATTGAAGTTAGCCCTCAGTTTCAGCATGTGTTACCTTTTTTTGGGGTATTTTATTTATATCAACTTTAGAGATGGGAAGTTATTTTGTAAATAAACAAATACATATTGTATTTGTTTATGTAATATTAGATATGTAATATTTGATATGTTTATTTGTAATATTTGATTGTTTATGTAATATTTGATATGTAAACTTTCCACTAGATATTAGACTTAATAACTCACTTATTAAACATTTTCCTTTTAGATAGCATTTTACATAAGTTCTTTTTATTTTTACTGAGCTGTGTCTTTTAAGTCAATTTTGTTTAAATATAAATTATTTTAAGATACATATTTTTTTTGAGAAACTTCAATTTAAATTTAATTCATTAATTAGTTTATTTAGTCTTATATATTTCTTCAAAGAATATTAACTTTCAGTTTACTTTTGCAGCTGGAGGACCTCGATTTGAACGCCCATTATCGCAATCAAAACAGGCTTTGAGCTCAATGCTTCGTGCTCGTCATCCATCTACTCAATTCTTACCTGGGCCAGGGGGAAGCAACCAGCATCAAAGTGCGGGGGGTAATTCGATACCAGGTACTATGGGTGGAAGTCATATTGGAACTGGTCCCATAGCAGGACATCCTGTTAATCATCCTGGTAATAATCCACCACCAACAGGATTCTCCATGGAAATGATGCAGAAACGACAAATGATAATGCGTCAGCAACTTCGACCTCAAGGATTACCAGTATGCTATTATTTTATGAAGCTTTGTTACATTCTGAATTATTTTCTAGTCATTTAAAAACATTTTAATTTCTTTCCAAGTTTATAAATACGGTCAGTCAAAAATGTCCAATTGATAATTAAAAATTGAATAGGAATTAATAACAAAAGTAGTAAATAATTTCAAAAAATCAAAATAAAAAATAGTGAACTTTTTTTTTTTTTTTTTTTTTTTTTTTTTTTTTTTTTTTTTTTTTTAAGGAGCTACTGTATTAATCCTGTAAGAATTTTCTTTAGTATATTTCCCAAATATTAATATAATATAATGACTAAAATTTTTATTTTTTTATACATTTTAATTGTACTTTAATGCAATTTAGCTTTTTTCTTTCTTTTTCATGAAAAAAACATTATGTTAGTTCTCTTAAGTATGAAGAAATATATTTTCTGGTAATAAAATAATGTCCTACACATTAAAAAAAATGTCATTTATTAAAAAATTGTGCAAAAAAAGCATGTGTCTAAGGAAAAAATTATGTATCTAAGGAAATAATTTTATTTGCTTTGAAAAGTAACATTTATTGCAGTCTCTTGAGGAAGTTCACGGAATAAAATGGCCAGTCATCTTTCTGCTTCACAAACTACAAATTTGTTTGCCTACTTTCTAAACTAAGCAAATGTCACAATTTTTGTTACGTTAATGATGTTGCCTGTCTTTTCCTTGGTCAGTTCATAGAATCATGAAAAATTACTATGAATTGATTTGAAATAAAGAAGGAAGTAAATGTTTTTGTTCTCTTTTTATGGTGATTACTATAGTACTATTTATTTTTTCGATTCAAGAAGATAAGCCACAATTTTTACAGGAAATACATGTATTGGGTTTGGTATCGATAAATGTTTAGGTATCATGATTTTGATTCCTATTTCCCCACTAAAATTAAGTATATTGGTAAATAGCATTGATAGTTCATAAAACTACTATAGTGTGAAGGATGTGATATACCAGAAGAAACATTTCTGCTACTCCACTAGGAGTTGTTTTATTACTTCTTCATTAACTTCAAATAATGTGTCCTATTTTAGCAGTATTAATATAAATTACCTTAACCTTAGACAAATTGTCAAAGTCTAATAATATTATTTTTGTATAAGAAGTACTAGGAAAATTCTTCAAAAAATTTCAAAAAACTTTTTGTATGTTATATTTGAAATTCTTTTGTTGTTGCAATGCCAGTCAATATCCACTCACAAGTTTTTCTACAAATTTTTATTTGCTTTGAATACTCGAAAGTAATACCTACTTTCCATTTATATATTGAAGTAAATATAGATAATTAAGTTACAAAATCTAATTTCACTTTTTCATAAATAACATCCTTTATATTAAAATGTATAAACATAATTGTTTAAGATATTGAATATTAGAATTTTATTTTATAAATTCATTTTTCTCATAATGAAAGCCATGACTAGTAACAAATATGAATTTGTATAATTGAGTTCTCTATTTTTAATTAGGTATGGTAAATGTGGTTAATGTGAAGATTAAGTATTCTCAATTAAAATTACTAGCAAAATTATAAAATTCTTTTGTCAAATAATTTTTGTTAAAAAGTTTTTAAAAAATTGTCATTTTAGAGAAGTTACATATGAAATTAAACAAATTGTTCTATGTTTTTGAAAATATATAATATTTTTCCTGTTAATGCTAAAAATTACAGCTTATCCAATAGTTTTTATTGATATTGATACAATTAGGTAAATAAATGAAGAGATAGGGAAATGAAATGTAATATTTTCAGGATTATAATGGATCTATATACTGGTATTAAAATTATTGATACTATTACAACTCAAATGAAGGATATGTGTTGATAGAAATTGTACTTTTAATATTTTAAATTATGCCTTTATTTAAAAACTAATTTTTTATAGTTAATTTATATTTGTTTGATTATTTGAAATTAATCAACAAATGAAATTAAAAGATAGACAGGATTCCTAAAAGTAATTGGAACAAGTAAGCAATAACAATTTAAACTATGTTAAAAAAATTTTTAACATAGTTTAAATTGTAGTCTAATTAAAATATTTTCAAAACTTTATTATTTTTCAGAAATTTATTGAAAGACTATGATTTTAAACAAGTTGATAACAAAATCTAACTGATCGAATATGTCAATCTCATTTGCATATTTAAATTGAAAGATAAAGGTTTTCAAATAATTTCCTTTTGATAAAAAATTTATGTTTTTATATAAAATTGATATGTTTATATTAAATTCTTACATCTTTTAAATACTACCCAAAAATGGATTATTTTGTTCACCAAATATTTTTCAGTTTAATGTAATGACATTGTGTAGCGCAAGAGAAGGACAGAAAGGGAAACCAACAAAGAAAAGAAAATCTTGATTAATCATATTGTATTAAAATTGTACTCACTGTGTGATTTTAGTTTGGCCAGTTTTAATAATCAGGAGAAAGAATTACACTCATGTTTTTAAAAAGAGCTTTATAAACAGAATTGTATTTTCAACAACCTTAAACAAAATGAGAGGCTGCTTTTTTTTATTTTTCACAAAATAGTTTAAATATTGTTTTTATTCTTGTTTTCATATATGGAGTCCTTTTAAGATAATTAAGCTGAACATTCTTATAAAAATTGAATGTTAACATCAAAAACAATTTCTAATTAAAGAAAAAAGTAAGCCAGAAAAACTTCAAATTTATGTATTTGCTTAGAATTATCATTCTGGCAATTGCTTTATAAATTATTTAAGATAAATGAGGCAACGTTAATTACAGTTAAACTTAATTTATTGGATTAAAGTGCAGCTTAGTTTGAAAACTGTGCTTTTCATTGAAGAAGAAGGAGAAACACAAATAAAATAGACTTTAAAGTTGAATTTAAATCATCATTTAAGCTTTAAATGCTGTTATTCTTTCTTGACAATTCTGTGAAAGAATTTGTTTGAAATTATCATTTTAAACTTTGCTTCAAAATAATTCAGCTTATTTAATTTTATTTAGGAAATTAAATAAGCTGAATTTAATTTATATTTAGGTACCAGGTAATGAAATTTTTCATGTTTGTGAATATTACTTTAATATAGTTATGATTACTAAGTATGTGTGAATGGATAATTAAATATAATAATAAGTGCTAATTAATCTGCTAAAGTCTAAGTTTTTCAATTTCATATTTTCTTTAAATAAAAGTGTTCTAATGTCAGTCCTATTCATTAAAAGTGTCTCAATGTTAATGTCTTGAAAAGGATATCATGCAAAATATATTATTGTTTAAAATCAAGCATTCATTTTAATATTTTTAGAGTGGTCCCAGTGGACAAATCTACTCACATAACATGCAAGGCAACTCAGCACAAACAGCTCCTTTGCATCACCTACCTCCACAAGGTAATTATTTACTCTTTACCTTACCTAAGACTAGAATGTTATGCACAAAATTTTTTGACATTATCTAGTTTGTTGTTATTTACTGCCAATCAGTTTCCTGTTTATTTGCATCCTTAATGCTTGATGCATTATTATTTATTATGATGTAAAAAATATTAAATACATGTAGCCATCATACAACACAGTTTTAACACACGAGGAAATAGACCTGATATATCCCAAGGCATGAACCAGCACTTGAAACGGTCACCAACGGAGACTGTTTAGTTATAAGAATTTTCCACCCAGTCTTGGCCTTAGACTAATTTATGACCGGATCAAGTGGTCGACATTGCTTTGCGAGCCACGTGTACAATGTCACTTCCAAATTGCGAGAAGGGGAACACGGTTGCTCCTCTTAACAGGGCCTGTGTTCCCCGTGGGACATTGGGGTATGCCCAGTCAGGGTGGGAACATCCAATCACTGCTTAATAATTAGGCAATGCCTACAATAGTTCTAGTTTAAGATGCATATCTTTTTTTCTGTGGGTAGTCAGTCAGTCAGTCAGTTTTCCATGTGGTTTTACTTATATTATTTACTTTCATCCCCATGATCTGAAAACTTCTCACGCTGCTAATCAGTACTCTACATCTAGCCACGGTGTGTTAAAGAATAATTTTTTCATCTTTAAAACATTAAGTTTCAGCCCCAAGCAATGTCAGATAAAGTTAAAACACCGTTCAAGAAGAAATTTATTTCTTTAGAATCAAAGATACAAATCTTGGATCGTTTATTGAAAGGTGAAAAAGCATCCCACATTGGGGAAAAGCCTTAATTTGAATGAAGCAACAGTCGGGACCATAAAAAAAAATGAAGAAATCAGAAGTGCAGTTACCGCAGGATCTTCAACGGCTGCAAAGTGTTCTGCTCGCCCCAGACCGCCAATAATTGAAAAAAATGAAAAAGGGACTCAGCATTTAGATTGATGATTGTTGTCAAAAAAGAATTCCATTAGATGGCAATACCATAAAACAAAAAGGACTAAAAATTCACAACCATCTTAATGAACAAGGAGAATGCACTGCCAACCCAGATTTTGTGGCAAGTAAAGATTGGTTTGAAAAATTCAAAAAGTCTTTTGCAATTTATAGCATAAGAATCTAAGAAGAGTCTGCATCAGCTGATCATGAAGCCATGAGGATGTATCCAGAGAAAATTCAAAACATAATAGCCGAGCAAGGATACACAACGGATCACGTTTTCATTGCCGATGAAACAGGGCTTTGGTGGAAAAAAATGCCCAGTATAACCTTTATCTGCAAAAAGGAAAAAACTGCACAAAAATTTAAGGTGTATAAAGATTGTCTAACACTCCTTTTGTTCAGTATTGCATCAGGAGACTTTCTGACAAAACCCTTGCTAGTTAATAGATGTTTAAATCCTCATGCACTGAAAGACATAAATAAAAATACCTTGCCAGTATACTGGAAAGCAAATCCAAGAGCTTAGGTAACAGGAAATTTATTCAAAGATTGGTTTTCAAATTGTTTTGTGCCAAGCTTTGAGCATTATTTAAGGCAGAAAATTTGAGCTTTAAGGCACTATTACTGTTAGATAATGCTCCATGCCACCCACAAGATATGACTCATCCCAACATCAGAATAGTGTTCCTACCACCTAATACTACTTGTTTGCTCCAACGATTGATCAAGGTATTATTTATACCTTTAAAACATATTCTATAAGAAGATCCTTATAGTGGATTTTAGACGCAACCGATTCGGTATCAATTAGTGTAATGGAGGCTTGGAAGAAATTTTCAATCAAGCACTGTATTGAAATCAAATCTTTGTCGTTGAAGGAAATAAAAACATCAATCTTAAATGTGTGTTGGAAGAAGATATGGCCCTCTTCAGTTGAAACAGAAACATGCATGAAACATCAGAAAACGAAATTGGTGCCATATTAGAAGTCGGAGGTGAAGAGTTTTTGGATATGGCTACTGAAGACATTCGATATTTATTATTGGAAGAAGAATTTGACGAAGCAGATTTGATGGAAATGGCATCCCTGGAGGCAAATCAAGTTGATTTTGAGGATGCTAGCTTGGGTGAAGATTGTGCAGTTAAGAATTTAATATTAAAGAAATTACAAGAAGGCCTATGCTTAGCGGAAAATCTTGAGTCATTTTTCTTGAATACAGGCCCTTCCATAGAAAGAAGTCGAAAATTCAAAAAGGAGCTGCAAAATTTTTTAGCTTCCATACCACAAAATTTACAATGACCTAGTAAGAAATAGCAGGCAAAGTCCGATTAAAGATTTTTTTAAGAGAATAAAACATGTAAAAACTTTAAGTAAAGAAAAAGTTCTGAAAGTGAAGGCAATATCGTTCCACCTAAAAAACGTTCTTTGTTGATTATACTGAACAGTGAGATGAATAAATTAATTAAATTAGGGTTGCATTAGATTAAAATATTTTTTTCTTATTTTGTATTGTAAATACATTTATTATTTAATAAAAATTAAGTTGTTTATGTAGAATTTAAAAAAAAGTATTTGTTTTTAATAAGTTTTTGGAATGTAAGCCCCCTTTTTTTGTACTAGCAGTGAGTCTCATAAAACATGGTTTCAAACAACACAGCATTTTCTAGAAACCTAACTACTGTGTTATAGAAGGGTTACCTGTATGTTAAAATTATCTACAGATTTACGAATATGAAATAAATTCTCAGAAAAGGGAGTTTAAATTGTAATTTAAAGTTTTCAAAAATATTGCTTTTTTCTATGAATTGAGCTTTTTCTTTTCAAATGAAACTTAACAATAGTTTGATTTTGATATATTTTACTTGACATTTTTGAAGCCGTCTTTGTTGATTGGTTATGGTTGATCTTGATTATTATTACCAAATTACAAAGGCTATAATTTAATATGAAAAAAGAAAACTTTTGAATTTCTTAAACATCAATAATAATGAGAAAAGAAGAAACTGTAGATTCATGACTTATGTGAAGAAATTATTAAGCTTTGATTACTTTTCACATAAAAAGACTTATACTGCCAGACCCCACAATTTAAAAGTAGGATTTGAATTACTACAAACATAAATGCTTAGACAAAAAGTTGAACCTTCAAATTGTTAAACTAACCAGCTATTTACATTTCTTAATGGATGTGAATAATGTATAGTTAAAACAATCTAGTCTACTGTAGGAAAATAATTAGGTTTGATGTTACTAATTTTTCTAATATTGTAACATAAAGTAAGAAAATGGTTTTTCTCTTCTCAAGTCGTCCAGAGATATTTGTGACCTAAAGCAAAAACTTTTTTTGGAATCCTGATTAATATATGTTTTTATTGTTATTATTTCCATTTAAAGATGTGGCCATTAAATTAAGATTCAAATATTTTATTTCCCATAAATTTATCTAGAGGATTTTGATTGTTACATGGTAATAAACTTTGTCAAAATACTAATATATATTTTATATGGATGCATTTAATCTGTTTCTAGTATGAAGAATAAAATGATATGAGAAATTTCTTAACAAAAGCGTATTACCAGTTTAAATAAAAATTTACAATATTTTTTCTGTTAACTCTATCTAAATTATATTTTAGGTATGAACCAAAGTTATGGCAACTATAGCAGTAATAATATGCAACCAAATGCCAGTATGATGGAGTCTAGAAATTCTACCATGCTGCAGACAGGTTTCAATCAATCTTACTCAACACAGCAAGCATCATCTGGGATGATGGGAGCAAACACTATTCGAAATCAACAAGGTCAATACATACCACAACCTAACAGGTAAGGAAATATTTCTCTTTTTGAAAAATGTAATAAAAAATAACAAAAAGAGTAAAAGTACTTTTTGATATAAAAAAGGAATTATTTTTGTCATCTTATTACAATCCTCAAAATGCATTTTTATTTTATTTTTTTATCAATTAAAGTACTTTGGTGGTTTTTAAACATTTTGCCTATTAATTTGTTCAACTTTTCATCAAGTATTTACTACTTTTATTATATTATACTCCTTTCTGTGAATCTAATAAGAGATAGTTAAATGATTTAGAGACATTACTAAAAGCCGCAGTGGCCTGGTTGGTATGGGGTTAGTTCTCATTATCAGAAGGTAGTTAGTAAAATTTCTATTTTAACTGAAAATTCGTCATATTCTCTAATGGCGATTGGGGCACGTAAAATATGTCATGGTTGCAATGTCCTCCATTTACCATTCCAAATTAATACCTCTAGTGGTTTTAGGAGCCAGGCCTTGAGTCTTCTTTGGCTTCCTATCTCTAAATTGTAAGATTGTATTGTCTAGATGAAGATGCCTGCCATCCTTCAACTAAAATTTGTACTTTCACTGTCTTGGAAGGGGGAGGCTATGTTCAACAGTAGACACGTTTTGTGGCTTCATTTGCCCAGTCCCAGGCAGGTGGGCCAGTAACAACAACAGATACATTACTTTTTTCTTATTTTATATGTTCTCGTAATATTTAATCAAATTCAAACTCTTGTAAAGTGTAACAAGTAATAGGTGTGACTTTAATATCATTTGTAACTTTTGTTGTCTTGTGCCAGTTAGGATGACAATATGAGGTGTGCTACTCCACTTTTCTAACTCAACCATAATTTGGTGTGGAATCTGACTTCCTTGATACACATATGCCATAGGTACCAATTTATAGGCTAGGCAACCATTCACAATCTATTTATACAAGAAAAAACGGTAAATTTCAGAATGAATAAGATTTTTTATTCTTGAAATTGCTTTTTAATTCTTGAAACACAAAAGATATATTTGTAATTAAAAAACCATTTATTTCACTTATAATTTAAATGAAAAACAATCAAACTTGCGTTATGTAATCTCACTAAATTTTTTAATACATTTCATAATGTTAGTGAGGTTATTAATAGTGAAATTAAAAATGCTATCATAATTTCGGCAATTTTATTTTTCATATTATTGATTTACAAGACCAGTAAAAATGGTCACTAATCTCTACTGTTATCATCTATGTTACAACAGAAATTTTTCTATTGAAAATTACATGTTTAAGCCACAAAATTCCAGAAAAGAAATCAAAATTCATCATAGTTTTAGTGTGTGCTATTTCTAGATTAATGAATACTTTGAACAATTCTAATAATGATTAATATATTATTTAAAATTCACATTTCATTTATTCCAATATATTTGTTAGTCTTTGTTTTGTATTTGATTGTAATTTTGCATTTCTTTCAATTTGTTTGTGGTTTTAATTTAGATCGCAATACAGCATGGGAGCTCCCAATGTAACTGTCAACCAAATTGGTTCTCATTTGTCTGGATCTCAAATGGTGCAGAATAGTGGAAGTAGTTATAATGGACAATCTAATCCACAAACTATGTCTACGGGTAGCTCTGCTAGCCAAATGCATATGCAGCAAATATGTCATCAACAACAGCTGATGGCTATGCAGAAGCAGCAGCAACAACAGCAACACCAACAACAACATCAGCAACAGCAGCAACAAGCCTTAGTAGCACATTTAAGGCATATCAATTCTGGAAATCCTCCTCATCCTCAACAACAGCATCATCCATATCATCCGCAGGGCCCATATTAAATAACATGTGATTTCTAATTGAAATGTGTTAGAAAACAAATTCCTTTTAACTGTGTTAATTGAAAAACATTCAAGGTGATCCATGGTTAAAAGATGTTTTTATTTAGTCTCTGAAAACTGAATGAAATTAATTAAAAAAGTTATATTTGCTTGATGTTAAAAAAACTGTAAAAGTGCTATAAGAGAATTGTGAACAAATTCTTTTTTAGAATCATTTTGGATTTTTTTACTGATTTATATTATATTTTTCTATCGATAAGTTTGTATTCAAAATTTAGAATTGCAATATGAACATAAATGAAAGGATGAATTGTCACAAACAAACAAAAGCAGTTTCTATAATTCTTTCTAGAAAAGGAGATTTGACATATTTTGTTAAATAATTTGACCATCTTAAAACCAATTTAGCAAATAATAGTTTTTTTTTTTTTATTGTTTCTGTTTCATTTAAGTAAAATGAAAAAATTTGATATTTCCACTATTTCTACATTTTATTTTAAATTTAATGTAATAGTATTTTATCATGAATTTAAAATATGAAATTATAATAACTTTAATTTTCTTCATTCAAATAAATAAAAATAATTTATTATTTTACTACAAATCATTACCAATATTATTTTACAAAACTCTTCTTTATAAAACTTGATTATCTATATTATAAAATTTCTGTTATTTAATTATATATGCAATATATTTTTATGCTTGTTCTCCATTTTCTGCAATTTTAATACCATTTAAAAATTAAAAAAAAATAGGAATATAAATCAAATTGCATTCATTTTAAATTTTGTTAGTTGGTTATTATAATTAATTATAATCTTAGAATGTAATTTAAAAATTCTGTCAAAAAAAAAAATCTTAAATTATTTGTTAATATTTAAATAATTTGTATAAAGTTTATAATTTTAATCATTGTTTCACATTCAAGTTGCTGATAAAGGTGAAAAATTCAACTCTGTAAAATAAAATGAATATTATTATTTCTAGTCCAAAACTGGAACTTTCTTCTCTCAATTAGATTTTAAAATTAAAAAGTTAAAGTCCCCTAAAGCTTTTTAAAATGCTAATCTTTTACCATTTTTCATTTATTTTTTAAAAAAATAAATTGATTAAAATTGAGTGATAATATTCAGTATTTTGTTACTAAATACTGAATTTTATCACTCAATCTAAATAAATTTTAAACTTGATCTTATTTATTTTATAAATTCAACATCAAACTATGGTGACATAAATGATGAAATAAAGTGCATTTATAATATCATTTATGTCACTATAGTTTTTTGGTTTTTAAATATAATATTTAAAAACCTTTGAAATTAATATAAATAACTTTTGTTGATAAAAATAAAAAATTTTCTAAAATGAAACAAAGTCAGCATTTCTCAAAATTCACTTTCTCAATTTGAATGATGAATCAGATTTTTGTTCATAATAAAAGAATTATATTTATTTTTAATTGTTTATTGTTTCTATTTGTTAATGCAGCTTAATGTTATCACAGATATAAATTTTTAAAACATCTATTTCTGTAATAAATGCCCTCGATAACTGTTTTCACATTCTCGTATATTTATATATATTTTTTATCTTTTTTGTAATCTGCACTGCAAAAATTCCAAGCTTTTCAAAGAAAGAATTTCCAAAAGAGGGTTTTTGGTTGAACATGCACAAGTATACATTGGACATATTGTAGGGGTGATTTCTCTCTTCTTTGAAAAGGTTGGGGGAAATAAGAAAACTGTTTTGTTTGTTATCAATGAGCAAGATTGCTGGACTCTTGTTAGATGTAAAACTTTCTCTCTCTCTCTTTCATTCAATCAAACATTTCAAATTTTATTACAAACGGATGACCATTTTAGAATGCTTTCAAAAATACCCCAAAAGAATTAAAAGAAATGCTGCTGCTCCAAAAATATCAAAACTGTTACTCTGAAATGTTAAATAATCGAGTTCAGATTGGGAACCAAGCAAAGTTGAATGCAAATGTGAACTGTAAGCAAATACGTGTTAGGAAGGATGAATTGGAATATTCTTTTAAACAATAATTTTCCAAAGTTTAAGTAAAGGTTGCACACATAAACAACCATTTAATGAAACAGGAACTTAAAAACCTGACTTTCAAAATAGAGAAAACAAATTTCATATGAAGGGACAAAGACATTCCTAAAATATTTAAAAGTTTCTTTTGAAGAAAAAGGGAGAACATTGTGTTCAGAGATACAGAAAAGGATGCAGATTTTTCAGTCGCCTAAGGCTACGATTTCAAAAGAAGGTCTGAATACAATTTCTAATTATTCTCCCAACAATATCTACATATGATAAAACTGGGCTTTATTTTCTTACCTTGCTAGAATATAAGTAATACTTGAAGAACAAGAGCTCTAAGAAATGCAATTTTTAAAAAGGAAAATACGCTCTGGGGAATGGCACAATTAAGTGCAATTGCGTTAGAAAGGAATCCTTTTCAGGAAATCATCTTTTTCCCAATGAACGGATGAAAACGTTTTCTCTAATTATGGATTTGTTTAAGGAGACGAAAATATTGCCATACTTAAATTCTACGAATGAATACTCATACCATCGGACATGATTGAAAATGACTTTACAGAATGAATGAGAATACTTAATGGTTTGCATTCTAGCTTCAGTTCAACAACTCACAAGCTTACTTGGGTTTGAATGTTTGTAGTGGTTCGGATTTCTCTTTAAACTAGGTTCCTCCCTAATTATTCGTCGTGTACAAAAAATGGCACTTGATCAAAACAAACTAAATTTAGCTTGAATGATTACAATAATAACTGTTGAAGACGTATGCTTGCTCTGTATCGATGAAAAAGCGCGAGACCAATAGAAACTTAAAATGCTAATGAAATGAGAGATCTCCATATCTTTGGGTGCAATACTGAAGCACTGCTGTAAACTTTCGGGAACAGTACTGGTATAAATGTGTTTAAACAAAATTATATATTCTAGAAGCCTAAAATTATGTGCAGTAATTACTGAATGCTTTAATTTTAAAAAATGAAAGGAGGAGTTAGATTCAAATTGTTTAATTATATATGCATAACATTATTAAGATAAATATGGAACAGAAGGTAGATGAAAATAATAATTTATCTTACTGTTAACCTTATAATACAAAACAATTTTACATTGCGTAATCTGATAAATATGATTGAATTGAAATGACTGAAGAAAAATATAGAATTCATTTTTAAAAATATAATGAATTAAAAATCGAAATTTACAAGTTATGAAAAGATTAAACTAATTTAGAGTTTCAGTGAAATATATGTAACATTAATATCAAAAGTAAATCATTTGTTATTCCTTCAGAATGTACAGATCATATTTTTGCATGCCATTTGTAAGAAGTATTAGTAAAGATATGAATTATATTAAATTATAATGTTTCAGATATTAAATGAGAAAGAATCGATGGATATTTTGAACGCAGAATATTTTTTATAAAAGATTTTCAATATTAAATTTTAGAAATTAGGTTACTAAATAATTTATTTGATAAATGTATTGCAGCTTTAAAAAATGCTGAAGATCATTTGATTTTTTAAAATATGAATTTATATGGTATAAGTTTCATTGATGTTATTATTAAGGATAGATTGAACGAAACATGAATCTAACATTCGTGTTACGAAAAATGCATAAATAACAAGCTATGTATGTACTAGAAATTTAACAAAAAAAAATTATTAAATTTGATGGAAGTAGTTTAGCATGATGAGAATACTTCAGAACTGTATTTACACAAATTCCATAGAAAAAAATGTACGGTAAAATTCAGAAATGGAAATAACAAACTACATAATTTACTGTCATTAATTAATTTTTATTTAAAGATTATCATCTTAAATGAAACGTAATTTAGTATAAAAAAATATGCAACAATATTAAATATGCTTAGGTAAATGCAAGCAAACAAAAACTATAGTTATGAATCTATAAATAAAATTCTTATTCTCTGTTGATTGCTGAAATTTCATGCAGGGTGAATTGAAAGCAACTGTCCGAAAGAAATGAAACATGAAGATATTGATCTCTAACTTAAAATAGGCTTCATTTCATATCAAAATGATGACATCATTTATAATTCATTTCTTCTATGTTGGATTCAACAGTTACATAGAAGCTAAAAATTTTGAACCAAAATATTCCAAATCTAAAATAATCTAGCTCCAGGTATTAAGAACTTTCACTCTATTTATGAAAAGGGCCCTTCATCGAGCTAAATTCAAGTGTCAAAAGAACCTAAAGCAATCAATCGACTAAGGATAAAAACATTACATTCATATATAATATGATGCGCCATTTCTCCTCGCTCTTATGGTATTTTCTACATAGTGTCTTATTGAAAAAGTCCCATCGTGAGAAATTGTTTTCTTTATCCTGTCTACAGAGACAGTCATGTTACTAATAACTTTCTGCTCTACTCCAGCCGTAGATGGATTATAAGTCCTTTCTACTCTTTCAGTTGATTTATTCTTGATATTCTTACCGTGTAAAGATAGGTTTTCATCAAGTTTTACCTGCATGGGCAATGATTTTAAATCTCAGGAAATAAAGTACACCAAACATTGGTTACTGGCTAAACGAATATACTCTATCAGTTTTTCAAGCATTCTAGAGGCTCCATTGAAAAAATGTTTGGCAGCCACTAAAGTCCCAGATTCCTTCAAAAGATAATGAAAACTACTGATTCCAACATATTATGAATTCAATTATGCTGCATTGCACTCCGTTCTGAAAGAATAAAGGCGTAGTTATTTTCTCTATTTTAAAATATTCATATTTACTTAACCACTGGCAATATTGAAAAAATATGAAAATAGTCGAATTCCTCCTTTCTACATCCCACATGATACTTTACTAAATAGTAATATTTACTATTTTTTGTCGCAATCTTGTGCTTATATGGTAGTGCAATTTATTGAGTCACCAATGCGAATGAAAGAGGTTCAATGGAGAAAAGAATGGAACTTTTATCATGAAATCTGCCTTGGGTCAATTTAAAATAAAATGGTTAATTTTGAAACTTTAGTTTCTGTGTTTGTAATTCATTTAAACATCTATGAACGCTATATGTAAAGTTTCCTCTGCATAAGTTATTGAGCTGAAGATAGGAGGAAGCATAGTCTTGACTCAGAAGAACAAGTAACTTGTTAAAGAAAAATCACCTGCTAAAAAGTTGAGAAATCGTATCAGCCTAAAAGTTTTGAAGATTACATAGTGGCAGCTGCTGCCAGTATGTAATCTTCAAAATCATGTAATCAGACATGAAAATGTCTGATGCGAATGAGCCACAGTCATGAAGAAGCTATTAGTTGTAAAAGGCATATTTTTTGGAAGATAGTCATAGGAACCGAAATCAGTTCTTTAGATGATAATAACACTTGACTTTAACATCATTACCACAAAAACCAAAAGCTCTAACTTGTAAATAGGATTCCCGTATTAAAAAATATCAGATTTATTATAGATAAATATAAGATGAGACTTCTGTTTAAAGCTTCATTAAGATATAGGATATTGTTTATAAAGAGAAATTTTGTCTATTTACAAAGCTAAAAACTGTACGTAAGAACAACTCATAAGTATTGCAGACTGAGAAGAGTCATCGAATGAAATTTGATGTATCAACTCTTTTTTCATGTAATAATTTAGAAGAAACATACATTAACCTGAAAATAATAATGATGCAATGTTTACAAACTGAAGAAAAGTTTGTTTGGGCTTAACCAGGCTTCTCGATGCTGTGTGTGTTATGGTTGTTTTGGAAAATTTATATTAAATCTTGGATTTAAACTTTGAAATGGATCAGTGTTTTATTCATCTGTCTTAAGGAAGGGAGAAAACTACTTGTTGCTCTTTATAATGATGGATTACTCGCTCTACACATGATTCAAGAAATTTCCTAAAACAGTTCAAAATAACAAGAAAACCCCCATCATACTTATAAGCGTATCAATAAGATTTGACGATGGAAATATTTAGGTTGGATAAGAAACATGTGCCACAAAGATACTTCAGCGGTTTGGTATGACTGACTGAAAATTATTGATACATCCGATTTTAAGAGAAAAAGGTGTGCTCTACAGAAGAGGTAAATTATCGTGAAGCTGTTGGAGTATCATGATAGTTTACCTTTTCTATAGAGTGGTGTTTATCGTAAAGATATTAGAGTATTAATGTATCTTATGATAAGACTAAGATCTGACCTGGCATATGCTATTAGCACAAATAACATACAAGGTAGATCTGAAGAAGGAAAAGAATAATCAGATGGTATTACGATTTCCAACGGATATGTCTGTCAGATTGCTTGAAAGAGACGAGGTCACCAAATGATAGCAGAATGAAACAGTATGCATTGATAAAAGTACTGACTCACATGTTGAAGAATACAGACATTCAATTAATGAATCTTATCCATGGAAAAGAAACTTTCCATCGATTAGAGAACAAATGTCTCCTATTCGCCAAATAAATTAAAAGGTAAAAAATCATGAGATTTCATTATCTAGAGTGTTGCGATATGTTGTCAGTTTAGTGTTCAATGTTCACGCTTAAAACTTTACTTTTAGAAGAAATAAATTTATTACATCTATCTTACATCATCACATAGCTGGTCGCGCAACCAAATGGCTGGGGATCGTTTTAACTACTGCTGGTCAAAACTGGTATATATTCTTCAAACTTGCATCTTCTTTTCCCAAGAGGAAAAAGGGATCGGAAATGTATTTCTTGTCCAAACGACGCATCCGTGAGTCAGCGTGGGAACTTATCTTCCCCTTAAAGAATTGGATTCAGATGGGTTGAGATGGGGAAATGCTTATTCCCCTTACTAATTAAGTTAAAATTGAGAATACATCCCTACAGACAGTGGCTCCAGTAATTTAGTTCGTGTTATAAAGAGATAAAAGAAAAAATATTTTTCTAATGATTTAATATTAGCGAAAATACATACAAAATATGTATTTTCACTAATATTAAATCATTACAAAAATGTGTTGATATATACTTATGGTGTTTTACATTTTTGAACTTCTGAATAAGCTATGAATAATATACTTATAAGAATTTACACATACTTCAGTTTGTAAGTTGATATTAAAATTTATATAAATTATGTATAACGAGACATTGTTATCAATCTTACTTATTCAGAAAGTAAATGTTTCGGAAAACGAACTTTCCTGCCACTTCTAGTACTTTGCAGTAGTTGCGAAGGTCTCTGAATTTCAGAACTATTAGAAGTTCTGTTTGAAGAATATTGAAATAATTAATTCGATATTATCCATCTCATTTGAAATCTGGCTGATTTTAAACGACCAATAGAAAGAACGAAATGCTTACCATTAATGTCCAAAATTTTATCTGTTCTATTCTTAACTAAATGAGGTCAAGAGGAAAGAGACACTAACAGTGGGTTAACTTTAATCGATCTTAATATCTGAATGTGCCGGTTTTAAGTGATTTATGTTTTGAAATTGTCGAGGATTGCAGTGGGGATTAGATTCAGTTTTCTCATCATTTGACTTAATCTCGAGATATAAGTTGAATTAATTCACTGATTAGTTAAATTTCTTTAAACAAGGTCATACGGTCATGGTAAATAAACTAAGTGTAGTGACACATACTGATTTGGCACTAGTTGCCTTAATGACGTTTTTAAGAGCAGTGCGTAAACCTAACAATACTGTTGGCAAAATTATTGTCCAATTTGTTTGATCGTGGGCTTTTTAAAAGCATTTAAGTTTTAGATGCTCTGATATCATTACCTTCGATTTCGAAGGCGTGATTTGAGTTTTATTACAACCTAACATATTGTGGAATTCGAGGAATAGCTAGGATTCGAAATTCCTATTTTGATCTGTAGTGAGTGTCCGGTGATCCGAATCTTAAATTCTACCCTGTAATGCACGAGTGGTTGTTTCTGCTGTTATTTCTTCTATCAAATGAGTTCAGGATATTTTGTACTTCTGTCAATGATGAGCAAGCAATATCGTTTTTCCTCACAAGGATGAAATAGTCCAATAAAATCAGAATGTATGCGTACGAAGCTAGCATCCAATGTAGCAAAAAGTGCAAATGGGATATTTTTTGTGTGTGATGAGTTATTTTAGTTTTTTGACAGTCAACACAGTAGCGAATCATATCTTTAATTTGTTTGCGCATGCCAAGCCAAACCAAACGTTTTGTGATTTGACCAATGAAAGCTGTAATACCACAGTGAAGAAGAAAATATGAATTTCCAAATATTTTCTGTGCATTCTTTTGAAATAAATGGAAGAGGGATAGCTTAAGGCATATTGCAATAACGGTTTTAATGTAAAGGGGTTTATATTAAAACCAACACACATAATATAATGTTTCTCTAATATTATTCTCAGTTAAAATCTTAAGTAATTCCTAATCTTTTGATTGAACTGTGGCGAATTTTTTAAAATTTAATACTGAGGTAGACTTTTTGTCTATCTCAATGTATGAAATAGCATTTAGTATTCTTTGATATTTTTGTGTAACAAATCTCAGAAGAAAATTGAGAAATGAAACATAAGTCACATAATTGGTGGTGACTGCAGTTGTCGGGATTTTATTTAAATTCACAGACAAGAGGTTTTTGGTCAATAAATATATCAACATCTCTACCTTTTAATAAGTGTCTAAACTTTTGCAGAAGAATAAATTGCAAATAACTCGTGCTCGTAAGTGATCCAATTTCTTAGAGATTTGCTTATTTTAACTGAATAAAATGTTAAGGGTTCCCAATTGTCATTTGACATTTGCTTTAAAGAGCAACTATTATTACATTGGAAGCATCTACTCATAAGCTTAATTCTGCACTTGAAGTGGAATGTCTTAATAGAGTTGATTCAGCAATCTCTTGTGAATTTTCCAAAGAATTATTAGCATCTTCGTTTCACTTTAACTGTTTCTTGTTGTTAGCACGGGAACGGGAATGTTTATTTTGTTTTTATGGCCTTCCAGAAATTTAATTTGGGTGCTAGAATGTCAGCTGCTTTCAGAATGCACCAACGATAAAAATTAAAAAATCCTAAATGATGACGTAATTGAGTTAGGGTATATAGTCTATGAAATTCTCATGAGCGGGTAAAGGTAGATATTAGGTTGGGGGAAAAGATATCCATTATTTTTACGTGAACTTTATGTAACTTCTTTTGGATTCACTTTGTAAAAAGGTTTAAAACAGCTTTCATGTACATTTTTAGGTCTTGCGCGTTACGACTGTTGACATGCGGTTAACTTCGATCATTTTTGATATTTTATAGACATTTTCGACGATGCTGTATCCACATGCGAGGTGCATCTCAAACATCAAAAATACCCGAACGGAATCGACGAAACAAAAATTGTACGTAACTGGTTGTTACGGTCTTATATAGAATGATAAACACCTTTCACAATTTTAGCCACCCGTCTATCTTTTTCGCAGTTACAAGAGAAAAACGAAAATGTATCGAATTTCCTGTTTGTTGTCTTCCATTTTTAAAACCTTGTACTCGTAACTGAATTAATCAAACAAAAAACCGCAAGAGGATAGTTTAGTGTCAAATGTCACCTTTCCAACGAGCATAAATCTGAAATTGTTTGATAGATACCTCACGAGATATCGATCACTACAGACGTCTACCAAAAAAATAATGGATTACTTTTTCCCCAACCTAATACTTTAAATCCTAAAAATTCAGTAATTGATTTACCAGACTGACATTTTTCGGTATTAATACACAATACATTTTATTTGAATTAATTCTTTTTATTTTGAAGATAATAGGTCTAGATTAATGAGATGTTCACTTTCAGAACTAGAGACTTTAAATAGGTCATCAACTAATGCATGAACAAATGGTAAGTTTCTCATTACCTCGTCAGTAAAGCATTGGAAAGTTAAGCATCCATTACAAAGATTAAAGTACATGCGTAAACTTTCAAAAAGTGAAATTGCTGTCTTGCGTACGTCTCCAAGATAAATCGGGATTTGATAATAGGTTTTTACGAAGTCTATGTGACTAAGCACTTGTTTACTATGCAAATCTAAAGTAAAATCAGTTATGCAAGATATTGGGTAATGCTCCTTAATAAATTGCTCATTAATGGCACCAAAACTACCGACTGGTCTCCACTCAACAGTAGCTTTTTAGGTACTGTATTCAACACCTCAGCTATTACAATCTGCCTTTCGACGTAGCTGGGTAGGAGGACTCACACCTTCTTCTGGAGCTATTGAAGGAACAGTGGGTATTGCTGAAACTACAACTGGCATTTTAGCCGATCTGGTAGCCGAATGGTTAACTCTCTTGCCTTCGGTTCAACAACTTGTGAGGGTTTGAATCCAACTTTGGGCTTGGATTTTTGAATCCAACTTTGGGCTTGGAT
The DNA here is from genome assembly GCA_026290005.1 of Latrodectus geometricus. NCBI lineage: Eukaryota > Metazoa > Arthropoda > Arachnida > Araneae > Theridiidae > Latrodectus > Latrodectus geometricus. The sequence goes on along the minus strand of JAPDSC010161814.1, from coordinate 187,671 downwards.
TTTTGAATCCAAGCTCAAAGTTGAATTTTTTTTTTTTTCCTGGTTTTGAATTTATTTTGAGCCATAAACCCCAGTCTAACAATTCCTCGTGTGCAAAAAATGACCATTGAGCGCCAAACCGAACTGATATATCATTAGTTGATGAAGTAAACTGACAGACTAATTTACTAAAAATTTAATTCTATGGAATAAGTTTACTGTCTTAATTTCAATCAAAATAATATTGATTAAATTAAATATTTTAAGTAATAATTCTTAATAGCTACAAGTTTGATTATATTAATAAATAGATTAAACTATTTAACATACAATGGATGCCGGCTGGGAGTTTTCTTTGAGGTCCTAGGTTCTCTCTAACCTAGTTAGTAGCTGAAATGGAACTAGTGAACTATAACTTGATTCTCTGATTGGCTTATTTTGTTTGCTGTAAATTTCAAGGCGGAGCTTATTAGAAACTTGGGAATTTTAATAATTTGTAGAGGATTTAGAATTAATTTAATTTAAAAAAGTACATTAAATTATGCACCTTTTTAAATTAAAGTAATGATAATTAAATTAAATTAAATTAATTAGGGATCTGAAATATTAAATATTAGTGAACTTTTAAACAACATAAGTATTTACACACACAAAAAGAATTTTACAAAAATTAGATTCCCTGTCGCAATTGCAAAGCAATGCGAGAGACAGAAAATGACAAAGAAAAACCAAATACAGAATTATTCCAGAGTAAATGCATATTCATATATATTTATTTATTTATATATAAATATTTTTTAGTTTTCCGCAATATATATTAACTGTATATAAACTTTTGATTTCATTATTTTTTATTTTATTTATTGTGTTATATATATATATATATATATATATATATATATATATATATGTTTTTTATTTATATATATTTTTTAATTTTAAATTAAAAATTCTAGGTTATTATAATCAAAGACTAATTGCTTAATCTATCGTGGATGGCGGAGAAACTTTGGACAGTATCGAAGTAGTGAACGTAGGCGGTGCCGATTATGGGTGCTAAAATCGTTACAGAACGGAAGTGCTATTACTGATTCATTTTCTATTTTATGGATATTTTTGTATATGTTAAACATAATTTTAGCAAAGTATTCCCATTAAATTCGGATTTTTATTCATTACTGTTTTTTTTTTTTTTTTTTCATTTCGGTATTTCTAAGGCGCTTTAACAGTCAGCAAATCTAAGAGTTTTATTGTGAAGGGTCTCTAATGATTTTATCTTACTGTCTTGGTTATAATCCCAGAGGGGAGAGAAATTATTTAACATAGTTAATTTCCAGCAACTTGAAAATATCTAGTAAGTTTAAATAACTCATTCCTGGGGGATTAGATGTGTTTTGTAGTTCCTGTAACATTTCTTTAATGGAGACACTATAAAATATTAACTTGATTTCATTCATTAAAAGAATTCGATCAGCAATTTGTATAGCATGATTAGAATTTTAATTTTCAGAAAGAAGTTGGGGTCGGAAGCGTACCTTTGACATTCAAAACTCACGGCCTGATTAGAGGTTTTTTTAGAATTTTCTGAATCCTACGGAGCACTTTGGTTTTGGTTTGGGATATGCTGAGCATCCCTTATAACTAGCTGGATGATTTCCTTGGTAATTACATCATTTGAGTTATCTTCCATCATTTAGTCATTATACCTTGACGTCATGTCTACCAGTATATTTCACATATCTAGGTGTATATGTCACAGTTG